>QTSX02001471.1:0-445748 GCA_014839935.2 Entomophthora muscae
CAGGACTGTCTGCCTGCATTTTTCTGGGATCAAGTCCCCACAAGCTGATATCAAGAAGGTTGACCCATGCAGTAAAAAGAGCCAAACCAAATAAATCATCACACCAAATGGAGGATTAATCACAGCGCCTAATGAAGGTACTGATTTGGCAACTATTAGCTTCATAAACTTGAAGTCTACACCAGCAATCAATCAAGAGCCAACCCAGGAAAGAGACACAGGCCTGCGGCCTGGTCCCATGACCTCAATACTAAAGCAAGATAATCAGGTAGCCAAATTGAGATTCTTGAACAATAAAAGAACTCCCAGGCCAAGTGCCATTTTGCCACCTTTGGACCCAAGCACCCATTTCCCCCAGCCCTGCCCTTCCCAATGCCTTGATGAACCCCCCATGAAAAATGTTAAGTTTGGAGGTTTGGTACTATATAGACCCAAAGACCCTGCACTCTAAACTTATTGCCATTTTTGAATAAAGGTTATGTTAATTTGGCTCATACAGCTATTGCCTTATTTTGTATTTGCTGTCTACTAATTCAGTTTGAGATCTCCTGCCCCACCTGCCCCACCACCTGCTGTTTTCTGTCCTCCTGGCTACCCTTTGGACCTGTTCACTTTACTAACTACACTCTGAAGTCTGAATACAAGGAATACACCCCAAAAAGATACTTGAACTTGATCCCCTGGCCTACATATAATCCGCAGTTAGATACAACCAACAAGGCCTGTGGATATTTTTAACACCCAAGTTGTTCAGAGGGAAATTCAACTATCTCCTTGCTTACAACCTGTCCATGGAACCGCCCGTGACCTCAAAACCTTTGCCTGCTTCTTTTCCTGACCTCCCAACTGACCATTCTGGCAAGCTGTTTGGGATTGTGTAAATCTCCCTCACAGGGGTGATTGACACTATAATCCCAACTGCTGGCCCGTGGTCTTGGGTGGGAAAGTCTGCCTCCTACCTTTTAAAGTTATCTCCCCTCTTGTGGTGGGCATTGCCCGCAAAAAACCCGGCCTGAGTTACCCCTGAAAACAACAGGCCAGCCGCCCAAGACTGGATCCCTGACATAGATGAAGGAACGGAAGATCATAGAGAAGAACTATCTGAAGGACTGGAAGTTGGTTGAGAAGAACCATAAGAAGTAGATGAAGGAGCAGGAAGGATAAACTTAGACTGCTGGAAATAGGATTAATGATAAGAAAGAAGAAGATAAAAGAATTAAGTAAACTGTCAAAAAGATATGATAAAAAAGATTTAAATAAATGTCATAAAAAATAAAAGAAATAAAAAATAGTTCACAGAAAATAGACTGTGAATTTATAAGAAATTGATTGTAAGCAGAAGCCAGAGTAGCTGGAAATGGAACAGAGAAACTCTAAGGGCAAAGGCTAAAGTTTAGCTGAAATGATTAAGTGAAGCAAGAAGCAAGCAACAGGCAGTTTAAAATAGCTGAAATGTGGAAGAAAATGCAGAAAAAAACAGAGAAACTTTGAAGAAATTAGGATTTGAAAATCTCCTAAGTAACACATAGTTGCAATTGCTCAAGTTTGCCCGGGTAAATGTGACAGGAATCACAGCAAAACTGTTTGAAACACAGATCAAGTGTTTATCTGGGGAAAATTGACGCTGGGTTCAAACCAGGGTCAAGAGTGAGTCATTTGGGCAAACATTTTGGTGAAAAAGCTCAATCCAGGAAAATGATTGGCTGCAGCTCAGAGCTTGTTTGATCAAGGTTTTAAGGGCTTTAACTGAAGGGTTCAAGGCTAAAAAATGAGGGAATGAAGCAAAAAGAGCTGGGTTTTAATTGGATAAGTAAGTAAAAGTATATATAGTATAGAGCAGAAGAAACTGGATAGTTTAAGCCTGGAAAACCAGAGATCAGAGAGAAAACAGGAACTGAAACAAGGAGCTATAAAAGGAGGATCAGTCTGAGGCTTTTCTGGGATTGGACCAAGTGGAATACCAAGGCCACTAAGACTATTCAGAGAGCTGAAGACCAAGATAAAGGCGCAGGAGCCAAAGATAAAGGAGCTGGAGACCAATAACAAGTACAAGGAGTCCAAGAGATTAATGCAGGACTCCAATTATTGACAATCCCCTATTGTTTCTCATAGTCCCCGGGCCATATAATAGAAGGTTTCTAATAAGGTCTTCCTTCTGGAAGTGAATAAAAGCCCATATCAATCCCTGCCCAAATTTCCAAGTAGTACATATAGTTTCTATGAATGAGTTGCCCAATATCTTCTGCCCTAGACAAGGGTAGAAAGATATCTACTGCCAAAGCTATCAAAGGTTTGCCACTAGTAAAAATTTCCATGAGGAATGGGAAATGCTAACTAGACACCTTCAGATGACAGATAGGGGAATTAATTTATTGGGAATGAGTTTATTAGGCTGTTGAAATATTGGTACATGCCTACAGAGGGTTTAGCACCAGCTGAAGTACAAATACATAGTGGGCATGCCCACCTAGTCATAGGGAAAGTATTGGAAGAGTTTGCAGTAATGCAAGCCAATTATAAACTTCAAGCTAGCCATCCACCTCTAATAGTGAATGACAACTCCTTTCAGCAAGTCCCTGGCTATGACCCAGGACACACAATTGGGACTGGTGAACAGGAACCCCACAGTCTTACTAGTAGCAAACCTTTAACAGCTTTGGAAATAGGTATTTTTCTCTCCTTGGCTAGGATAGAAGATGTTGGGAAATTCACTCATAGGGACTAACTTACCACTAATAAATATGTGTAGGGGTCAAAATGACATTTATTTGCTCTAGAAGAAAGAACCTCTTGTAAATCTTCTGGTATTTAGTCCAGGGGCTATGAGAAGCAGTAGGGGTTTGCCAAACTTGGAGTCCTTCAAAAACTTCTTGGACTCCTTGTGTTTGGTCTTTGGCTCATGCTATTTAGTCTTGGGCTCCTGCTCCTTTATCCTGGATTCCTTCATCTGGTTCTGTTCTTTTAGCCTTTTTAATCCACTGTTTTCAATCCCTGATATGCATCAGAATGCTCCCCCCTTTTATAACTCCTTGTTTAAGTCTTTTCTCCTTCTCAGAATTCTGAGTTTTCCAGTCTTTAACTATCTATTCTCTTTCTCTATAATATATTAAATTTTTTACTTACTTAAGCCAATTAAAAACCAGCCTTTCACTGTTTGTTCCCTCATTTTTAGGCTTAAACTCTTCAGTTTAACCACTGAAAACCTTGATTAAATAGGCTCTGGCTTGCAGCCAATCACACACTTGGATGGAGCAGTTTTTCTAAGACGTTTTCCCAAATGACTTGCTCTTGACCCTGGTTTAAACCTGGCGTTGTCTTGCTCTGTATAAATACTTGCTCCCTGTTTCAAACAGTTTCACAGTAGTTCCCATTACGTTTCTCCAGGCAAACTCAAGCACTTCCAACTATGTTTTACTTAAGGATTTTTCAAGCCTTAGTTCTTCAATATTTTTCCGTATTTCCCTGTGTTTTCTTCCCTTATTAACAGTTCAAAACTGCCTGCTGCTTGCTTCTTGCTCCTTTTGATGGTTTCAGCAAAACTCCAGCCTTTGCCCTCAAAGTTTCCCCATTCTGTTTCCATCTGTTCTGGTTCATTCTGAATCAATCATTTCCATATAAATTTACAGTATATTATTTTCTAACTGTTTCTCTCTTTTCTTTTTATCTGCTAATTCTCTTTCTTAATCTTTTTAACTATTCTTTTTAATTATTTTCCTTATTTCTTTAATCATTTCCTTATTTTCTTTTCTATCTTTAAATTTTCAAGTCTTTTCTTCTCAACTCCTAGTCTTCTTTTGACCACTTCCTCCCATTCCCTCTGCTTCTTCTTTGGCCTCTTTTAGTCATCTTCTGGTACTTCTGCAAGTCCTTTCATTGTCTGAACCACCAAGGTTCTTTCCTTTTCTGTGAACCACTAAGGTTCCATACTTCTCTGTGAACTGCCAAGGTTTGGTCGTTCTCCATAGTTCCCATTACTAACACCTCAGACTCAGGCAATGAGTCTCCACATGTAGCTATAGTTTGACTAGGCCCCCATCAGTGACCACCACTTTAGGCCATCAACCACAGACAATACTAATGTTTATGCAATTGTTTTTACTCAATCAAGTGGTTAGTTTGAGCTTTCAGTTGTAAAGTAACCAACTTTACTTCCCAGAGACCTATTCATTACCAAGTTCTGCAGCTGCTTCACCAAGAATCTACCTTGATTGTGTCTATGGGCATATCCATGCCTCTATGGTGGCTTCAAGACCTCCTCAAAGCTTCCAGGAAGACACAGGCAGGGAAACCTTACCACTTCATTAGGTAAAGTGTGCCACATGCTGACCTCTTGCAAGTGGCCAAAGGATCCTAGAGCTAACTCAGCTCATCTTTTACTAACAGCTCTAAGTTACCTACTAAGTTACAGCACCTAGTAGCCACTAGTTACCTACTACACTGGGACATCCACCAACTCTAGTAGCCACCAACTACCTACTAAACTGGGACACCCTCCAGCTCTAGTAGCCAACAGTTATCTACTAAACTGGGGTAACATCCTTTCCTCCCCAACATTTACCTGCCTTAGGCCACTATTCTTATCAAACTTCAAGCATTTAGTCTTTATTGTAGCCAAATCAGCCCTTGCCTGCAAACTGACTCCATGTGTATCATCACAGTCACTGTGTCAGTCATTTTGAGATGTAAGGTCCCATAGACATTAGAAAATAGGTGTTCATTCTTAATCACTGTGTTCCAGGCAACTTCTGAAGTGCCTGAGGGAAACCCCTCATCTTTGGTTTAGAGTAATAGGAGTGACCAGTAAGGATCTAGACTTTTCTTTTCTCTAGAGGCCCATACATATAGTTGTAATAGTGTGTTAACTGCTACCAAATCTGGCCCAGGTTTGTACTAGATGTTCATATTGAACCTTTCTAGGAACATCTTTCAGCGCGCCTGTTGACAGGAGAGGTTGGCTTGAGTTTTGAAGTAGATGAGCAAATTTCGATCAGTCAGGACTGTGAATTACTCTTGCCTTTCCAGGTAGAAACACCATTTGAACAGGCAGTGTACAATGGATAGAAACTCTTTGTTGTGTATGGAATAGTAGTACTCCCCATTTGTCAGCTTTTGGGATTCATAAGCCACAGGCAAGAAGTTGCCAATGTCTGTTCTTATGCAAAGTACACCTCCAATGGAAGTTTCAGAGGCGTCTGTCTCTATTTGATAATCCTAATCTCTTTTTGGGTACTGTAATATGAGAGCAGAAATTAGTTTTTTTCAGGCAGCAGGAAAAAAGGTCCTGTTGAGGGGTCCTACAAACTTAGACTTGGCCCCTGTGATGGCAGATAACAGTGCTGTGAGTAAACCACAGTCTGAGATAAAGCAGCGTACATAGACTATCATATCCAGAAAGATTCTTAGCTCACTCTTTTCCTTGGATGGTGATATCTTGTAGATGTCCTGGATTTCTTATTTGCAAGGTTTGATGCCATCTTTAGACATCATGTGTCCCAGGAAGGGGAGTTGTTCACAGTAAAATTGGCACTTGGATTGTTCAGCAAGGAACTTGTGTTGTGACAAAGTTGCAAATGCTGCCTTCAAGCTCCTATGGTGCTGTTCAAAAGTGGTGCTATATATGATGATATTGTCCAGGTATACTGGTGTGTGTTTTCTAATATTTGGGGTTAATACATCTTTCATAAACATGACAAAGGTTGATGGTGTGTTGGCCATTCTTAAGCTAAGGACAACACACTTGTAAAAGCCATACTTAGTCCAGAATGCCTTTTTCCTTGGTGAGAATATGATTGTACCCAGCTGTCAGGTTGATCTTAGAAAAAACTGTTGCTCTGTCTAACACATCAAAAAAATCATCATGAGTGAAAGGGGGTAGTTGTTCCTGATAGTGACCTTGTTTAGTGCTCAGTGATCTGTGACTAGCCTGAGGTATCTATCTTTCTTCTCAACAAAGAATATAGTGGTGTCAGGTATATTTTTCCTGACTAAATATATTATATTTAAGTCTTTTAAAAAAACACAGGCACAAAAAATCAACAGTAAGGTTTTAGGCATCAAGCATTTATTAAGTATTGCTCCACACAGGGATCAGACTCAAAACCTTGAGAAAGAGCCTAGTGTTGACTCTACAATTGAATTTAAACTTAGTTTACCTTCTTATTTTCAATTAATTAATTCAATTTACACTTTTGAGCTCAGAATTGTTAACAGGAACATAACTACTACTTACTGCCTGCTCTCTTATTGGCTGCTTTTCCAGCCATTTTTGCTTTCAACTAGAGAGTTAACATATAAGGCTTCAAAATACAACATAAAACTCAACAGCTCACATATCCTCCTGTTTTCAATCATGCATACTATTGCATGGTCTTACTTACTCTGTTACCTCTGTTTCCTCTGATCCTGGAGAACTATCTCCAATCAAGTTAAGAAAACCTGCTCAAATATTCTCTCCTTTTGGTTTCAATTGAGAAAACCTTGTTTTTCACCCTCTCTTATCTAATAATCCTCTAATTTTAGTCATCTCTCCAGAACAATATTTAAGTAGACATATTGGATATTTCAAATATTGCTCTAGCAATAATAAAGCTTATTCATTCTACACTCCATCTTGTATTCCAATTTATCTTGATCCTTCTTTAGAACCATGAACATGATTTTATCTCTCTTCTAGTGCCTAACCTCACTGACCTGACTTATCTTTTCCCTTGAAGGCCCTACTTGCACAACTGATTGACATAACTCTTCCCCTGATAAGTCACATAAGGAAGAGTATCTAGTTCATGGTTGGTTCAAGTATCTTTGTGGTCATTGGGGGAGAAAATTTAAATATGGCTGCACTACCCATCTCCCTCCTGAAGCTGAAGTTTTGTTGATATGACCAAATGCCTATTTCTACTTGTTGGTATGCTTAATGGGTTACTATCTACCAAGAAGGTTTATCTTCCTGATGAAGATATTTGTCTTCCCAGGGAAGTTTAGTCACTTGGCAATGGTCACTGTGCCTATTAGTTCATTAATCACAAGGCTGAATCTGGGGGCCTGGCTCAAAAGATTAGGAGTTTATTTTCTTTCAAGTGGTTCCCTGGCACAGGTGCAGGAAACCCTGTCAGTACTGTATGAAAATGGTAAAAAACAATAATTGAATAAGCTAGAATCTGTTTGAACCAAAGTTTCATCACAACCTGATTATCAGGATGACAATGAGATCTGGCATTGACTTGAAAGTGTATAGGTAACATCTTACCAGACCTCATCTTTTGAACAGGAATATGTAAATTGGGTGGCCTAACACCAGGAATTTGGGGGGCAAGGTGACACCAGGCTTGGGTGGACAACAATTAGTGGCTTTGAAAAATAGACATTTTAATCCTTCTGTTTGTAAGCCTTATTTCTAATGCCAGGCTGGTTGATTGTTTGTGTGTTGATAGCTGATTTGATCCCATTTTAGACGCCTATTATTGGCTGAAGATCCAATGAGATGACCTATCACTTCATTGTGACTGTAGGGGTCAAGCAGCACATAATTGGTTTCAATCTTGGTTAGTATTGGTTAAACCCCTAAAGGTTGTGGGCTCTTATTCAAATAAAATTCTGATTTGTGCCCAAAAAATGTGGTGCAGGAATCTGGTACTTTGAGAAATTGGGCTGTGGGGCAGGTTTTGAACCACAATCATTACTTCTCTTCATTAAATGAAGCAAAATTTCATTTTTCAACACCAGGAGATACACTTACAACACCTTTAAGCTGTTCTCACAGGGCTATGTAAAACCAACTGAAAGCTAGCCCCTCAATTTACAAGTATTTTCAGACAGAGCTACTCTTATTAAACCACATTATTTCAGTTGGCAGTATCAACCCCAACCCCAAAAAAGTGAGTGCCATTACCAACATACTAACTCTCACCAATTTGAACCAATTATGAACCTTCCTAGCTAGGATGGCATATGGCACAAGCTTATACCCAACTGCAGAAAACTTTTTTCTTGCTTGAAAAATTGCTAAACACTAAGCAGAAGTTCAACTTGACCCAGGTGAGAGATCAATAATTTGAAAATATCAAACAAAGCTTAACCACAGTGTTGCAACCAAGTTCCCAGACTTGCCTGCCAACGTTCTCATAATACACAGGGGGAGCTCAATGAGTTGTCCCTTGATGTGTCTAACAACATGAACCAATCTGATGACAATGTCAAACTGTGGGCACTTTATCCTAATGAGGAGTGCTATCAATTTGGCTTGCTGATCCCACACAAGTTATTCCTTGGCTTCAATCCTCACATGAAACATGCCACCCCCTTGTGGTCCAGTGGCTTTTCCCATATAGTATATTAATCACAGTATTATAAAATAAACAATAACTTATTATTATTATTCCTGTCCTTTCTATTGGACTGTTGTCTTCCCCAATTCAAATACTAAATCCTCATAGGTTTAGTTGCAGCAATGGTAGCAGCAATAGGTTCACAACCTACCTAAAGAGAAAATCCCCCAAGAAAGGACAGAGTCAGGCTGTATGGCTACTCCCCATCAAGAAACCTTCCTGCCAATCCCTGAGGGGGACATCCCTGACAGGCACATCATTTATCAAGATCAACTGGTACTTACAGGTGTGTACAACCAACTCTGCCTTGGGCAGCACAACACTAGTGTCACCCCGCCCTAGTCAGATCTGTCACAATGCATGCTCAACCTCCAGTTGTAAGCCTTTGTGGGTGGCGTGGAAGGGGCTGACATTATCAGTTGGCTCCACTCCACTGAAACTTGCCTCCATGTATGTCAGGTACCTGAGCCTATGTGGGTTGCCACTGCTTCAGGCCGCCTTACAGGACCTGCTGCAGTTTGGTTCACCACCTGGGCCAGCCAAGAGATTGAAATCACCTGGGCATCATTCATGGATGCCACAAAGTCCCGCTATAGTGAGACATTCTTGTCCATTGTGGTAGGGACTCCCCTCCTGGCTATTAAACAGACTGGGTCCGTTCCTGAATATCTTGCCACCTGGCAACAAGCTCTTGCTGCTGCCCCAGAAGCCATGACTGACGGGAACATCATGCTCCTTACCTTGATAGTTAATGAGCTTAAACCCCATATCTGCAAGTGGGTTCCCATAGATCAATGCACCTCTATTAATGACTGCTACAAGGCCATTATGGAGGCCAATAATCAGGCTTCAATAGGCTTCCACAGATCCAATGACGCACTACCCTGACCTTGTTTCATACCTGGCAGTGCTCACAACCAAGTAAGTTGCCACCAGCCAGGCCAACAGGAAAACAGGGTTAAGCGCCCCTGCAAGGGGGAACACCAGTTAGCACAAATTGATGACCCGGAAAAAGGCTGGGTGTTGTAGTTACAAGAGGTTCTACAGCCCCACTTGACCCTCACTCTTAATCCCTCCTAGCAAAGAACCCCTGCAGCTACAACATTCACAAAGTTGAAACCCTCAACGTCTTCCAAGTTCATAGCAACAAACCCATACTTCAAGTTAGTCACTCTCCAAATAAAGTAACTTTCTTGATCTATCCCTTTTGTTTCCGTGGAAACACCCACAAACTACTGGTAGATACTAGGGCCAATCACACTATGGTTGACTAGACATTTGCAGACGCTCAACAACTAGACCAAGTGGCAAGCAGGTTCAAGGCAGTACATGTGGCTGATTCCCAAAGAGTGACAATTAACCATGAGACAGTACCCTTCTCTGTGAGAATGGGGAACTCCAGGTTAAACTCTCTGGACTAATCATGGTAGGGCTCAGCCATGACGTAATTGCTGGCCTCAACTGGCTTTGGCACAACCGTTCCTACATTGACTGGGATACCTCTGTCATCACCTTCAATAGAAATGGGGTGGGCTTCCAGATCTATCCTGTCAAAATGAGCACGCCTCTCACAATACTGTGTTTGTTAGAATAACAGAGACAGGCTCATACAACTTCAAGGGGGAAACTAGACTTCAACCAATGCTCAGTCAAAGTTATCTGCGCAGAACCACCTGCGGCCCCTCCCTTGACCAATGTACCTTCAACAGCACTTGCCACCCTCCCTGAGGAGTATAAGGACGTTTTCAGTGAAACACTGTACCAACTACCCCTCCCTGAGAGATCCAGAATGCTGTACAACTACAAGGGTTGCTTCCCAAGACACGCCCCCTTTATTTCTTGACACCAAAAGAAGATGAAATCTTCTACCATCACGTTGTAGATGCACTTGATAAGGGCTTCATATGCCCCTCACTTTTACCATACAGGGCTGCTGTCTTTTTTGTAGCCAAGAAGGACGGGTCCCTTTGTTTAGTCACAGATTACTGCGCCCTAAATGAGGTGACTGTTAATAATAAATGTCCCATGTCATTGATTGACAACCTTTTTGACACACTTGCGGGTGCAAAAGTCTTTAGCAAGATTGATCTCATTGCAGGGTACAACCAGGTCCACATTGCGCCAGGGGATAAGGCAAAAACTGCCTTCTGCGCACGCTACAGGTTGTTTGAGTGCCAGGTCATGAACTTTGGAGTGACCAACGCTCCTTCCACCTTTGCCATGTTAATGAACAAAGCATTTGAGGAATTGATTGGGATGTGTGTTGTTGTGTACCTTGACAACATTATTGTCTTTAGCCAAGATCAAACCATGCATCTCTAACATCTCTGTGCTGTCCTTGGCACCCTTTGGAAAAACCAGTTGAAGGCTAAGCCCTCTAAATGTGAATTCCTCAAGTCAGAGCTCTTTTTCCTTGGGCACACCATCTCTGCCCAAGGAATAAATCCTGACCCTGCCAAAATCAAGGCAATCACCAGCATGCCACTTCCCGCTGATGTTAGTCAGGTGAGTACATTCTTGGGCATGGTTGCTTATGTGCATAAATTTATCCCCAATTGTGGAGAACTTATTGCACCTCTCACTGAACTCCTGAACACTAAACAGCACTTCCATTGGACTCCTGCCAGAGATCAAGCCTTTGAGATGTTGAAGCAGAGACTTATAACTGCACCTGTATTACAGTTTCCTTTTGGAACCACCAATACAAACTTGAGACTGATGCCTCTGACAGGGCCATAGGATCTGTGTTACAGGTAGAAACTGACAAGGGTGTCTTTCTCCCCGTGGCATACAAATCCAGGAAGCTCACTGACTCAGAACAATGTTACCCAATTCATGACAAGGAGTTAGCGGCAATTGTTCCCTGCGTCAAGAAGTGGTGTTGTTACTTGGAAGGGGCCACCTTTCCACCCCGTGTCCTGACAAATCACAAGTCACTTTAGTACTTTAAAACACAGTCCCATTTGATATACTGCCAAGCAGGCTGGGTTGAGCGTCTATCCCCCTACCAGTTGTGCATTGAGTACAAGCCTGGGAAGGAACTTGTCACAGCTGACGCCCTCTCACAACTCTACATAGCGTCCATCACTGGGGATAATAGTTTGGACCCAGATTAGCCCATGATCTACCTCTGCTCTGAGGCAACCTGTTACAAAGGCCTTAATTTGGTAACCATCTCCAAATGGAAGGACAACAAAAGTCAGTTCACCACCAATGCTGGCAACGTCTGCTGCCACACAGAGACAGGAGAAAAGACACCCTATATTCCCACCACACAGCAAGGTGATACCATAATGCACTACCACCGCACCTTGGGCCATGTCATAGGACGCAAACTCTTCAAAATCATGAAACGTAAGTTTTGTTGGCTGTGTATGCGCCAAGACCTCTTGGATCTCCTCAAAACATGTGTGTTGTTCAAAAAGAACATGTCTAAACCTGCACCCCCAAGTCTGTCTTGCCCATTAAGACCATGGAACCCTTTGAACAATGGGCCCTTGATGTTGTTGGACCCCTTCCTGAAGACAGACTTGGGAAGAAATACATCATAATAGCCATTGACTACTTCACCCGTTGGCCAGTAGCGTTGGCAACCACTAACCACACTGCCACCACCATCACTTGTTTCATTAGCAAGGAAATTGTGGCCCATTTTGGACAACCCAAATGCCTCATTATAGACAGGGGTCCCAAGCTTGTTGGACATGTTATCAAGGATCTGGATGTAAAATTATTCTGGCTACCACCAACTCACTTAACATCCAGTCATTGCCCAATTTGGTGCCCTTCCAATATACAGTTTGACATACCAGAAATGGCAACCAAGCAATTTCACATGACTGTCCAAGTATTCAGTGGCTCAAACCCATCCTGCACATGACCAACTCCTAGATTCAATCCAGCTACATCTCTGCCACAGTCAAATCTATATAAGTCTAAAGTATTATCCAATAAAAGATCATTCTCTTCTCTTTTAATTCCATATTTGAAGCTTCCCCCAAAGGCGCCCCTTATCACTGGTAGCAGCTACGGTTTTGTGACCACTCCCATGAAAGAGAAAATGACTGATTGAATTCCGCCCACCTTTGCTCATTTACTCAACCAGGCCACATCCCAAGAGACCTGTAAAACGTACTTCTGCGCCCACAACATTGACAAAGATATACCTAGTGGATGCACCATATTCAAAGGACTGGTCATGCCCAAAGCATGTACCAAGATAATTCAATAAAGTTGCTCTCTTCAACCACAAACAAATGCACAACCACCTATCACAGGTGAAGTTACCAACACCAAATACATTGTTATCAACAAGTTCTTTGATAAAAACAAAGAAAATGTCATCAACTGGCTAGACCACTCAGCCGCTAAGCTCTGCGCCAGCCGCATCCCCCACAAAAATGGGTCCAGGAAGAGCCTGTACAAGGCTGCAGATAAATGGTTTGCCACTTGGCTTGGCTCACAAACTGATAGCCAGCTTGACAACTGAGAATAGTTCAAAGAAGACATCACACACAATTTTTGTGTCACATAATCCCTCCAAGACATTTAGATACAGCTCAGCAATCTTCCTCAGAAAACCACTATCACGGCCTACGCCAATGAGTTTGAGGAAATACACCGCAAAATCCAAAACCCAGCGCAAGCTGACAACATACATACCAGAGCCTCATTCTTCAACAGAATGAAACCCTCTGTTACTGTCCTCATCCGTCCAGAGGCTAATACCTCCATGCCTGCGCTCATTGCAGAAGCCAAACACGCAGAAAAACACGCAAACATGGAATATGCTGCATACAATGGCAATTGCTCCTCAAAAGACAATGGCAGAGAAAACTCCAATGGTAACAAAAGCCAAAACACCAATCATACCAATGGCAACTCAAATTGCTACAGTAGCAATCACAGCCAAAGCAAAACCGCTCCTGTCCCAAGAAAGAGGACACTGCTGAAGTAAACAATGCTGAAGCAGCAACCTGCTATGAATCTGACCCCACATTCTCTGACCTCAAAGGTCTCAAAACAGAGGAATAGGTAAAAGAGGAAGGGGAAAGGCTTATGTGCCCCTGTCTTCCCCCAAACCAACAAGAAAGTGTACCAAGGCACAAACTTTTCTGCTTGTATTCCATGTGTCCCACAATCTTCTATCTTTATGAATGTAAAAATTAAAGATCACTCACACCTTCTTGTCTACCCACGCATTTATAAATCTCATACACATACAATTTTATTTGACTCTGGTGCACAACACACCATGGTTAGCATACCATTTGTAACCAAATACAAAATACCAGTTGTCAAATCCAACTTCAAATATGCCAGAATGGCAGAAAAATCAAAAGTTCTACAAAAGGCAAAAAAAACTCCTTTCAGAATTGACCTCCAAGGCATAAAAACGTCCATCAAAGGACTTGTCATGAACAACATAAACTATAAAAAATTTGCGGGCATGGGCTGGTTCACCCAAGTGAGCCCCAGCATATGTTGGAAAACAAAGACCATGTCCATCAAACACAACAGAGTCAATTTTAATATCCTGAAAGAACCCAACAACCTCATTCTAAGAGACACAGTATTTGTCCAGTTCATAAACCAAGATAACTCAGAACGTCTAACCAAAGACAGTACACCTCACATAATGAGGTACACCAAATTCAATAACATACAAACAACCAAATTCAATCCCCAGAGCTTGCAGCACTCCTAAACAAATACACTCATGTATTCAAAGAAGAACTCACAGAGTTACCCCCAAACAAGATGTCAAACATGGCATTAACCTATGCAAAGCCATACCTAAACCTGCACCCCTCTACAGACTCCCCCCATGGAGACCCAAACCCTCAAAACCCATATTAAGGACAACCTAGCCAAAGTATCCATTCACCTGTCTGAATCCCTGTGGGGGGCAGCAGTGTTCTTTGTAAAGAAAAAGTAAGGCACCCTTTTCCTAGTAACTGACTACAGAGCACTAAATGCAAGCATATTAAAAAATAAATATCCCCTTCTACTCATAGAGGATCTGTTTGCAAGACTCTCAGGAGCCAAATTTTTCTCCAAAATTGACCTCACCTCAGGTTATAATCAAGTTGAATTAAAAGAAAAGGAATACCAAAAACTGTGTTCCATATGCAATTTAGATCCTTTGAAGGTAGGGTAATAAACTTTGGGATGATCAACGCCCCCACAATGTGTGTCACCATGATGAACCAAGCGCTGAATAGCCTCTCAAATACATTATGCTACCTTGACAATATCATATATTTTCAAAAACAAAATAGTAACACCTCACACATGTCTGTGAGACACTTGATCAACTTGCAAAGCACAAACTCTACTCCAAGCCTAGTAAGTGCCAATTTATGGAAAAGAAACTACTGTTCTTGGGCCACATTGTCTCTGACAGTGGCATCAAAGAAGATCCAGACAAAATAAAAGCCATAAATAACATGCAACACCCCACCTCTGTAAAACAAGTTAGATGCTTTCTTGGAATGGTAGATTACCTAAGGTAATACATCAAAGACTGTGGAAAGCTAACCACACCAATCAATGACATAACCAAGGTTAATGCTGAAAAGAAATTCATCTGGACACCTGGATGTGACAAGAATTTCCAACTACTAAAGCAAGCTCTGATAAAATCATCAATCTTGCAATACCCAAATAACAACAGGTGCTATGAGCTTGAGTTAGATGCCAGCAATACCGCCATTGGAACAGTGCTACACATCTGCCAGCCAGGACAGCAAGACTTCCTGTCAGTATGTTAAAAAGGTAGAAAACTAACCAACACTGAGTAGAGGTACCCAATACATGATAAGGAGTTGCTATCAATATATCACACATGCAAGAAATGGAGATGTTACTTAGAAGGACATTTAAACGTCTGAGTACTAACTGACCATAAATCCTTAATCTATTTCAAAACTCAGAACATACTTGCACAGCAACAAGTCAAATGGATGTCCCTGCTGGAGCAGCTCAATTTGAATATCCAATACAAAAAGGGGGCAGAGCTGGTCACAACTGATGCTCTCTCTAGGCTATGTCAGCCAAGAGAGGATCACCCTGACCACCTGGACCCTGACTGGCCAAACCTATTTAATACTGAGTATAAAACCAAAGGGAAAGACCCCTCAACACACCAACTAACCCATGATACATTAGTAAGAAACAAAAAATATTTCCATGTATTAAATGGCAATGTATACCAAATTATTAACAACAAACATATCCCTTACACTTCCTTGCACAAAGAGTTGACACCATATTAAGTCATCACTGCTTACAGGACATAAAAAGGCTAACACCCTATACCTCACATTAAAAGAGATAGTGTTGTGGCCCAACTTAAACATGATATAATTGATGTTCTGAAAAAGTGTACAGTGTGTGATAAATACGCCAGCACAAAGGCTTCCCAGCCAACAGTTAACCCAGTACCTGACCCTGAACCATTCAAGGTTTGGGGACTGGAGGTAGTGGGCCTCTTCCCAGAAATTAAGACAAATCAACGTAAACTAATTATAGCCATTAACTTTGCTACATGCTGGCCCATCTGCTGGGCAACAAAGGACCACAAAGCAGAAACATAAACCAATTCATTAACAAAGCAATCATAGCTGGCGGCAACAGTACCCATGTCAATAATAATAATGTTGACAGTGGCCATTTTGACACTTTTAATGTGACACTATAGTAAAGTGACAACCGGTTTTTTAATGTTGTTTCCTGGATGTCAACACTTTTTTAATTAAAAAAACACTTTACCCTGAAAATTCTTAATATAAAAACTATTTTAAAATACATTATTATACAAAAATGACCCCAGAAGTTTAAAAATTTAATAAAAAATTACTTTAAGTAATAAGAAATAGGAGATATAAGCAAATAGTTTACAGTTTACTATGTAAATTACACTCTTTATTATAAAATTATTTTTCTTTCCCATAAAAATTAAAATTCCAATGAACCAAAAATAAAGATATTTTATATATTGGAATAACTACAAAATATAAAAAAATTCTAATTTAAATTTATTATACTTCATATAAGCATAGCTAAAAATATCTCATAACTTAAAGATAAATTACAAAATATAAGATATTTCTTACTAAACCACATTGAAACTGTATCTGAAACTTACCAATTATACCTAAAGATATTAATAAAATATAAATAAATCAAAAAATTAAAAGTTTAAGAGTAAAAAATATACAGGCAAAGCAAAGCAAGGCTTATTGTGCTAATTAAAGCCATCAGCAAGAGCAGTGGCAACGTCCTCAAGGTACTTCTTAATCTCTATTCCCTTATACTTTTTCTTCATCACCTTCTGAACGTCCTCCTGGTAGTGCTGCTTGTTGGACTTTTGCTTCTTGGGGGCCACCTGGTTGGCCAGGTTGCAAAACTTGGAGACAGTTCTTGCTTGCTCCTCCTGCAGCTTAGAGAAGAACTTGTTGTATTTGGGATTGGCCCCAAACTTCACCTTCAGGTGCTTTTTCCACACTTCCAGGCTGGAGGTGGTCTTCATCTCCCCCTTGAGGCAGGCGCCCTGGCAATTTCAAGGGGCAGTGGCTCTGCTCTTTCCTCTCCAAGCAGTCACCTTCTTGCCCACCCATTGGCGCTCAAAGTAATCAAGGTAGCTCTTGAAGATGGTGGAGTGCTTCTTCACGTAAGCATCCTCCAGGAGGGCCTCAAAGCCAAGCCCAGTATGCTCCAAGCGCACAAAAGCCAATGCAGCAAACTGATTCAAGGCAAAGAAGCACTTCTCCTTACCATCATTAATTATACTTCTCAAAAAGCTCCTTCTCACTCCTGAGATTCTTGATGAGGGCTTGCCTAAAATGGAAAAAGCAGCCCTGAACTTCTCTATTGAAGGTGGTCTCAAAGGCTCTGAACTGAGCTTGCTTAAAGTCCATTATGATAACCTTTGGCCCAAGTGAGTGCGCATGAGCTAGCTGCTCTGTGGCTAGGGTCAACTCATCCTTCTCAGCAGAGGAGGGATTTGCCCTTGTGGCGTGAGTGGGAGGGGGAGCTGGTTGTGGGAAAGAAGCTCAAAGCATCCTGGACAATCTTGAAGGCTCTGTTGTAGACTTAATTCTTGTCACCAGGAAGGAGAAAGAACACAAGAGGGATAACCTGGTCATTAAACTTCCCATGCAGGACCTAAAGCTGCTTAAAGATGGTTGGGCAGGTTGAAAATCTGCCGTCGCACAGCCAGGTGGTAGCAGTATTGAGCTGCTCCAGGTTTTGGGTTGTGGCATATGCTATAATCCTATCCTCCACTTCCTGCCCATTGTCATGGAGCAGGAACATCTCACCATCCTCAATTTTTTTGAGGGCATCTGTGAGGACCAGGTCTTCAATTGTAGTGGTGCTCTTGACCAGGGGATTGGAGGCTTGACGCCTATCACTCACAAACTTGACCAACTTATTGTGGGTTGACACCCTCTTCAAGTTGGTTGGGGAGAGGTTTTTGCAAGCAAGCACATCCAGTTGGATTGGGGAAAGGTCTTTTGAAGTGGACATGACCTGGACAAGATACCACTTAAGGAGGCAGGCTATGGTGATATTTGGTATCATACAAGTGTGTTCACCCTTGATGGTTTGGACCAAGTCCCAGCGCTCAGTGTTGAGCTGCACTGGGCAGGAGCGGTCCTTGCAGGTGTAATGGTGGCTCTTGAAGCCCCAGTTGGCGTTGTTACAAGAGAAAATATAACCATTGGCCACCATGGCTGGCCCACCCTTTACACTCATGATAGGAAAATACTTAGGCAAGGAAGAGGGAACCTTAAATTTGCCATCAACATTGCAGATGTTGTGGGCCAACAGAGGGTCCCAGGGGCCAGCAGGAGCATGGCAGAAGCCAGGAAAGTAATTGGGGCAGGGCTTTGAATCATCCCCAGATGAGCTTGAAGGGAGGGAGTTTAGTGGTGTGGGAAGAAGAAGGGGGCTTATTGTAGTGCTCTTCATGTGCAGGAGACTTATCCTTGGGTGGGGTCTTTTTGCCTTGCCGCCGCTTCTTAGTTGGCTCCTCGTCAGAAGCTGAGTTGTAGAAACTGTGGTCCGTAAGGGAACCATCAGATTCCTCTCCCCCAGTGGAGTGAGCAGGGCTCTTCTCAGGAGAGGTCTCAGGGGAGGGCTTTGATGAGGGCTTTGGGGATGGTTTTGGAGTGGCCTTCTTTGATGAGACAGGCTTCTTCTTGATGGATTTGGTTGGCTTTGAAGAACGCTTGGTTCCTTTGGGCTGCTTAGAGGTGTTCTTGTCCTAAAATAATAAGTAAAATGGTTTAAAATAAAGCAATGTATCTAAAAAACAAAAAAAAAAAACTTAAAAAGCATAATATATATAAAGTAAATCTTAGATGGCTTTTCTTGGCATTTAAAAGTTAAAAAATACTTGTATAGGTTTTAATTTATTATAGTTTTAAATAAAAAATTAAAAGTTAAGATATCTATTTGAAAGTATTATATTTAGATCTAGATTTTATTTTAAAAATTAAAAAATATGAAAGAGGAAAGTCAAAAATACAACATATCAAAAAATGAGAAGTTTTATTGTGTAAAACATAAAGTTTTATATGTGAGAACTGAAAAGCATCAACATTATGAGTGACAATTAGTAAAAAAAGCTGAATTCTCACTGTTGATTACAAAAATTGTAGACATTATAACTGACAACATTGTCACTGTCATCATTTTCTTGAAAATTTACTATGGAAAAAACATAGTACTGTAAATTCAGAACCTAAACGTAAAAATGTGGGATTGTCAAATCCTTGGTCCAAATTTTGAATCTCTTTTGCGGGATAGCCTTTTTTAATTAAATTTAATTATTTGTGTTTTTGTTTGGATTTTTAAAAATGCGGGAACTCATAGACACTTTGCAAAGCTCAAGTTGAACTGCATATTTCCAATGGACAAAATAATTTAACTGGAATCAGATTTGAAGTGTTCAAATTCATCAATCATTTTCATTAAGTTTACTATGTTTTTTGAAATTTTGGGATTGTCAAATCCAAGAACCAAATTTCAAATCACTTTTGAATGCCACTAGTAAACTCAGATATTAATTGCAGTAACTGGAATCCAAATTGAATGTAAAGTAAGAAACTAGGAAAATCAACCCAAATCAAGAAGCTCCACTCTGGATAAAATCAAATGGAAAATACAATCTCAAAAACCATGTTTAGACATGAAATTAAGCAAAATGTAAAATTGTCTAAACTGGAAATGATGCAATATTCTTCACTCTAAATCACTAATATAGCAACCACAAAACCATATAATGATATATAAGCTACCCTACTGATGACGCAGAAATTTTTTAAAAGTTTTTGGCTCCCGGCGTAGCCAGGGCCATAAAACTTATTTTGAGGAAGAAAGGAGGGGAAAGATAAACCATCAATTTACTAACTATGTATTCATGTATTGCTACTAAGGATACTTGATTACAGTTGATTTTAAAAATGCTAATAATAAAGTAGAATTATATATTACAATATATCTTATCACATTGTCATTTCCTTGATGTGTTGATAGTTCATTTGCTGTTGATGATGTGATTGCATTTAATTGGATAGTTTCACCTCCAGTTGCCTTGTCAATAGGGAATCAAGTTGCCTCCGCAACCACAGCTGGTCTTGGGAGGCAACCTAATTTCCTATTGCCAAGGCAACTGTAGATGAAACTATCCAATTAAACGCAATTTCATTATCAACAGCAAATGAACTATCAACACATCAAGGAAAAGACAATGTGATAAGAAAGATTGTAATATATAATTCTACTTTATTATTAGCATTTAATAAAATCAACTGTAATCAAGCATCAAAATTTTAACTGTCCTAAAATGGAATAGGGTGCTTTTTGAGAATGCCTATGATTCCTAAAAAAAATTAGCACAAATCCACTCTAGATCCTTTATCATCCTTTTTGAGACACACATAAATTATATCTATTTCAAATTCACCTCATTTTTGATTTGAAATTTGGTTCTTGGATTTGACAATCCTACAATTTCAAATTAAATAAGTTTTACATGATGTCTATGATTTGTTTGAAATTCAGGAAATCTCAAATTGTAAATTAGAATCCCACATTTCTGATTCATGTATCCTGCATTTGTTTGCTGAGTTTTGTCTTTTGTTGGTTGAGTTATCTGCTCAAGAGATTCAAAATTTGCCAATTTAAATAAATCAAAAAAGTCAAATTAGATGTTTGATTATATTAAATTTTTTAATTTTCACTCAGCTGAGTTGCCCGCAAAAGTGATTCAAAATTTAGACCAAGGATTTGACAATCCCGCATTTTCACGTTTAGGTTCTTAATTTACAATATACTTAATTAAATTTATGCGGGCTAGCAAAAATTAACCATTTTCTGTGTATTTTTGCTCACATATAAAAATTAAACAAAACATGAAAATAAGTTAAAAAATTATCAAAGTTCCACATTCTTTTATTAAAAATAATATTTGGGTAGTTGTAATATGATATTTTACCATTGAATATATGTGAAGTTGTTAAGAAAGTTGTCTTCAGTATAGAAAAGGGTAAAGTGTCGACAATGTCACTTACAACATTCTTTTTATGAGGTGACACATTAATTTAAGCTTAATTGCGCCACCCTAATTTGCTTAACTCCACCCTGGCAGATTATCACAAGCTAATAAACAACATTTCTGAGTGTTGACATTATTTTTAATAATAAACTCTGTAGTAACTTACATAGTAACTCACACTTAAATTATTGGATTGTTGTTAGCCACCAATCCACTTAATATATTAAAGCCAGAATAAGTGCCACATATATATTTATAAGATAAAAATTTCAACAATCAAATGTATGCATAATGTCTTTTTCAATTTAATAATTCAATATAAAAAAGATTTTTAAATGCACACCTAATTTCTTTGTTGTAGATGTTTCAGTTTTGTTATTAAAAATAAGTTATGCTTAAAAAGTGTTGACATTGACACTTTTACGTTGTGAAAACAAATAAAAAAATAAACCAATTTTCTTAGTAAAATTAAAGGAAAAATCTGGTTAAATCAAATTTTTTATTAAGTTTAATATTAAATTGTGCTGTTATGGCCACAATTTCATCGTGTTTTCTGGGTTTGCACCCCTGAACACTTTAAAAAAAATTTAGCTAGTGCAACTAGCAAAAAACATAGGAGATTAAGAGTTTTGAGTCAACTGTGACCATGTTGACAAAGTGTCAACATGGGCGCTGTTGCCTAGCTGACTACGGCACTCCAGAATACATCATAACTGATGGAGCAACCGAGTTATCAGATCACATAGTAAACAACAACTTAAAATATAAAAACATTAAACATTCCATAACCTTGCCCTACAGGTCACAGGCCAACAGCAGAGTTGAATGCCTAAACAGCAGCCTTATCAGAACCCTAGAGAAAATAATGGATGGCAAAGCCAAAGACACATGGCCACTATATGTGAAACATACATTACTAGTATCCCGGGCCCGCACCAATCAAGGGACAGGCTACTCACTGTTTGAACTAACATACAGATACAAACCAGAAATAATTACCCGCAACAAGCAGTCAACGTAAAGATTCCCCTGGGGAAACCCCCCACAGTAGAACAAGTACCAAATCTACAACACATACACCTCAAAGCTAAAATAGCAGAAATAAAGAGGCTCAAAACACAAAAGTTAACCTCCACAGAGGAACCACTTCCCATTGACTCTCCATGTTTGGGTTCTAGCTGGCAACAGAAAGTAACTAGACTCAGTACACTGGGGACCAGGAAGAATCATCAAGTACAGACCAGATCACAACACCTATCTAGTAAAATTCCAAGGTGCCAAAAACCCTGTTGTCAAGAAATACCATAGAACCTGTCTCTGCCTTAGCAAAGGAGAACACTCAACCAGACTGATACCAACTAGCAAACAACTCCAGGAACAACAGGCAGCAGCCGTCAAGATAAAGCCCCTCCTGATGTACCAGAGTAACCCCTTAAGGGGGTGTCAAAATTCTGGATATACAAGTATTCTGGCTACCACCAACTCACTTAACATCCAGTCACCGCCCAATTTGGTGCCCTTTCAAATACAGTTTTACATACCAGAAATGGCAACCAAGCAATATTAAATGACTGTCCAAGTATTCAGTGGCTCAAACCCATCCTGCACATGACCAACCCCTAGGTTTGATCCAACTAAATCTCTGTCACAGCCAAATCTATATAAGTCTAAAGTATTATTCAATAAAATATACTTCTCTTCTTTCTCAATTCTATATTTGAAGCTTCCCTGAAAGGAGCTCCTCATCAATGTCATGAAAGCGTACTGCGCCAAAAATGCCCTACAACAAATAGTCACAACTCCATACCATCCGCAAGCCAATGGGCGCGTAGAGCAATTGAATGGCTCCCTGGTCCAGTTAATTGCCAAACTCTTACAAGAACATCTTAATACTCCGTGGACTGAGCATCTTCCCACTGCACTGCTCATCTTACAAGCAAGAATCAACAGGGGCACTGAGTTCATCCCCAGCACCTTGGCCTTTGGGATGCCCAATGGTTTAGCAGGGGTAGAGCAAAGGAGATTACAATCCACGGTTCCCACAAAACTCCCCTTTTGCCTACCCCTTCCCTGAACCAGTGGCACGCCAAGGCCCAAGACATTGAACACAAGCAAATTAAGGGAGGGACAAGACACCTTGAGGCCAGATATGCTGTAGGTGATCCCATTTATGCCCTCAACCCCAATTTGGCCAAATTAGAACCCAGCCACTTGAGGCCCTTCAAGATAGCTTTGGTCTATGACAACCACACTTATCAGCTGTAAGATGCCCAAGGAAACACCAAAAAGCTCCACCATAATTGCTTGTGCCCCTGCTGTGCCATCTTCACACAAAGGGTGTTTGTGTGGACCTTCCCAGATCTTCTGTAAACTCTGATCCTGGTTTCTGATGACAAGCAGGGTTAAGGGGGGTATTACAACCAAGTTCCCAGACTTGCCTGCCAACATATATTACAATACACAGGAGGCGCTCAATGAGTTGTCCCTTGACGTGTCTAACAACATGAACCAATCTGATGACAATGTCAAACTGTGGGCACTTTCTCCTAATTAGGAGCGCTATCAATTTGATCTGCTGATCCTGCACAAGTTATTCCTTGGATTCAACCCTTACATGTAACATGCCACCATGCCACCCCCTTGTGATCCAGTGGCTTTTCCCATATAGTATATTAATCACAGTATTCTAAAATAAACAATACCTTATTCTTATTATTACTGTCATTTCTATTAGACTGTTGTCTTCCCCAATTCAAATACCAAATCCTCATTGGTTCAGTTGCAACAACAGCATCTTTTTTCAGTTCTCCAACCACAACTTTCTGTACAGATTAGAAAAAGACTCTTCCCATTGAGCCGTGAGTGGAGGTGCTGTGCATGGAAACAGATGATGGTACCTTCCTTCCAGTGGCATAAAAGTTATGCAAGTTCACAGACACAGAACAATGATACCCCATATGCAACAAGGAATTAGCTATCATTATCCACTTTTTAGAAAAATGGTTCTTCTACCTGAAAGGTGCTAATTTTCTCCTCAATTACTCATAGCTCATAAGTCATTACAGTACTGCAATACCCAGTTCCACCTGGCTCAGTCTCAGGAAAGCTGGGTCAAGCACTTATCCCTATTCCAGCTTTGCATTAATTATAAACCTGGAAAGGAGTCATTCACAGCTAAATCCCTTTCTCAGTTATATGTTGGGTCTATCACTGGGGAAAATGGGCTAGACCCTGGCTGGCCCTTGCTATAATTACGTCCTGAATTTGATTGCTACAAGGGATTGAAGGCTGTAACCATCTCCAAACTTAAAGGCACCAAAGTTCAGCGGCTAAACAATACAGGAAACATATGCCAAAGGGCAGAACAGGTAAAGGTATCCTACATCCTAACCACACATCAAAGAGAGACCACCTTAAGTTCCCATTGCACCCCAGGGCACATCTATTGACATCTTTGTTTGAGATCATAAAAGGTCTGGTGGCCGCACATGCGCCAAGGTATCTCAGACCTCCTAGAGGCATGTGTGCTGCGGAAAAAGGATACATCTGATCCCCTGCCAAAATTGGTGGTATCCATCAAAGCTATGGGACCCTTTGAACAGTGGTCCCCTAACAGTGTAAGGCTCTGCCCAGAGACAAAATGGGCAAGAGATATATCATCACTGTAATAGATTATTCCACTTACTGGTCTATAGCCTAAACAATCACCAACCACACCACCACTACTGTGACTTGCTTTATTGGGAAGGAGATGGTAGCTCAGTCTGGATGCCCCAAACGGCTTATCATGGATGGTGGGCTAGAGCTTGTAAGAGACTAAATTGATAAAGAGCGCCTTTTGGGGAAGCTTCAAATATGGAATTAAGAAAGAAGAGATGTATATTTTATTGGCTTATACTTTAGACTTATATAGACTTGACTGTGGCAGAGATTTAGTTGGATCAAACCTAGGGGTTAGTCATGTGCAAGATGGGTTTGAGTTGCTAGATACTTGGACAGTCATGTGATTGTGATTTGTTGCCATTTCCAGCATGAAAGCCTGTATATTGGAAAGGCACCAAATCAGCAATGACAGGATGTTAAGTGGGTTGGTGGTAGCCAGAATACTTGTACATCCATATCCTTGATAATATAATTATTTAAATTCTTACTCTTTTTTTTAGAAAATATTGACAGAGAAATACGCCAGGTCCTGGTCCCCTTTGTCCCTGCCACACTTTATAGCAACTATACCAATCATGTGGCTAAGCAGCTGGTTTTACCCCCTGTTTTTTAAGAGCTTGAAGATAGGATCCACAGTTCATTCCTGATGTCACAGGACGTACTCCTGGGGCTTACACATGAGGAAGGGGGATCTAATTGGGCGTTTACTGCCTACAAGGATGCCCAATTACTCCTCCTGGACCTGGTTTCTCTCAGTAGAGTTTAATATGTAAACTCCATTGAGCTTATTTGGGACGTCCTGGAGATGCTCCCATTCAAGAACATACTGGAGATGGGCTGGGCGCATGAGGCTGCTTGCTTCTGCTTCTGGGTGGAGCATACACTCTCTTACCTGTTGGAGAACTTTAGGTGCACGGTGGGTAAATTGGCTGTTGCAGATGCAAAATATGTCAAGAAGACAAAAATACTCCTGGTGGACTTTGGGCTAGCCTAAAGTGCTAACAAGACGGGCTCCCTTTGGTAATGGATCTTAATTTTGCAAAGACAAAGCATGAGAAGAAGATTAGCGCTGTTTAAAAAAACTCTGTGATTTTACTGAAGCCTTTGCTGGACAAAGGCTTCATCTTGTTGTTTACCTTGGATATATCTTCTACTTTGGGATGGTTGCCAACATAAAGAGCCTGGACAGGGTTCTTCTTGGAATTGACGCAACCAGGCTCTCCTTGGATGGTAAGAAAGTCTCCCAAGATATGCTTCAGTGGACCACATTATACAGGACGCCCTAGTCCTGGCCAGTATTTACGGGGTTCAGCCCTGCCAGAAAAGCTGCTGTTCCATTCTCACCTCACTCTCCTCCCTCTTATCAGCAGACAGGATTATTTCAATCAAGGTGTATCCACCTTATATGGTGTGGCGGTGGAGGCTGTGCACCACCTCTATTGTTGGGTGGGTACATACCAAAGAATCCACTATAGGCGCCCACAATAAAAAAAACACTTTCCTTGATATAATTCTACACTTTTAATTTTTACTTTTTATAATAATTAAATTTTTTAAATCCTATTTTAGCAAACAATTTTTACAAAAAAAATCCCAGAGAAGGTCTTCATAAAAGCATAGTGATATATATTAATAAAATTCACTTCTAACTTGAGTGCTTTATATTTTAATTTTTTAATTTAATTTTTATATTTATTTGATCAAAGTGAAATTTTTATATACTTATCATACTTTGGTATTAAATATTTGGGATTCTCACCACAGAATACAATAAAATAAATTAATTTTCAATAAAAAAATCAAGCATCTGCATCAAAGGTGCCGCTGTATGTGATTGCAGACTTGGAAGCTTCAAAATATAAAATGATAATCTATAAATCCAAAAGAGTTAATTAAGAATATAAAAAATAGTTGGAATTGCTAAGCCTTTAGTTGATTGGCTGTTTGGTAAGGCATGCAGAAGAAATGAATCAGTGTGGCCATAGAATTTGGCCACTGTCTTGGCTGGAAGGGTGTGGATTCTAGCCTGCAGCAAATCAAATAGGTCTTCCATCCCAGTTGGCGTCCCCCACTTGACAGCTTGGTTGAGCCACCCAAAGACCTCCTTGATAGGGTTTAGGAATGGGGAATAGGTAGGGAGGAATAGGAGGCGCAAATTTGATGTGGCCAATTGCTGGGAGCCCACAACAATGCTGGTGTCAATCATTGAGAATTCCTCAAAAATGTCAGCCACTTTGTGGAGACTAACGTTGTCCAACACAATGACATTGGTGAAGCCAGGGCTTGTGCGCCTCAGGTGCTCCTGGAACAATCAGAGAAATGATAGAAAGGTCCAGCTATTGTGAAATCCCATCATTAAGTAAATCTCAATCCCTTTTGGGCCAAGGAGAGCCACCATGGAATAGACTGTGGTGCTGACTGCAGCACACCAAGCTACTATGTCATTTGAGCCTTTGGGGACATAGCCATATACATTCCGCATAGATGAGGCAAATGCTGATTTGTCAATGTAATAGAATTTGACTGTCCCCTTGGCTTTGAGGGCAGTGTACGCCTCTGCATATTTTTTCTGGACATCAATGTTGGAAGGGCTGTTTTGATTATATGAAGATACTCTGAGTTTTTTCCATAAAAACCACAGAAACTTTACCAAATAATATTAAAAGAAAATAGAAGTCTTAACCCCAAAAGTGGAATTGATCATTGCCTGTATATTTGCCAGTTCAAGCTGAAGTCTTGGGCTATCCACTGGCAAATTGCCCATTTGTGCTCCTTGGTGAGTATGGTTGAAACGTGCAAGGATTTCTCCATGGCAAGAACTCAGCCAGTATTAATAAATTTGTTAAATGTTTTACTGGCGTACTTGAGATCCACCCCAACAAGGGCTGTAGCTGTCCTGTAGTTCCCAGATTCCTGCATAAGCCTGAGAAGAATGATGCACTTGATGTTAGGAATGCACTTCCAGGCGGCTTTGGTGGGTTTGGTTGAACTGGGATCCTGCTCATGGCCAGGTACGCAAGGCATGGGCACCTTGTTATAGAAGGCCACAACCTTCTTTAGTACCTGCTGCCCATCCATGGTTTGGAAAAACTCAGGCTCCTCACTGTCTTCTCGGTTGCTGTCACTGATTTTGGGTACATATGAGGTGTCAAGAATAGGCTTAACCTTCTCCATCATGGCTGACAGGACCAACTCCTGACAGTACACAGGGTCAAATATAAAAAGGTAAGCTCAATCTCCTTGTTTCTAACTGTTTTGGTGGTGGTAATCTTGGTGGGCTTCTGGGTCAGTTTGGGGACCCAAGGGGTGATTCTCCTCACCCTTGCATGTTGTGCTCCTTGAACTGGTTGTGTCAGTGCAACCTCACTATTAAACTCTCCTCTCCCGTCTCCTTCCTAGGTAGGCACTTGTGTTTCACTGACTCAATTTTTTGCCCTGCAGGGGCAACCACAACCACAGCGCACACCAGGTGCATTGTTATTATGTTATTGTGTTTCTTTCATTTAAAAATTTAATAAAATACTAAATAAGTTTATATTAAGTTACACACTGGCTTTTAATATTTTCTTTTTATTGGAATATGGATATTTAATTAGAGTTTTACCCACCCAATATCCCAATTATAGATTTTTTATTTCTTAATCAGTTGTTTTTGGCTTTTCAACACTCATTTGAATACCCAAGATAATTTCCACCCATTTCTCCAGATTTTACGCCAAATTAAGCACCCAACACAATGTTTTTAAAATTTATGTCTTGGATTGTATGTCTTATTTTATATACCTTGGTATCATTCTTGATTACACTCCATTGTACACAACAATTGAGTGGTTTTGTTTACATGTTGAGTTGCTATTGTGTTTTTTTTATTTGAGTTTTGACTCACTGTGATTGGGTGTATTTTGTCACCAATTTTATAGTAAACATGTGCACACAGAAGGTCAACTCATACCATTTTGTTTGTGAATCAATGTCTTTCATATTGTATTTTGAATAGTTTTGTTTGGCGTGTGAGTACTTTGTTGCTGTGTTGACCCATTTTTTCCATTAACGCCAAAAATCCCTGTTAACAGAGTGTATATTTTATCCTGATAGTTAAAATTTGATTAAATATGAAATAATTTTGTTTAAATCTGAGGTATTTTTGGTTGTTGCCATAGCTTTTAAAAATACTGTACTTGATCCTGCATATAAACTTCTTTATTTTAAAGAAAGAGTGTCTGAACTATATGGCCTAACTGAAGAAACAATCCAAAAAATATGTGCTGATTATCATGTTTAACCAGCAATTAAAACACAACAGAATACTAATATTGTACCCAAAAACAGTCCTGAAGCATTTTTTCTCCAGCTTAAACAAACCCAGGCCCAAAAAAATGTAGGTGAATTGGCACTATATTTAAACAATGATATTACCATGATGTATATTTTGAGTTATTGAAAGGTAATTATAATATTATTTTTTGTCATTTATATCTATTTTATAGGAAAA
This sequence comes from Entomophthora muscae, assembly GCA_014839935.2. NCBI lineage: Eukaryota > Fungi > Entomophthoromycota > Entomophthoromycetes > Entomophthorales > Entomophthoraceae > Entomophthora > Entomophthora muscae. The sequence goes on from QTSX02001471.1 coordinate 29,045, forward strand.
TTCTATGCAATACCCCACTTTAAGTAAAATATCAAGAAACATACTTGCTTGTCAAGCAAAAAGTGCAGCATCAGAATGGAATTTAATGGTGCTGTTGATCTACTTGAAATACGCCAGAACCATATGTCTACTTTAACCCTAAAGAAACTCAAAGAAACCAGATCTATGCTAGCTGATAGCTTGGATATTGAAATTATGTAGATATAAGAATAAAGATCACATCTATTGCATTTCACTTTATGATAGTTATTTTAGAAATTCAAAATTTAGCTAATTAGCAAATGCAAAACAAAAAACTATTACTTTAAGTGGAAAATATAACAGAAATAAGTTTTGAATGATACAGAAGTATATATACTATTAAAAACAAGCTTAAATTTGCTTATTTAAATCTTTTAAAGTAGTTGACACTATTTTGTCTCTGTCTTGGTAATCAAACTCACAAAAATTGTTGTAAGATTTAGACAATTATCTCTACTTGGTAAAACTTATCTGTAGTAAATTTATTTAATCAAATAGTTATTTTAATTTGAATTTATATATTTTGGTTTATAAAGATCATTATTATTCATCAGAAATTAAAGGGGGTAGGGATTGCTATTGATCAAATCAAAAATGAAGATTGCTGCTCCAAAGCCAACCCCTGAAAGCCACACTACTCCATAATTCTTAAGAGCTGCTTTTTTGCAGCAAGGTATTTGAGCTTCCCTGGCTGCTGCTTTGTGTCACACAGGCTAATTTTAGCTGTGTGGATCCACTGCTGTTTCAAACAGCAGTGGCAATTTTTTGCCAAGTGCCGCAAAAAAATCCCCCGGGAATAGCCCACCCAAATCTTCTAATATAAGAGTGGTGCAGTTCCTGGGTGTTGATTGCAGCAAGCAACCCTATCCAGAATGGTCTCTCACAAATAGGATAGGGGAAGGAACAGCAATTGTGTAAACACAGTGTCACAAAACTGTTTTCTGGATGTTTTGGATTGGGTCACAAAACAATCTGGATGGATTTTTGTTGCAGATTTTGGAGTAAGTCACAATTTGTGACTCACTCCCTTGTGTAGATCATAAAATATGAAGAGAAGACAGTTTTCAAATATTAAACAGATGATTTCATTTTGTGAAGGGGCACATGATGTAAAATTAGAATGGTTCTCAAGGGTGAAACAGATGGTGCCATTTTGTGCAAGGTACAAGATGTAAGATTAGAGCAGGTTCAGTTGTTGGATCTTATTTTTTAACTAAAATTTATTAAAGCTTTATCTGTCATTATCTCACAGCTAGATGGTTGCCCTGTCCAAGGACAGAATTAAAGTTGAATTTATTAAATCACATAAATATATTTCATTGTATTTTCAGGCTTGTATTACTTATCACATGTTTAAGTAAATTTTTATTTAATTGCTTTATTAAAAATTAATTTCAATTATATTTATTTAAATTTAAAATTAAAATTGTATATTCCAAGTATAAATAAAAACTAAACCTAAATAAGTATAGTATTACTATTAAGTTTAGTAAGGCTAAATTAGTAATTTTAAAATTTAGTATTTGATTTTTAAATCCCTTCAAATATAGAGCTGATTTGCAGCTTTAAAATAAGCTATTGGACATCAAAATTGGATTAGTATTCACTGAGATACATTGATTTTAGTTTTTTAGTGTGCATTAAAAGTAAATTTAGATAATATCAAATTGAGTCTGAGCCTTTGATTATGAAATTGTTGTAATGTAGGCTATGGTGTTTGATAATAGCTTAACTTGGATTACAACATGATATACTTTACCCTAAACTAAGTACTTATTAAAGACTATCCTAGTATGAGTAATGTGTACATAATGTAAAATTGATCTTTTATTAATATAAACAAGGGAAGAGCTATATAGGGGATTGGAATTAATGTTTAGCCACTGATACTCTGATCATGCTTCAATGTTGGATCATATTGGCATTCAGCCCAGCATTCATTATAATTGCTTGATTGGCTAAATAACCCTCTGAGGTTAATAGCCTGTTGATCCACTGGACTGGTTATTCATCTGTGCAACAGGTCTATTTGCCTCTTCAAACTAGAGCCTAATTAATGACAGGTACAATTGACGTCAGTAATGGCTAGTTTACACTAACCACCCTATGACAGACATTAACCCAATTACAGCACTTAACTATATATCTTAGCATCTAGAGCAGCTAGAGCTATCATGTTTGGTACCATTTTGATCATAATCATCTGAAAAATTGATCTACATCCTCTAAATTTCATGAAAACCATTATATTGAAGCATAATTTTATCATAGCCAGTTTACTCCACTGATGTTCTTTTGGGATGAAGCTGTGGCAAGCAAGGTTTACTCTGAAACAATATGTAGCCACTTGGATCAGCTTATGCATCCAAGTGGAATATTCTATTACTTCACTTTGGAATAGATAGATTCAAACCTTTCAAGCCAACCATCCTGTACTTAAACTGAAATTTATGTATATTTTTCAATTAAATATATTTAAAACTGATCAAGCTCTCTTTTCATGGATCAATTCAATAATCAGCAGAGTTTAGACATCCAATCATATAAAAGTATCTTAAACAATTGCTGCTTCCTTTCTAATTTTAATCCACCCATTCTAGAGTTGGGTAATTTATAAGAGAAGCCACTTTGATATAGTTGAATTGGGCTGCCACTAATTTAAAATTCAAGTAATCAAAATAAAAATTTATTAAAGTTTGAGTGACTTATATTTCAGTTTGACATGATTTAGACCACACTCCACTGAATTCAATCCCTTACATGCATCTTTGAAAGTACTCAGGTTGAATTCAGTGGATTGTGGTCTAAATTATGTTGAGCTGGAATATAAGCCACTCAAACTTTAATAAATTTGTATTTGATTACTTGAATTTTAAAATCAGTTGCTAACCTCATACAGCCATATCAAAGTGGCTTATCTTTATAGATTGCCTGACTCTAGAATGGGTGGTGTCAAGATTTTGTGGTCTTGAGGAATTATGTTTATCAAAGAGCATGGTAATGTGAGTGTTGATAGGGGACTGTATGGCAACAGTCTGTAGCTACCAATTGGATCTTAAAAGATTCTATGGCCTGGCAGTACTCCAATTCTGTAGGAGAAAACACACAGGTCTGCAAGTAGACAGCAACACGCTCTACTTGGATACTTCTGACTACTAGGCTTTGGCTAGTAGTGATACAGTGATAGAGATTTCTTAATCTCTATCTTCAAGGATGAATATTCTGCTCAATCTCTAATCAGGAGAGCACATTATATAGGGTGGATAAGCCCTCTTGCCAGATTGTAGTCTAACACATCTAACTATTACTAGTCAGTCTATCTGTTCCCCAGACTGCTAGTTTCAGCCCCCAGAGCTAGGCAGCCATGCCGGTCTGGCATGGGACTTCAATAGATTACCGGGCCTCAGCTTATCTCACGAGCGTATTGGCGGCATCTGGTTTGTGGTTTATGCATGTGCAAGTTTAGTTACCCTGTCTATTGGAATTTTGCATCGTGCATTCATTAAGCTGAACGACCTTCTATATTGGTAATGGAATTTGAGGTGTCTACAGTGCAAATGTTTGGTGTCAACTATATTGCATTAATATTCATGAGCATTCCATCCTATTGGCTGTTTAACATTATGTGATTGTGACCCAGAATATCAAGCCCAGTTCTTCAGGTTTGATCCAATGAGTGGGCCATTTTCAGATCAGGATCAATCTTCGGAGTAATCATCAATGTACTTCTAGCCGCATCCAAGGAGCATGCTAAGTTGATGCTTCTATAATCAAGCCAGCGGAATGGCAATTGGTTGTCTACCCAATAAACCAAGAAGAAGAATGATCAAGTCTATTACATTATTCTGGAGGCTTGACAGGTGGATTAAAATTAGAAAGGAAGCAGCAATTGTTTGATATGCTTTAATATGATTGGATGTTTAAACTCTGCTAATTATTGAATTGATCCATGAAAAGAGAGCTTGATCAGTTTTAAATATATTTAATTGAAAAATATACATAAATTTTAGTTTAAGTACAGGATGGTTGGCTCGAAATTTTTGAATCTATCTATTCCAAAATGAAGTAATAAATATTCCACTTGGATGCATAAGCTGATCCAAGTGGCTACATATTGTTTCAGAGTAAACCTTGCTTGCCACAGCTTCATCCCAAAAGAACATCAGTGGAGTAAACTGGCTATGATAAAATTATGCTTCAATATAATGGTTTTCATGAAATTTAGAGGATGTAGATCAATTTTTCAGATGATTATGATCAAAATGGTACCAAACATGATAGCTCTAGCTGCTCTAGATGCTAAGATATATAGTTAAGTGCTGTAATTGGGTTAATGTCTGTCATAGGGTGGTTAGTGTAAACTAGCCATTACTGACGTCAATTGTACCTGTCATTAATTAGGCTCTAGTTTGAAGAGGCAAATAGACCTGTTGCACAGATGAATAACCAGTCCAGTGGATCAACAGGCTATTAACCTCAGAGGGTTATTTAGCCAATCAAGCAATTATAATGAATGCTGGGCTGAATGCCAATATGATCCAACATTGAAGCATGATCAGAGTATCAGTGGCTAAACATTAATTCCAATCCCCTATATAGCTCTTCCCTTGTTTATATTAATAAAAGATCAATTTTACATTATGTACACATTACTCATACTAGGATAGTCTTTAATAAGTACTTAGTTTAGGGTAAAGTATATCATGTTGTAATCCAAGTTAAGCTATTATCAAACACCATAGCCTACATTACAACAATTTCATAATCAAAGGCTCAGACTCAATTTGATATTATCTAAATTTACTTTTAATGCACACTAAAAAACTAAAATCAATGTATCTCAGTGAATACTAATCCAATTTTGATGTCCAATAGCTTATTTTAAAGCTGCAAATCAGCTCTATATTTGAAGGGATTTAAAAATCAAATACTAAATTTTAAAATTACTAATTTAGCCTTACTAAACTTAATAGTAACACTATACTTATTTAGGTTTAGTTTTTATTTATACTTGTAATATACAATTTAATTTTAAGCTTAAATAAATTAAATTGAAATTAATTTTTAATAAAGCAATTAAATAAAAATTTAATTAAACATGTGGTAAGTAATCCAAGCCTAAAAGTACAATAAAATATATTTAATTGATTTATTAAATTCAACTTTAATTATGTCCTTGGATGGGGCAACCACCTAGTATATATTAATGATATCTTTGATCGTACCACAGTTTGCTTTAGATAATTATAGTAAAACATCAATCAAAAAATATATAAATATCTGTTTCAATTGAAAGGAAGAGCTTGCATACTTATGATTAGACACAACACAAAACCACATAAGATTGTGCTTAGTCACATCACAATTCATATAGATTTGTTTTGTGACTTTAGGAGCAGAGCCAAAATGTGGCAGTTGCAATTATGAACTGTCCCCTAAAACCTAAAACAAGTCTGCATTAATTGTGATGTGACATGAAGATCACAAAATAATTTGTGTCTAACTGTCAAAGCCACAAAACCAATTGTGACAGGCAAAGCTTGGTCACAAAACCAATTGTGCCAATTTTGGTGTCCGTCCCAACCCTAGCCACAACCCTAGATGGGAGTCAAGAACCCTACCCGCAGCCTTGCGCAGGAGGCGAAGTCGGATGGCTGGGGTTTGGGATGTCACGAGTTTTCTATTGAAGCTTTAGATTGATGGCTCATAATTGATTTATCAACTTACAATGCTCTCGACTCTTCACTTGGCTGCTTGGTCACTGCTGCGCCGATTTAAAAGTAGATTGATTTAGAATTTATTGAAATGCGCTACGCTGCCAGGAACTTATGGGTTATTTAGAGGTGTCCAATCTCACGTGATTGGATACCCGAAGCAGACTGCTGATATGATAAGTCAATCCATATTCGCAGCTTATGAACAGTTTTTATAATCAATTTTTTAATTTCATTTTGATTCTTAACACAGAAATAAAGTCAGGCTAAGGCTTTTAATTTAATCCAAGTAAATTGACAAGCAGATAATGGATTCGAGTTGAAGCCTTTAAGTGGATCATTGTTAGCTTAGATTAGGTCTTATCTCATTGCCTCATTCAAGCTCAGGCAAGCTAAATCCACCAATGAAATCAAAATGTGGCACTGATACTCGAGAAGAAAATGGAGTGCTCGCAGCAGCTCTTTGTTCTTAAGGAATTGTAGAGCTCCAAAAAAACTACGCCATTGATTCAAAAACTATTTAGATAAAGGAATTAAATGCTTGATATTTTATGGTTAGTATTTCAGCCAAGCACATATGATGTCATAACAAGGTATAAAAAATGGTCTTGTCATGGACATGACTAAACATGTCTGAAGCTGTTGGCACCGATTTCAAAGTCTATCCAGACTTAGCTCTCGAAAGCACATCCGACTATGAGATGGAGTCTGTAGTTGACAAGGTGGCAAATGAAAGTGCTTTTAAAAATCGTCCAGTAGAAAGTGCCTCACGCGGGATGATAATTAAAACAAGGTCTCTTAGGATCAATGGGCTTTTAGAAGCTATTACTTTAGCATAGCCAAACACCACGGGTTGACTTTGAGTCCAGATCACATCTTCATTGCTATTATTCAAGGGTTGTCAATCCACATCAGCTTAAACCCTGAAAAGCACAAGCCGGTTTTGGGACTTACTCGGTTGGCAGAAGGGCAAAAGGAATGTATTTCTTTCATAGGTGAGGATTTCCGATTGGGAAACTCTAACAATGATTGGCCAGGAGTCTTCCCGGAGTTCCAAGCGAAAATAGGTAAGAAGGTGGATTCTGATGTCTTTGCTTTACTTTCAACAAAGTTTTCTATATCCACGCCCCTCTCTCAGCCGGTAGCCTAATTGACAATCATGGATGTTTTCAAAAGCTACTTTGAATACGGACTTTTTGCTGTGTGTGAATCCCTGAGGTTACTCTCCTTGGAACTCCTCAAGACTGGATCCTTCTGCGTGAAAATGCTATAAAGCTCCTCAGCAAGTTTGAAGGCTTGGACTTTTGGTTAAAAGGGCTTATTCCTATTCTTGATGAGTTTGTTGAAGCCACAGGCAACAATAATTACAACATGGATTTCTGGTCTCATATTTATAGACCAGCGCAAGCATCAAGAGGCACTCCTATTACTGGATGGATCAATGGCCTTATTCCTTACCTCCAGATGAGAGATAATTTTTACAATAACAAAAATGTTACATGGTAACAACCCTGCAATGGTAGTAATGGATTGGATGCCCAAAGAGTTCCCCCCGGCCTTACAGATACACCATTCATGTACTATGAAGATAAGAAAAGACATGCAATGTCATCTGTGGCTGGTTTCTTGGGTGTCAAACTTGGAACTAGACCTAACCATGTCACTCCTGCTCTTGCATGGACTGTCCTCCATAATAAGGGAAAATCTAGCACATGAACTTCTTAGGTTAGAAATAAAGACCATATTTTTATACTTTAAGTTAGAAAATATTATAACAAAGTTAAACTCAACAAATATATTCCCATCAATTTAATTTCAGATAAATATTGTGATAGACATTCCTGACCTACTATTTGAGCATACCCTAATTTAACCCTATTTCTAATGCTACAACCAATATTGACACCTTGTCTACCAACATATCTCACAGCACCAGGGGCACTCATGGAGTTTGTTGAGTTGCACTTTATTATTTGATATAATAAGGAACTCAGGCAAAAGTCTTAAATATGTAAGACTTGAGGTTATGGCTTTGAGCCTGTTTGATCTGAGTCTGAGTAATAGATATCTTCCTAGCAAATGAAAGAGGAGCGCCAAAGATTCAATGTCAAAATTAACGAGAAAAAATGAACTTATTTTATTGGAGAAAAGGGCATTCAATTTTATACCCAAAGGTTTGATCCCAGTAGCCTTAGTGGAGATAATCCAAGTGGCAAGAGGCTGGTAGGGATCCAGAAGGTTCAGTTATTGGTATCAACCCATATTTAGATAAAGAGACCTCTTCAAGGCAAAAGCAGAAGCTTTTGCATGCATCAATCTATAAACTATCATTCACTAGGCTAATCAAAACCCCTAGTGAATTCAAATTCACAACAGATCTGTCAGGGATCCACTCATTGGGAAGCCTCTCCCCAATTGAATGGAGAAGAGCTCCCAAGTTGAATTTGATCAGAATGGAACCTACTGGGATTCCTATCATTAGCATGTGTAGAAGATGACCAAATAGACGGAATCTTCCCAGGAAGGGAGTGAAGTGATTGAGAAGATAATATACACTGGTGTACCCCAAGACCAACCAGGGGGCCTTGGGGTGGATGATTGGTAAAAATTGAGCTGTTTTGACATAAGGGGCATGTCTTTGACGCGGACCAAAACAATACCAAATTAAGTCTTCAGATTTGTCAGTAGGAGTTGGTTCAGGGTTTTCAAAGTTAACATTTGCTTGCTCATAATTGATTAACACACACAAAGTCCATACAAGGAAGATGAACTTCATGTTGTTGGGGGAAACCTTTAGAATCTACTAATCAAGTGTTTAGAATTGAGAATATAGATTTATTGGGTTGATAGAAAATAAAGAAATTGTTGGAGCAATTTGGATGGGAGGAATATGTCAGTTTAAATAATGACTTCAAGTGAGGAAGGGAACATTGTGGTTACCAGGTGGATCTGCAAGAGTGATTTGAGAAGTATTGCCTTGCAGGACTGCAGCCTGCAATGCAAGAAGAGGAAGGTTGGAATATTGTATTGCAGTATTGTACCTTGCTTTGGTTGGGAATAAAATCTGGGGCTGGATGAGAAGTATTCCTTTGGATTGGGTGGTTTGCTGAGTTTGATTGGATACTTAGGTCCCTGAATCTCTGGTTTGGATATTCTTTGCATTTAATTTTGGATTGATTGGTTCTTTTATATTTTTTGGAGTCCAAATTTAATGCTGAATTGTTGTTATTGTTGTCCAGAACCTTGATTTTTGTTTTTGAAATATAATTTATATTCCAGCCTTGATTTTCACGTTTGATTTTGTTTTTGCTTTTGAAGTTAAATTTAAAACATTGATTAATCAAGTTCAAATGCGTTTTTGAATTGATTTCATTTAGAGATTTGGTTTTGTCCTTTTTTTCTGATATAGCATTTATAAATGCAACTTCTGGTCTCTTAATGACTGCAAAACAATTAAAATTTGATTCCCAATTTGTGTTAGGGATGGAATCCCTTACAAGATCCTGCCTCAAGATTGAACTCAGGGGGATGGTAAGTGCAGAGGAGCTTAGCATGAACCCAAGAAAAGGGACAGCAGAAGTAGTTTATCTTCACAGTGTACTTGGGGCTTCTTTTAAATATCACAGTAAGAGGGCCAAACCAGAGGGATTCAAGCTTATGGGCTTGGCCACCTGTCCAAAATTGGTAGTATGGGACCTGATCTCCAATGTTGAACTTGAGAGACAGGGGAACAACATGTGTTGGACAGTCATAGCTCAAAGGCCTTAGTTTTATAAGTGGAAGTATAGGAAGTTATCTGGATATCAATGACCTTATTTACTAACTCCTTAACTTGTTGTTTAGGATCAAGTTCAGTGTCCTAGCTCAACCAATGCATGTCCCAAGGTTGAGGGGGTAGTAGCTTCCCATCCATACAACATTGCAAATGGAGAAAAACATGTAGTATGATGTTTGCTTAAGCGGTAAGCAAAGAGGGCAGCAGGCAGGTATAAGTACCAATTAGAGGCATCCAAATAGGTTAAATTGTGCATAATAGAGAAAAGAATATAGTTAGTGCGCTCTACAGTGCCATTTGTAGAAGGGTTGTGCAGTGCAGCAAAAGATTGATGGATACCCATGGCTTTCACTAGTGATGTTACCAAGCAAGTGTTGAAGTTGGTTCCATCATCTGAAAGGAGCACCTAAGAGCAGCCATGGAAATAGAGCACATCCTGAAGCAATAATGTGGCTGTGGGGGTTTGCTGTAAATTCCTTGGTAGCCCTGGCTTCTATCCACTCACTGAAGTGGTCTACTGCAATTAGTATAAACCAACATCCAGAACAATAGCAAGGCAGGGGAACTATAGCGTCCACACTGACAGTGTAGAAGGCATGTTTGAGTAACACCAAACTGAACTTATGCTGGTTGAGACAAAGGTGCTGTAGTTGATATTAATGACAGGAGGACAGAACATCAGGGATTAATACTCACATGTTTTTCCAATAGTAGTGTTTGACTAGCCAGTCATGAGTCTTGGATATCCCAGCATGCCTGGTGTCTAGATGAGACTGCAACACAACTGATATTTGCAAACTTGAATAGAATAAGGTAGATATAGAGATCCAACTTTCTTGAACAGTTGATTATTTCTAACTATCATATCTACAGATAGCTTCTGTAGTGCCAGCTGAATATCCTTAGGTTCAGATTCTAAAGCAGTAGGATAGCCTATAAGCTCATATAAACAGTCAGTCTCATCAGAGTGTAGAGATAGGATAGGCATTTGGGATAGACCATCAGTGTTTTTGTGTTAGACAACTGGGCAGTGAAACACAGTGAAGTCATAGCCTTGTAAATATATGACCTATTGCACCAGCTGTCTCTCAGGCTCCTTTAACTGCTGAAGCCAAAAAAGGAACAAGTGATCAGTGATCACTGTGAAATAGGTGCCATGAATTTAGTATCCAGAATTTGAATTTACTAGGGGTTTTGATTGACCTAGTGAATGGTAGTTTTCAGAATCACTCATGCAAAAGCCTGTGCTTTTGCTTTTCCCTTGAAGAGTTATCTTTACCCAAATATGGGCTGACACCAATAACTGAACCTTCTGGATCCCTAACAGCCTCTTGCCACTTGGAGTATCTCCACTAAGGCTACTAGGATCAAACCTTTGGGTATAAAATTGAATACCATTTTCTCCAAAAAAATAAATTCATTTTTCTTGTTAATTTTGACATTGAATCTTTGGTGCTCCTCTTTCATTTGCTAGGAAGATATCTATTACTTATACTCAGATTAAACGGTCTTAAAGCCAGAACCTCAAGTCTTACATACTTAAGACTTTTTCCTGATGTTGAGTTTATACTTCTGGGAAGTATAATAAACAAAATAAAGAGAAAGATTAAGAAGAGAATGATACTTTATTTGATATGAATATAGGATATTATATAAATCATGACAAGCCACATGCTGTCCATATACATCATATGCAGGTCATGGGGCTTATCTGAGTAATGTTCCTCTTGAGTCACAAGGCTTAATCAAGTTGTGTTTCATTTATGACCTGAATTGAGTGATCCCTGTCATAGATGGTTAACCAATAATGGTGTCACCAGTTTATTGACTTGGCAGTGAACCACTTGGTGAGCTGCTTGGTGATTTACTTGGGGCGTTAATTCCCTGAGAGGGAGTAATCAAGGATGTTGCAACATCTCCCACTGGGGTGCTGGAAGGCAGAGCCTTGGGAATCTTCTTGAGAGTATCTGGTATACAGGCTTGATATTGATCCAGTTTGGTTTTGGGTACAGGGAGCCTTGAATTTTTTTGAGCTGTCCTTGCCTTACACAAACAAACTTGGTCATGATGCATATGTTTCAGTTCATTCCGAGCTCCAATCCCTTTGATGAGGTAGGTGCTATTGGGCTTCACCTCCATGACAATGCCTGGTCCGCGTAACTCTGGATCTAATTTGTGTTGATTGTGATTGACAACCCAGATCTTGTCTCTGACTTGGAACCTTTCTTGTTGCAACGAGATTGCTTCCCGCTGATCCCTTTGTTGTTCCATAACTTCTTGGTCTTTTCTGGCTTGTAGTACTTTTGGGTCATTACTGTCTGGTATCTTCTTTGAAAGTGGCAGTTGTGGTCATGTGATTGTACTGACAAGTGAGGGTTTCTGACCATAGACAAGTTCATAAGGGCTTATGCCCGTATTGCAGTTGACTTGTGTTTTGAAGACCATAAGGGCGGTTGGTAGCATGTTGACCCAGGCTTTTGGGTTGTTGGCAGACAACTTACTGAGGGCTTCCACTAAAGAGCTGTTTAGTCATTTTACGTGTCCATTTGCTTGTGAGTGATATGGACTGGCTGTGACGTGTTTTATTCTATTTTTAGCAAGATAGATTTTGGTGTCAATAGCTTTGAGTTTAGTGCCTCCATTTGTGATTAAGAGGTCAGGCTTTCCAAACTTTGCTATGATCTCCTTGCCAATGAATTGTCTCACGTCTTTGCCTTTATTCTCTTTTGTGGCTTGTGCTATGGGCCATCTGGTTGCATAGTTAATGGCTGTGATGATGTACTTCTTGCCTTTGCTTTCATCAGGCATAGGTCTCATGATATCCAACAACCATACCTTAAAGGGCTGTGTGATGGATACAAGTACTACTGACTTGGGTGGAGTTTTGGTTCTTGCGTACTTCTCACAGACCTCACATTGTTCCAGTACCTCTCTTATATCATCTAACATGTTGGGCCACCAGTAGCAAGTCTTGAGATATTCATGCAAGTTTCTGCTACAGGTGTGTCCCAAGTCTCTGTGATAACAGAGGATTGTGTCAATCTTTTGTGTTGACAGGACGTAGGGTACAGTGTCACCATTTGGAAGGATTTGGTGAAGGGTACCATATGCGTTTTTGAACAGATGTTTGTTCTTGAGGACTTTCTCTTAGATGTCCATTGGTGTGCCAGGTGGGAACCCTTCCAGGAGATTCCCCATGATTAACATGGGCCAGTTGGGGTTGTCATCAGTTCAAAGGATGTGTTTATTGTATAGCCTTGATAGAGCGTCTGCAGTAAGCATCTCTCTGCCTGGCTTGTATACAATTTGCATGGGGTATCTCTGTATGAGACTCATCCATTTGGCTTGTCTTCTTGACAGGTATTGTTGTGTTTTAAAGAATATCAACAACTTGTGGTCAGTGAGTACTTTGAATGTCTGGGCTCCTTCCAGATAGCATTGCCATTTCATGAGGCAGTGTATGATGGCAACCAATTCCTTATTGTGTATAGGGTATCTTTGTTTGAAGTCCAATAACTTCAGATTCATATGCTACAGAGAGGAAGTCCTTTTGGGCTGTTTGGACACAGAGGACTCCTCCTATGGCATTATCAGAGGTGTTGGTTTCTAGCTCATAGATACCCTCACGGTTTGTGTATTGCATGATGTGGGCAGTAACCATGAGCTCTTTCAGTTGGCAGAAATGTTGATTTCATAAAGTTTTCCAGAAAAATTTAGTTGTTTTCCCAGTGATGGCTGACAAGGGGGCTTTCAGAGCGCTCCAGTCAGGGATGAACCTGCGTACATAGGCTACCATTCCAAGGAAAGTGCAGAGTTTGCTCTTGTTCCTTGGGGCTGGCATCTCTGTTATAGCGCATATTATTTCTGGATCCAGCTCAATACCGTCCTTGCTAATGATATGGCCAAGGAAGGGGAGTTCAGTCAAGAAGAACTCACATTTGGACAGCTTGGCAATTAGTTGGTTTTCCTGCAGGGTACAGAGGACTGTGTGGACGTCTTCCCAGTGTTGTTGCAGGTTGGGACTGTAAATGATGATGTTGTCCAGATAGATGATTGCTCTTTTCCCAATGTGTTCCTTGAATACTTAATTCATAAAGATTACTAAGGTACTGGGGGCGTTTGCCATGCCAAAATTGAGGACAACACATTCAAAGGATCTGTATTTAGTTGAAGTGCTTCTTTGAGGATGTCTTCTGATTTAACGCAAATTTGGTGGTATTCTGCTGTAAAATCAATTTTTGTGAAGATTTGGGACCCCCCCAGAGCATCAAAAAGGTCATCAATTAGGGGCAGGGGATACCTGTTCTTTATTGTGACCTTGTTGAGGGCCCTGTAGTCTGTGACCAGGCAGAGGCCTCCATCTTTCTCTGCCACAAAAAAGACAGCGGCGCCAAATGATGATTTTGAGGGTCTGATGAGGCCTTTCTCTAGTGCTTTGTCAAGGTAAGCTTTCAGAGCGCCATCTTTTTGTGGTGTGAGGTGGTAGATGGGTTGCACTATAGGCACACTACCTTTTAGGTTGATCTCATGTTGAATACCCCAATCAGGGGGCAGCCTGGGCAGTGTTTCTTGGAATACAGAGGGAAATTCATTGACTAGTTGGTCTCTAATTGGGTTCTGTTTGTGTTGAATTTCTGTGTTTTTGAAGTGGATGACTTCATATGTACATGTGCTTCAATTGATTTTGCTGATGTCAGTTTCTTTCTCTGTTTCCATGATCTTTACAAATATGTGGTCCTTCATGAGAGTGTCAAGATGTGTTGGGTACATGTGATGGTGGACTTCTCCTTGCTGGATAGTGAGGGTGGCAATGTCCCAGTTGATATGGGGTTTTGTCTTTCTCATCCAGTCCAGGCCAAGTATGACATCATATTTGGGGATTGGTATGATAGAGCTGCTAATTATTGTTTGTATATCTCCAATTTGGGCACGGAAAGGTTTTGCTTCATGGGTAACTGGTGTGCTTTGGTTGTCCACCATGATGACCTTCTTGATACTACTTCAAGTGGTAGATAGCTTAATGAGGTCCGCAAAGCTCTTGTTGATGAGAGATAGATCTGCTCCAGTGTAGAATAGTGCTGTGCCCTGGTATCTGCAAAAGCAGAAAGAATAGGTAAAAAGTTTATTTCCAGATTGGGCAGCAAACAGTAGAGGATTCCTGGAGGGAACCTGGATCATGGTGATTGAATCCATGTCCTTGTCCCTGTATAAGTCTTGTAGGTTGGGGGAGGGCGGCTTAACTAAGCACTCCCTTGAGATTTTCCCTCCTTGTTGGTATCTTTGGTGCTTGCCTGGTTGGCTTGTGCAGTGTGATTCCCAGTTCAAGGATGGGTATTGTTGGCTCAATTGTTTTTCTTGTTGGGTTGAAGATCCTTCCTGGCCAAAGGACTCTCTATGCGCTTGTTGGTTGTGTGTAGGTCATCAGATTTTTGTGCTGTGTGTTTCCCTTCCAAGAATATGTCTTCAAGGTTCTTGCAGCGGGTCATGTCAAACTGACGTCTAATGTGTGTGGGAAGGCCATTGTAGAAGTCCAAGTGTGGTCCAGGTTCATCAAAGTTGATGGTGTTGTGTGCATGGTCACATAGCCCTTCATATGCTGCAATGTATTCTTTGATGATTCCTGTCATTTTGAAGGTTTGAAGCTTGGTTGTAATCACCACGTCTGAGTCCTTCATGGAGAACTTTTTGAGAAATGCAGCCTTGAACACTTCCCAATTATCCTTCTGGTCAGGATGTTGGGCTATCCATTTAGTAACAAAGCGTGAAGCAGTCCCTGTGACACAGAGGGAAATTTTGCCAACCCAGAGTCTTTGGGGGTACTCCACTTGTTTGAACTTGCTCTTGGTGCTGTTGATCCAAAGAGAAGCGTTCTCACGGCGTAGTCCTGAAAAGGCGCCAATCTCAGCAGTAAATAAGCGTTGAAACATGATATTGGGTTTCTCAGGTTGCGTAGTTGCTGTTGTGGTTGGCGTGGTAGGGAACAGTCTGAGGGTTTTGAGAGTGTTGTACTGGTCAATGAGTATGAGGAGATTATTGTAGATGACAAGGCCTGGGGGGATGTCTTGTCCTACTTTGTAATCTCTCCAGCTGTTAGGGAGTGACATTGTTTGGGTTCTTTTCTTGAGAGGAATTTTTACTTTGAGTTGGGTAGGTATGGATAACCTACCTGTGCTACCACTGTTGAGTTTATACTTCTGGGAAGTATAATAAACAAAATAAAGGGGAAGATTAAGAAGAGAATGATACTTTATTTGATATGAATATAGGATATTATATAGTATCATGACAAGCTACATGCTGTCCATATACATCATATGCAGGTCATGGGGCTTATCTGAGTAATGTTCCTCTTGAGTCACAAGGCTTAATCAAGTTGTGTTCCATTTAGGACCTGGATTGAGTGATCCCTGTCATAGATGGTTGACTGATAATGGTGCCACCAGTTTATTGACTGGGCAGTGAACCACTCAGTGAGCCGCTTGATGATTTACTCGGGGAATTAATTCTCAGAGAGGGAGTAATCAAATATGTTGTGACATTGAGTTCTTTATTATGTTGACTAATAAAGCACAACTCAATATGTAGTGTTAGAACTGTTTAACTGCATGTAGCACGGCTAAAAATTCTTTCTTGGTAACACTATAGTTCTTTTTGTGCTTGTTGAGAATGCAATAAGAATAAGTAACAGGGTGGTCTGCCCCCTTGTTGTCCAGTTGGGCCAGGATGGCCCTTACAGCCACCCCACTAGCATCTGTATAAAGGATAAACTACTTCTTATAGTTAGGATATACTAATATAGGAGCCTCTTTGAGCTTTTGCTTTAAATTTTCAAAGGACTGTTGTTGGATTTCTGTCCATTCAAAGGGGACACCTTGAAGCAAATAAACTAATGGCTTGCTCAGCTCTGTAAAGTCATGGATGAATTTTCAATAGTACTCAATCATTCCTAAGAAGACCTGAACCTCCCAAAGGTTGCTAGGGGCAACATGTTGTTGATAGCATCCACATTATTGATCACAGTTCAAATCCTGGTTTGTGTAGCCTCATGTCCCTGAAACTCCAGACATTCCTTGAAGAAGGAGCATTTAGATGGCTTTAGTTTGAGGCCAGCTCCTTGTATCATGAGGAATGCAGCTTTCAGGTGATCTAGGTGTTCAGTGAAGGTGGTACTAAAGACTGTGATGCCGTCTAAATAAACCAACACACATTTCAGCTTTAAGTTGCAAAAGATTGAGTCCATAGCTCACTGGAAAGTTGCAGGTGTATTATATAATCTATGAAGCATGTGGGTGAGCTCAAAAGCCCCTCAGAGGTGATGAGAGTAGATTTTCCTATCTGCTGGAGAGATATCTACTTGCTAGTATCCTGAAGCAATATCCATGGCTGAGAAAAACTTAGAGCCTCCTAGTTGCCGTAGAGCATCATCAATTCAAGAGGGGGTAAGAATTATTCTTAGTAAGAGAGTTGAGGTGTTGATAGTCCATAACAATGAAATGTACACCATCTTTTTTCTTCAGGATCAACAAGGGAGTAGCCCAGGGACTCTGAGAGTGGGCTAGTAACCTAGCATCAAAAGCGGTTTTAACTCTTTAGAGACCTGAGCATTCTCAACTCTACTACAGAAGTAGGTATTTGCTCTAAAAAGAAGATAGTCACCCATATTGATTTGATGTATGACCCCTTTGGCCAATACCTAATTGTTAGGGCCTTAAGCAAAGATGTCTGAAAAGTAATCTAACAGCTTCAGCACCTTAGATTGTTGGACCAGGGTCAGTTGCAGAATATCTTGGGCTAAAAAGAGAGATAAGACTTGTGGCTTAGCAGCTAATAAATCAAGATAACTGAACGTCCCAAAAGGGTGGAGAGAATGGAAAGATGGTGCAATAAAAAGTCAACCATGTCCAAGCACCTGACCCTTAGTAACTTGCATTAGAGTAGCAGTCAAGTTAGATAACAACAGCTGGAAAGGTTTTTTGTGAGTGATACCCAGGATCCCAGGCATAGTTGAGGTTCAGTTTGTCCCAAAGTCTCATGAGTGTACAGTTCCATGAAGGTCTTAGCAGGTAGTTTATATGAAACCTGATAGTATACTATCACTTGCAAGCCAGGAGGGATAGAGAAGATGTAGGTGGCCAATAGAGGGACTCACTCTTCTGCAGGACATGAATAAGGTGGGTATTTTAGGTTTGAAGAGTGTATCATAAACTTTAAAGAGAAGTGCCCATAGAATATTCCAGTACACAAGTCTTTAACCACTTTCCAGGAAGGCAAACAGGCTCCTCAAATATAAAAGGCATATCATAATTCAGGAGAGATAAAAATCCTTCCTTGAGATTAATAATGCCATTATATTCTCAAAGGAACTGGGTACCAATCAGGATATCATAGCAATAATCCTCTAAGACCACTGCAGGAGAGAATAGAAGCATCTTTTAAAGAAGAGGGGAAGATTGGAGTATGCTTCAATAGCACAGATGGTTGACAACCCAGCTGTGCTATAAGACTGATTGTAGGTGAGGTCTGGCGCAAGTTTGAGCTTTTTCATGAGCTTAGAGGAGACCACATTGACAGGATATCCTATGACTAGTATGGCTTTAATCTTCACTTTCAGAAAGCTAATTCTACTTGTGTGGTGCTCCTTCCAAAGGAAATAAGAATAGCTGAAACTTCTTTGGAGGTGGCAAGTTCTTTCTCCCACTTCTCCAAAGTGCAACAGAGGTCTGGGATCCTCTTATGCACAACCTGTAAAGGCAAAGAGACCTGTACATTTTGGAATATTGCTTTAGCTAAATTTTCAGCTTCAGCCAAGGATTTTACCCACACATTATCTTGACTGGCTTGGGCAAGGTAAGGATGAGTGATTGTCTCTTGATAAGTAGAAGAGTCAGCTACTATCTTGATGGTAGTGGTTTTCCTAGAGCGTAACTTGTAAGGTACAGAGATAGTCTCCAGGACAGCCAGTACTGTGTACCAATGGCCATCAATTTCATCATCATCAGATTTATTGGGAGTCCCAATGTTCATGCATTATAAACTTTGCCTTTAATGTAGTTGCATTTTGAGTGCAAAATCCTTCATTTCCCTTTCTCAACTCAAAATGGGGTTCACTTCAAATAGAGTGAATGACTCATTTAGATTCAATCAATAAAAATAAGTTATATTTACACTCTATTTTTGTGAATATTTTTGTACTTTGGCACCATCTTCCTAGTCTTGTCTAGAGAAGATTTCTGATAATTATCATTCCCAGGGCCTTAAGTTAAATTCCTTATTCATCCCTTAAGACTAGCCTTGGGCTTAGTACAAACCCAATTGTGATGGTCCACATGGAAGCTGTTGTGCAGGAAAGGGCTGATTTGGTCACAATAAAGACTATATGCTTAAATTTGGCAAATTTTAGTGGTTTTGGGACAGGTAGAGGTCTAGAAGGTAACATTGGCTACTAGTTAAGATAGTGTTCAGGCTAGTAGGTAACTGGTGACTACTATGGCTGGAGGGTGAGACAGTTTAGTAGGTAACAAGTACTACTAGGGAACAATGAGCTAAGGTAGCTCAAAGAGATCCCTTGGCCACTTGCAGGAGGCCTACAAGTGGGGAACTTCACCAAACAGATTTATAAGATTTTCTAGTCTGTGTTTTCTTGGAGGCTTTGGGGGAGGTCCTGAAGCCATCATAAGGCATGGATATGCCCAGGAAAGTTATCAGGGTAGCTGCTTGGAGAGACAGCTGCAGAACTTGATAATGAATGGGTTTGTGGGAAGTAAAGTTGGTTACTTTGCAATTGAAAGCTCAGGATTAACCACTTGAGTGAGTAAAAACAACTGCACAGACATTAGGATTGTCTGTGATTGATGGCCTATAGTGTTGGTCACTTATGGGGGCCCAGCCAAACGATAACTCACTTAAAGCAGACTTATTACATGAGTATGATGTGTTAGTAGCAGGGACTGTAGAAAAGGATATGAACCTTAGTGTCACAGTAGGTTACATCATGCTGGGTATTATCTGCCCAAGCAAGAAGGCTCAAAAAGCCAGAAAACCTTTATCAAAATTGATCAAGTTAACAGATTTAAATCAAACAGTCAATCAAAAATGGGTTATGGCTGCTCTAGTCTGTCAGCTGAAACCGGTTCCCCCTTGCAAATTGACATTGATAAATTGGCATAATTTGAGTGTCACCCAATATGAGCTTATCAATCAGCATGGTTATCAGAAACTATTCACACAAGGGTTATTTGCAACCTGGACCAAATACTTATTTGACAATGTGGAAGGAATAGGAGGTCAAGACTCAGGTGGTATTGCTTAATCCATTTTTCTGATATATATTGAATAATTTTCACTGTTTCAACTCTAAGAGTTGAGTCCTCCTAAAATTTTACACAATAAAAATCATTTATCCCAAGTTCTAATTTACTTTTTAAAATGCATCCTGTGGTTGGGTTGTTACAATATATTCCATACAATCTGATTCTCAACAGAATCATTTCTGGAAGATGGGGTCTTGCAGTTGGAACTTTGTTGTTGGTACCACCCAATGTTAATTTGCGCCAACCAATTTTGCAGCTCCTCCCCCCATTCTTGAAACTAAGAGTTGTGTTGCCTCCCAATGCCCAGAATTTTATTCTGAAGATTTGTTGATATTGTCTCAGGACATTTATCTTGGGCTACTTTGGTTAGGATTAATTATTCTGCTTAATCCTGGTATTACAATTGGAAATTTCACAAAAAGATATTCAAAGCCACATTGGTGGTTAATCATTAATTCTATGTGGATTTGGGTGGTAATTCCCCATCACTTAGAAATGGCTTCATACTATCCTGCAATTTCTGTCACACTTAGTGGTTCACAGAGAAAGATTGGAATCTTGGTGGTTCATAGTGAAGATTAGAACCTTGGTGATTCATAGAGAAGATTGTAGTGAAGGACTGGAAGATCATAGATGAGGACTAGAAAGAAGCAGTAGAAGGAACAGAAGGATGAGTGGTCCAGAGAAATGAGCCAATGTTTTACCAAATTGATTTGCTAAGGTGGGAAAAAGTGGAATGTTTTGCCTAGGTTTAATAGTAAAATCATGAAGAAATGAGGATGGGAGTGTGGATAATAGTTTTATTTATTAAGTTTCTAGGGTAGATGAGGTATGTTGCTATGAGAGCTGGATACAAAGTTGTTTTGGTGAGATGTTTTCCTTGGACTTTACTATATTAGTAAATATTTGGGGGAAACGTTGATGAGGACCAAGAAGAAAAATTTAAATAGTATTATACTATTCAAATTTATTAAGGTTGAATGCAGGTAAGACTGGTACTGGAACAGTGAACCAGTTAACGCTTTGATGTGCAAAGAGTTGTTGCTTTGAGCGGGTTGAGCATTGGGAATTAATTTTCTAGTTGGATTGCTATGAAACTTCAGAAATAGTCTAGCTTTGCGCTCTGCATTAATTGGTTGAGTTATGGCAGGTTTCCTGATGAATATGATTGGTTGGAAGCCAAAAGCTTAAAGTATAAGCAAGAAAACATTGGATTAATACTTTAAGCTTTTGAAAAAGAAGTATTTAAGCTTAAGTTATTATGGGAACAAGTGAGCGGCAATGGTTTAAGCTTTTGAAGAAATTCATTCTGAAGGCAGAACCTTTGGGAAAAGAACACTATAAGAAGGAGGCTGGATGGAAAGTTACAGGGTCTTTGGGGGGTCTCTACCAAAGTTTTTTTTTTGAAAATCCTTTGGTTGCAAGCAGGAGCTTGATTGGGTTCTGGCTCTGCACCTTAATGGCTACAAATCTGGTTGGTTTGTAGTAACCAGATGTCTACTAAAGCATAAAGAAGCCCTTCTTGAAGAAGTAGCTGTTCAAAATGACTACAAAACAGTGACCAATCAGAAGGTTTCTAATAGGATCTTCCTTCTGTTAATAAAGACTATCTTGACCCATATTCTCCTTTCTTGTGAAATAGAACGCCCCTAGTGAGAATGATTATGGAGTTGATTAAGAGGAGAAGAAGATAAAGAACCTGAGTTTGTTCACTAATGGAAAACTCCAGGCTAAAAATAAGTAACATGGTGCCTAAACCCTTGAGATCTGGTATATTGTTGTACCAAATATTATCATGCAAACAGCCCCTAGATGATGGAGAGGTTTTGTGGCCCAGGAATTGCTGTGAAATACATTTTTCCCTAGTTATCAGTTGCAAATGATGATTAAGGGAAATAAACAAGCATCCCTGAGGATGACAACCCCAACCCAATTGTTCCCTGGTTTTGACCCAGGACACACAATGGGGACTGGTGAACAGGGGCCCATAATTCCCTTACAGACCACAGTTTCTATAACTTGGCTTCAGACAAGGAGCCCTCCAAGAAGCAGAACTAGGCCAAAAAAGTCCCCTCCCAAGGGTAAGTCTCCCACACATGAGGAGCACCACAACAAGCCCCCTTCTTCTCCCCCGCCAAGTTCTCCCCATTTCAGCTTGTCAGGGGATTACTCCAAGCCCTGGCCTGACTACTTTCCTGGCTTCTGCCATGCTCCTGCTGGCCCCTGGGACCCTCTGTTGGCCCACAATATTTGCAATGTTGATGTGAAGTTCAAGGCCATTCCTTCCTACCAAATACTTTCCTATTATGAGTGTCAAGTATGGGCCAGCCATGGTGGCTAACAATTACATTTACTCCTGAAACTATGCCAACCTGAACTTCAAAAGCTGCCACTATACCTGTGAGGACCGCTCCTGTCCAGTTCAGCTCATCACCAAGCACTGGGACAAGGTCCAAACCATCAAGGGCAAGCACACTTGTGTGATGCCCAATACTATCATATGGGTCATTATTTGTTAGATTAATCTGTTTCCTATTAACTGTGCTACTTAAAACTTTAAAATTTTGTTTTAATTTTCTTATCAATAAATTTAAATAATTACAACAATTTTATCAAAATAAATCCTATTTAATCCTTATAATATAAAAACCTATATTAAATTAATCATTTTCTACTTACAGCTAAATTAAACTGTATTAAAAGCTAGTAACAATCTTATTTCATATACCATTATTTCTTGAAAGCTGATTAGTACAAAATAACATCATTCTAAAAAGAGCAATCTAAAAATACAATAAAAACTGATATGATGCTTTTTGTTGGAAATCAAATTGTTGCCTAAAATCTTAGCTTTTTTAAAATATTTAATTTAAAATATAATCATTTTTGAATCCCTCTTTTTAAAAAGAGGGCAGATAGCTTTTTTTGCATATTTAATAAATATTAAATAATTTTGGATTTTTTAAAAAAAATCTAGTAAAAAGTTAAAAAAAAACTAAAACTAAAATTAAAACTGAACTTTTATTGAAATTTCAGTGATCTCATTTAGCATAAGTAATTTATTCTTAAGTTAGATTTTATAGAAAATATATAATAAGAACTTATAAGAGAGTAAAAGTTTTTCTTTTCAAAATTTTAAGTATTTAATATTAATAAAATAGCTTTATACAACTATTTAATAAAATTATATTTTTATACTGTATGCTAGAGATAATATGTATAAAAAATTCAAACATAAAAAAGAATGTATCAAAATCTTGCTTTATTTAATTAAATTTTATAAAGGTTAAAATTTATTTGAACTAAATGGAAAATGATCTTAGTCATTGTATCTATAAAAATAAGATACAAATTTAATTATACAAGCAAATATTTATATGTGATTAGAAAAACATTTTTGTTTTGATAGATTTAAAATATATAAAGTTCATTTTTTAAGAACTGTTAAAGGTTATAATAAACTTAAGTTTATTTAAAAAAAGGTTTTTGAGTTGGTTACTAAAAGTAAGCTAAATAATAATTTATACTTTAAATTTAGTTTACTGATTAAAATATCATACTTTAAGAGTTAATTAGCATATTTTATTTCAAATAATAATTTTATAAGCTTACATTCAAAGCCACTTCAAGATACTAAATCGGTATTGAAATATAAAGTTGCAGCACAATTCCGAAAGCTGAGATTAAGGGCTTTCTAATGATACTAGTTTGAGCGAGATTGAAGTACTATTCGTGGAAATATCAACAGTTAACCAGAATATAAAAAGGGGTAAATAAACAATGATATCAGACTTCAGGGGTGATATTGATAAATTAAGGAGATCAGTTGGGGGTCAGTTGGGGATTTATGCCTGTAGTGCAAAAGCTCAGCTAACATGGTATTTAAACAGCTCAACTTTACAGAAATTTACTTTACAATCTACACCTTTACTCCTCTCTGATAACTGCACATCTATTTCCAAGCAAGAACTGCCTGAACCAAGCCAAGGAACCCAACCACTATCATTATGGAACCTATCAAGTTTGCACCTCAGATGACACCCTTCTTCTCACTGGGGGCTTCTACTAAGAGATAAAGAATCTCTATGCTTAAACAAGCATTCCTTTTTACTGCTGGCAGTGATCTTAACAGCTTTGTTGAGCATTTCTTATTAAAAACAGAGTTTGGAAAAAGTACCTTCTTACCTGTCATACAAAATTATAAAACAGATGATTTCCTTAACAACCTAAAGAAATTGATGTCAGAGTCCCCTGCCAAGCACCTTCCTTCCCTAAGAGCATTGGTTACATCAAGCTACAGTCTGAAAGAGCTTTGGGATTGTGGATTTAAAATGACAAAAAATGAGTATTCATATTCTAAAAAAATAAAAAATGCTAAAAAAGCATCATTAAATTCAAAAAATAAAAAAGGAAAAAATGATTCAGTAAGGAAAGAAAACATAAAAAATATTTTAAAACATATATTAAAAAATTCATTTCCAACTAGCCAATTCACTAAAAAATCCCCTGGATTGATTTATGAAGAATTACAAAAAGAGTTGAGTGAATACTCAACTAAAATAAAATACTCATTATTGAAAACAAAAAAAAGAAATTTACAAAGATATGAAAATAAAAAACAATATTTCTATTTCACTTTCCACTTTTTATAAGCTTATTCCTAATAATATAATTAAAAGCAAAAAGCAAACTGATATGTGTAACATTTGCAACTTAAAAAAGTCATTAGAAATGAAGAAAAAGGATTTGAGCATAAAGAAGTTGCCATTGCCTAAATCTATTAAAGAAAATTTGAAATCTATTGACCTACATGAAAAGTTTTATAAGCATCAAAATAAAGAATATATTAGTGATATAAATAATCTTGATAATAATTCATGTGTTATAGTAATAGACTATAAAGAAAACTTTAAAATAGGTGGGGGTCCATAGAGACAAATAATTGTTTTTATGAGAAAATACCTATTTCTTTATTAGGATTTGCAATTGCTTTTAAAGAAAATGAGAAAATTAAATATGAGTATCATGACTTTTTATCTGAAATTTTATCTCATGACTCTTTGTTTTCAGGTCAGTGTTTGATAAGTCTGCTTAAAAATAATAAATTTAAGAATATTAAAAATATTAAAGTTTGGACTGATAATGGTAATCATTTCAGATCTTATGAATTCTTATATTATCTTTTTAAATAGGTACCTAAAATTATAAAAGAAACAATTAAGTTAAATAAATTTGTTGAGTGTCATGGCAAAAGTATTGTTGATGGTCATTTTGGTGTATTATCTAAAATATTTAAACAAAAGGAAAATGAGATGTATATAAAAATATAAATGATCTCAAAATGGTTTTTGAGAGAGAGGAAGAAAGAAAGGGTTTATATGAGACACTTGTAAATAGTTCAGATGTTTCCCAAAAAACCTTTTTTCACATCTATGATAGAAAATCTAGGCCTAAAAAAAGCTGGCTTGAAGTCAAAGCATTTTATGTTAATCTTTCATATTTAATGAAAGATGGTGAGCTGTATGTTTCACCTTTGACATTTGAGGATGTTAAGGAGTACTCCAAAATAAATTATTGTGCAAAGTTCTGCACAGATGACAGAGAAACAAAGAGAGCTGATACTACTAAAGGATTAGTAGGACATGTTCATGAAGTTGGACGCATAACAAAAACTTATGTTTCACATAGGGTAAATAGTCTTTTAAATACAACAACTTTTTCTTCTAAAAATAACTAAGAAATTAATTATATGAGCCAAAGATAGGGTAATAGCAACTATAGCTTTGGGGCTGCTATTACTCTCTCATGCAACTCATATATTTAATTCTTGGCTTATTAAAATAGAAAAAAGGGTTTTAGCAAAAAATACAGCTAATAGAAATAAGATTTATTTCTATTATTTGTATATTTTACACTATTAAACTTTTCTTCAGTAAACTAAGCATTATACTAATGTTCAAAAAACATAAGTTTATGACTTAAATGATACCAAAGAAGTTAAAAGGCTTTGAAATGCTTAAGCTGGCGCCTTGGCTTAATCTAACAAATAATGACACATATCTTTCCTCCTTATGTGATATCTGGTGCAGATCATACCCACCTCAAGGGTTATTTTGCCAACCCAGCTGTCTGTGCTTTCATGCAAGTACCTCTCCTCCACCAACCTCAAGAGGGCGCCAACCTACAGCCAGTTGGTTCAGTTTGTGAGCAATAGGCGTCAAGCCTCAAACCCGCTTGCCAAGAGAACCACCACCATTAAAGACCTAGTTCTCTTCAATGCCCTCAAGAAAACTGAGGATGGAGAGATGTTCCTGCTCCAAGACAATGAGCAGGAAGTGGAAGATAGAATCATTGCCTATACAATATCCCAAAACCTGGAGCAGCTCAATACTGCTACCATCTGGCTGTATAATGGCACTTTTGCTACCTTCCCTTCCTCTTTAAGCAGCTTTGGGTCCTCCACAGGCCTTTTGACGCCCAGGTTATCCCCTTGTATTCTTCCTCCTTCCTGGTTCTAAGACATAAGTCTACACCAGAGTGTTCAAGGTTGTCTGGGATGCTTTAAGCTTACTTCCTGCCAACAATCTCCCCCTCCCACTCATGCCACCAAAGTGAACCCTTCCTCTGCTGAGAATGATGAGTCTTCCCAGGCTGCTGAGCAGCTAGCTCATGCACACTCACTTGAGCCAAAGGCTATAAGCATGGACTTTGAGCTTGCTCAGTTCAGAGCCTTTGTGGCCACCTTCAATGTAGAATGTCAAAACAGAAGGGTCAACCCACCAACAAGGTTCCAACTAAGCAGGTTTGAGACCTGCAATCCAACTTCCTGGGACCCGCAGCCAAACAAGAAAGTTGACTTGAATTCCCAGAATCAACAACATTAACAAACAATGATCCTATACAGTGGATGAACTGATTTTGTGCCTGACCCTTTATCAGGAACAAGCCAACCCCCTTCACCACCCAACCAAATGATCTACATAATCATGTTCCTCTTAAGATGATTCAGCACAACTATATAATCCCTATTGTCATGAATGACATTTCAATACTTGTATTGAAAACCTGGAAATTGAAACCTAGTTCTCAGGGAAAGCCTTATGTTGCCCAGAGTGGACAGGGAACCGCCCA
Source organism: Entomophthora muscae (assembly GCA_014839935.2). Lineage (NCBI taxonomy): Eukaryota > Fungi > Entomophthoromycota > Entomophthoromycetes > Entomophthorales > Entomophthoraceae > Entomophthora > Entomophthora muscae. Next base: position 55,996 of record QTSX02001471.1, read on the forward strand.
ATTGCTAGTTGGGTCAATCCCTGGACCACCAGAGATAGATGATTCCAAACAGGGGGAACAGAAACCTGCCAACCTGCCAAGCGTCAATACTGGAGGTTTGAAATCAACATTGGAGACCCTGGAATCAAACCCCAACTCTCCAAAGACTACTCAAGTCACAAAAAGTGGATAGGAACCCACCCACTTGTTAAATTGCAAACCTGAGTTAATGAGTTACTCTGAGACCCGCCAGTCTCCTGAGGACAATTCTCCAAATGGTCACCAGATTGATACCAACCTCACGCCACCAAAGATCCAGACCTATGCAGAGGTTGTAGCTTGCCTTAAAGAGGTTAAAACAAAACCTACTGTTAACTCTGCCAATGACCACCAGCAACTGCCAGTCTTCTATCCAGAATAGGTAGTACAATTGAACTACACAGGTGATATAGTAAACAGTGGTGGTGGAACAAAGCATTACCACTTCTATTCACCAGAGCAGGCACAACCTGGATCTGCCGCCCTCCAGACTCTAAGCCAAGATCCATACCCTGACAGTTCCCTGTCTGCAAACCTGAACCCTGCAAAAATTGAAGCAAAACCCATGGTATAAAAGCCCAGGTGGTATGGTGATGACAATATCATCATTTTTGATAATAAAGTTTTATGAACTTTTGGTTTGAACAAATCTTACCTTATCTAGTCTTAGTGATCTTCCATCTTAACTCCAACCAAGTAGACCATCAGGCAATCACCCCCTCTGGAGACCAACCTTCTGACCCTCCCAAGGCACTATATTGTCCCCCAGGAGCCCTTTTTGGACCTGTGCATTTTACCAAATACCCACCCAACCCTTCCTACGCGGAGTACAACTTGGAGACCATCCTCATAGCTGATCCTTTGGCAAGGACTAGAGAAACTGAATACATAGGACGTGAAGGAAAGTGGTACAAGAGGCCGCCCAGATTGTTCAAAGACAAGTACAATTATCTGCCTGCCTACTTTATCCCCATGACTCCGCCCTTAACCCCACAACCCAACCACCCAATGGAGACCCCCACTGCAGCCAAGGCTACGTCCACCCAACTGTTTGGAGTACTCTACATTACTTTGATAGGAATGGTAAACACTATGATGCCCAATTCAGGACCCTGGTCTTTGCTTGGACAATCTGTTTCCTATATTATCAAGTTAACACCCATCCTATGGTGGGCATTACCCTCTGGCCTGGCTATATTTCAACCCAAGCCAACCAATGCCTCTACCTATGCCTGGCTTCCTGACACCTATCTCCAAAACAAGGATAATTATATAGTTTTCAAATATTTCCCCCCTTGTAACTCAGCTAAAACAGCACAGTTACAACAAGAAATCCAGGGCTGCTTCTTCCAATTTAGCCAGGCCCTCATCAAACATCTCAAGAGCAAGAAGCTCTTCAATAAGTACCTCAATAATGGCAAAGGAAAGTGCCACTTTGCCTTAACCCAGTTTGCTGCCTTGACTGTTGTGCAGCCAGAGCATAGTGGGATTGTCTTTGAAGCCCTCCTGGAGGATGCTTATATCAAGAAGCACTCCATCATTTTCAAGGGCTACCTTGATTACTTTGAGCGGCAATGAGTGGAAAAGAAGATGACCGCTCAGAGAGAAAAGAGTGGGGCCACATCACCATGGAACTGTTAAAGCGCCTGCCTCAAGGGGGAGATAAAGACCATATACAGCCTGAAAGTGTGACACAAGCACCTGAAGGTGAATTTTGCTCCCACCCCAAGTACAACAAATTCTTTTCCAAGCTGTAGGAGGAGCAGGCCCAGACTGTTTCCAAGTTTTGTGACCTGGCCAACCAGGTGGCCCCCAAGAAGAAGAAAGATAAGAGCCAGGACTACCAGGAGGACGTCCAGAAGGTGGTCAAGAAAAAATATAAAGTGGCAGAGATCAAGAAGTACCCAGAAGATGTTGCAACTGCTCTTGCTAGTGGCTTCAATAAGCCCAGTAAACTTTGCTTTACTTTGTCTGAATCATTTTTACTTTTGGATTTTATAAAATATATTTTTTTGGATAGTACTAATCTTTTTAGGTATAAATGGTAAGCTTAAGATACAGTTTCAATGTGGTTTTGTAAGAAATATCTTATATTTTGTTAATTTATCTTTAAAGTATGAGATATTTTTAGTTGTGATTATATGAAGCATAATAAATAAAAATAATAATTTCCTTGTTTTTTAGGTGTTATTTTTTGAATTATCTCTATTTCTGTATCATTAGATTTTTATTTTTATGGGAATAAAAAAATTTATAGTGAAGAGTGTGTTTTACATAGTAAATTGAAAAATAATTGCTTATATATCCTTATTATTATTCATTATAATGTGATTTTATTGCATTTTTGAGCTCTTTGGGATAACTTTAGTATAATAGATTAGTTTTAATTATTTCTTTATTCAAGATGTTCAGGGTAAAGTGTTACGTTAATTGAAAAAGTGTCAACATTGTGAAGACAACATTATTAAAAACCAAATATGCACTTTACTAAAGTATTGATATAGTCACTGTCAACATGAGCGCTGTTGCTAAATTGACACTGGTGATGCACCTCCCTTTCAAGTAAAACCCTATAGACGGATTAGAGTAGAGGACACTTAGGTGTCCAAAGAACTCAAGCAGTTGTTAGATGATGGACTAATAGCTCCTTCTCATATTCCTTGGGCCTCTTCTTTGCTCATATAAAAAAGAAGGATGGAGGTCATTACATAGTGATGGACTATTGGCAGTTAACTTCTTTAATCAAAAAGGATCCCTACCCCTTACCATGCATAGATGATGCACTTTGTTGCCTTGGAGGTTCTAAGTTTTTCTCAGCCATATATCTGGCATTCAGCTACTGGCAAGTTGGCCTTTCTCCTGAGGACAGACAAAAAGCCAATCTTATCACTTCTTAGGGATTAGTTGAACCTACATGAATGCCCCAAGGGTTTATAATGTACCCATTACGTTCCAGAGGGCTATGGACTCCATATTGCGTGATCTGAAGCTTTCTTGCATGTTGGTCTATTTGGATGATATCATTGTATTTAGTGCCACATTCACCAACCACTTGGCTTATCTTAAAGAAGTGTTTGTTAAGATCAGAGAATCAGGACTCAAACTAAAACTTCCAAGTGTGCCTTCTTTAAGGAGCAAATGGAGTTCTTAGGACATGAATTAATGCAGACCAGGATACACCCCACAACCAAAAAGATAGAAGCGTCAACAAAATGCTTCCCCTTACTTCTTTGAGGGAAGTCCAAGTCTTCTAGGCATGATGGATTACTACAGACAGCTCATCCCTGACTTTGCTGACATCAGTGAATCTTTGGTCCAGCTGTTACAAAATGTTCCATTCTAATGGACTTCCAGTCAATAGTGTTGTAAATGTGCTGTTTTAGCAGAGTTACATGGGGAAAATATTTAGAAGATAGATAATAATCTTTATTGTGAGATAGTGATTATATAGTTCATATGAATCAAGGATAACAGGAAAATGATTGGTAATCACACAGCTGGATGGGAGAAGGGGGTAGCTTGATCCTGGTAATGAGTCAAGCGCCAAAACAAGGTATTCATCATAAATAATAATCATCCTCTTATGTTGTTAGATTTGGTAATTCAAGTTGACTTCCTAGTATGGCTTTGAGTGACTGGATAATCAGATTGCGGGTCACAAACCTGCTTGGTTAGAACCTTGCTGGTGGATCAAGTCTGCTGTTTTGACACCACCCCAGCTGAAGGTCAGCCTCCTCTGGGGGCAGGTCATCAGGGAGGTCATCAGGGGCCCAGGCACTGTATTGAACTAGTTGCTGTTCTGTGGCGGGCAGGGCAGTTTCTTGTTGTTTCTGTCTCACTTTACAGGGTTGTAGGAAATTATGGTGTGAGGTCTTGTCTTGCTTACGTTTTACAAGCCCTTGCACAAGGTAAGTGTTATTCTTGTTTACCTTCATAATGATCACTGGCCCCACTTTCTTGGGTTTTAGCTTGCTCTTGTCAACATTCATGACCCAAACTTTGTCCCCAACTTCATGTCTATTGTGGATGGGGACAAAGGTTTTTTGTAGACATTCATTCTCCTTCACTGTTTGTTTGCTGTTAGCTCTTACAATGTGAGGGTCTGAGCGTGGAGGGACTTCACTTGGAATTTCCAGTTTAGGTCCTGTCAATGCTTGAATGATATTTGGCTGTGTGCTGTATACCAACTCAAAAGGGCTTTTTCCGGTGGATCTGTTCACTTGGGTTTGGCACACAAGAAGTGCAGTTGGTAGCTGCTTAAACCAGTCTTCAGGTCTCCTGGTTGTGAGCTTGGCTAAGGTTTGCACAAGGCTGACATTAAGCCACTCTACACGTCCATTGGCTTTTGGGTGGTATGGCCTTGTTATGGTGTGTTTGACCCCATTTTTTGCAAGGTATACATTGGTGGTTTTGGAGGTCAAATCTTTCCCTCCATTGGTTATCAGGAGTTCTGGCTTTCCAAACTTGCTGATTATCTCCTTGCCAATAAATTGTTGCACGTTGTTGACAGTGTGCGCCCTTACTGCTTGGGCTACTGGCCATCTTGTAGCAAAGTCAATGGCGGTGATGATGTATTTTTTATCATTGTGTTTTCCTGGCATGGGGCCAACAATGTAAAGAGCCCATACTTTGAAAGGTAGTTGTGTGCAGATGGGAAGTGCTGACTTTGGAGGGGTTTTGCTTTTGGCAAATTTTTTGCATACCTTACATTGGTCCAGAACTTCTTGAACATTGCAATATAAGGTTGGCCACCAGGCCTTGTGCTTAAGGAACTCATATAGGTTTTGGCTCTTGGTATGTCCAAGGTCTCTGTGATAGCATAGGATGATGTCAACTTGCTGATGTGTGGGAATGTAGGGAATGGCTGTGCTGTCAGACATTTTTCTGTGTAGGGTCCCATATACGTCAGCAAATAGGTGCTCATTTTTGATGACTGTTTCCTTTGTTATGTTGGTTGTGCCGGGAGGGAAACCTTTGTCCTTTGTTTGTAGTACTAAGGGAGGCCAGTCTGGGTTGATCCATTCTCTCCTCTTGAAGCACAGACATATAGGCAAGACAGGGTGTCTGCCATGGCAAGCTCGGCCCCAGGTTTGTATTGGATAAGCATGTTAAATCTCTCCAATAGCTCCATTCACCGGGCTTGGTGGCACAACAGATTTGCTTGTGTTTTGAAATAGATGAGCAACTTGTGGTTGGTTAATGCTGTGAATTCTTCCTGCCATTCTAGGTAACAGCGCCATTTGACTAGACAGTGCACAATAGACAACAGTTATTTGTTGTGGATAGGGTATCAATACTTGCCATCTGTCAATTTTTGAAATTCATAAGCTACAGGAAGGAAGTCACTGTCATTATTTTTGATTTGTAGTACTCCCCCAATGGATGCATCTGAGGCGTCAGTTTCCATTTGATATTCCCTGTCATGTTTGGGGTATTTCAGGATGGGAGCTGCTGTGAGCTTCTCCTTGAGGCGTCTAAAACAGAGGTCACCTTGGGGGGTCCAGACAAACTTGGACTTGGCGCCTGTTATGGTGGATAAGGGAAAAGTCAAAACGCCACAGTCAGTTATGAAGCGTTGTACATAGGCCATCATTCCCAGGAAGGTGCAGAGTTCCAACTTATCCTTGGATGGTGGCATCTTGCAGATGGCCTGTATCTTTTGACTGTTGGGTTTGATGCTGTCTTTTGAGACTATGTGTCCCAGGAAGGGTAGTTGCTCACAGAAGAACTAGCACTTGGAAGGCTTGGCCAACAGTTTGTGTTGTGCTAAGGTAGCAAAGACTGCCTCAAGGTCTTTGTGGTGTTGTTCTACCAAGGGGCTGTAGACAATAATGTTGTCTAGGTATACTAGGGCATGCTTGCCTATGTGGGGCGCAAATACTTTGTTCATGAAGGTTACAAAGGTGGACAGGGCATTAGTCATGCCAAAAATTGAGTACCACACATTTGTAGGAGCTGTATTTCTTGTGGACGGCCGTTTTGGGGATGTCTTCCTCCTTAGTGCAAATCTGGTTGTAGCCTGCTGTCAGATCAATCTTGGAGAAGACTGTGGCGTTGCCCAGGGCATCAAAGAGGTTGTCAATCAGTGGTAGTGGATAACAATTCTTTATGGTAACTGGGTTTAGGGTCTGGTAGTCTGTGACCAGACGTAAGGTACTGTCCTTCTTAGCCACAAAGAATACGGCGGCCCCAAAAGGAGACTGTGAGGGGCGGATAAGGCTTTTTTCCAATGCCTCCTTGAGGTAGGCGCATAAGGTGTTGTCTTCATTTGGGGTCAGCCTATAGATAGGGCGCAACTTGGGTACAGCCCCCTTGAGTTGATGGAGTGCTGAATATGCTTCTCAGGGGGCAGCCCAGGCAGCACTTCCTTGAAGATTTCTGGATGGTGGGCCACAATTTTGCAGTCCTGAGGCGTGGAGATATCCTGGTGATCTTTTAAATGTATGATCTTGTACTGACAGGAGTCCCAACCAATTGCCTTCAGGTTTTTCTTCTCATCCTGGGTCTCTGTGATGTGCACAAAGACGTGGTCACGTAGAAGTTGGTCCATGGAGTCAGGGTAGATCTGGTGGTTGACACCTTCACGCTTGATGGTCAACACTGAGGTTGCCCAGCCTACGTGAGGATTGTTATTTCACAACCAGTCTAGTCCCAGCACAATGTCAAACTTTGGGAAGTCAATGACGGGACCTTAAATGGTGGAGTAGAGGTTCTCAATCATGACAGAGAAGGGAGAAGTTTCCTTTGTCACAGCAATGTGGTGTTTGTCAGCCAGGACCACATTTTTAATCCGCAAAGGATTAGTGGCCAGCTTGAACTTATCCACAAAGCTACTGTTGACCAGGGTTTGATCTGCTCTCAAATCCAGGAGTGCTGAGCCTGTGTAACTGTGAAAGAAGAAAGGATAGGACATCAATTTATTGGGATGTCTGGCAATTGTGTACAGTACTGGGTCCTCCAAGGGCACCTGGATCATTGGGAATTGGTCCACGTCCTCAGGTTGGTACTCATCATTGGGCAAGTCAGGAGTTGCATGGGGAGAGCTTGGTTTGCTTAGTGCTCTCCCCGGGCTTTTCCCTTGTCTTTGTTGCCTTGTGTGGTGGTGACACAGAAATAGGTCTGGTTTAACTGGCCATTGTTTCAATTTCCATGTCCATTCAAACCCATGGGTTTTTGGTTAGCGTTATTCCTGTTGCCTCCAAGGGGTGGTCAAGAGGAGCGCCTGCCTGGATGGGAATCTTTGGGTCTTTCTTGTTTCCCAGTTTGTGCTTTATGAAGTGCATTGGAGCTTTGCTCTGCTTTCTCTGCTTCACAGTACAAGCTTTGCAGGTTGGTCACCTGGTCCAGGTTCACATGTCCCATCACATGCAACTTGAGGGCGTCATAGTACCTGAGGTGTGTGGCTGGGGTGTCAAAGGCCATGTTAGATGGTGCAAAATATTGGAGTTCCCTGTAGGTGCAGGTGAGTTCCTTCACAGTGCCTGTCTGGGTCAGGTTCTTTACTTGGTGTATGATCATGAGCACTGTATCTTTAAGCACAAATCTTTCCAGGAAGTCTTGCTTAAAGGTATCCCAGTTCTTGTTGGTGTGCTCTTTGTGCCACTTGTTGCACCAGGTGCCAGCGTCATGGGTCAGGCAAATGGAAATTTCTGCAATCCAAAACCACTGTGGGCATTCCATCTGAGCCATCTTGCTCTGGGGGGACTGGATCCATGCGGCAGTGTTGTTGTTGGCCCTGGCAAAAGGTTCCAAGGCGGCGCTTTGTAGTCTTTGAGCTACGTAGGTGGGCATGGTGTTTTTGTTGGCTGGTTGTGGCATCAAGGAGGGAGATTGAAAGAAACCTTGTGCAGACATGGCATTGAAGGCAGGTAGCAGGTTTACCGTGTTTTGGTATAGGACAAAACCATTGGGTATCTTGGCACCAGGAGTGTACAGAGTCCAGTTGGGCAGGAGGCCAGACATAATCCTGTCAAAGATTTGTTGGCTGCGGTGTGTGCAGGCAACAGGCAGAATTTTTCAAGATAAGGTAGGATGGAGAACCTACCTGTGCTACCAATGTTGTAAATATGCTGTTTTAGCAGAGTTACATGGGGAAAAATATTTAGAAGATAGATAATAATCTTTATTGTGAGATAGTGATTATATAGTTCATGTGAATCAAAGATAACAGGAACATGATTGGTGATACATGGCTGGATTAGAGAAGGGGGCGGCTTGATCCTGATAATGAGTCAAGCGCCAAAAACAAGGTATCTACCATAAATGATCATCATCTGTTCATGTTGTTGGATTTGGTAATTTGAGTTGACTTCCTAGTCTGGCTTTGAGTGACCAGATAATTGGATTGCGGGTCACAAACCTGCTTGATTAGAACCTTGCTGGTGGGCCAAGCCTGCAGTTTTGATAATATCAGGCTTTTGAGACTCTAAAACAGAAGTTGAAGGAGGCTCTTATCCTTGTATACCCTGATTATAACAAAAAGTTCATTCTCTACATTGATGCTAGTGACATTGCCATTGGCGCCATTTTGGCACAACTTGATGATGAGGGTATAGACCACCCAGTAGCTTATATCTCCAGAGTCCTGAAAAACATGAGAATAAATATAGAGTCACTGAAAAGGAATCCCTAGCTGTTCTTCACGCTGTCAAGCAGATTTGCCACTACATATACAGTAAACACTTCACTGTTGTCATAGATCATGTCTCTCTCAAGTAGTTACAGCAATTTAAAGAACCCAAAGGACGCCTGGCTAGATGGGCTCTCTGTCTACAAGGTTGTTGCAATATTGAGTACTTCACTCAAATTGCTATTGAGATAATAGGAATTAAGACATTGATACAGTTTAACAATGGATTCTATAAGTTGATTTCCTCAATTGCAATTGGATTCAACTGGTGGAGCTAAAATACTCAGGCTTATTATTAACCCATATGAGTTTAATAAACACAGCTTTTAACCTTACGCTTAACACTTATACTTTGATATTGCCTTTTATTTAGCAGTTGAAGTTGGTGTTTAGTAAGCCTTAAATAGTTTAGTGATATCAGTATATTTTATATATAATTTAGTCAAGATAAACTTTAGTGCATAGATTTAGCTAGTTTAGATAGCCCAAATTTACAACAAAGGTTATGACTTTACAGTACTTCATTGTCCAGACATACAACATCAGAAAGCTGATTGAATTTCACTAATGCCTATCCTGGCACTCCACCCTGCTAAAGCTGATTGATTATATGAACTAATTAGTCACCATTCAGCATGGGAAGCTAAGACTGAAGATACTTGCTTGGCCCTACAGAAACTGCCCCAAGATACTCTCATCTGTGATCAACAACTGTTCAAAAAGGTTCAGCACCAGTATCTCCCTTATGTCTTTCCAAGTCTATGGTTTTCCTTATCCTAAATGCTCATTGTGAAACTGTACATGGAGGGATAACCAAAACCTACAATTGGCTTCAGAAGAACTACTACTGGGAAACCTTCTGCCTGTTTATTCCTGATATTATAGCTAGTTGTCATTACTGTCAACTACAGAGACCTTGTGCTGCCTCTCATGAATTTGAACCAGTACCTCCCTAATATGACTTCCATACTATTAGCATTGAAGCAGTAGGCCCTCTTTCATGTTCAAGTTATAGGTGCTGTTTCATACTGATTGTTTTAGATCATTTTAGTAAATGGGTAGAAGCTAGATCCACAAAAGACATCACAGCAAAGACAACTGCTGCTTTTCTCATGCAAGACGCTTTCTATTGCCTTGGGTGCCCACAAGCATTATTCTCTGACAATGGGTACAACTTCAACACCAGCTTGGTAACATCTGTAGTATAAGCAATAGGAAAACACCAATCTTTCTCTGTCCTTATAATCCTTCTAATAATAGAGCTGTGGAACAGGCTAATTATACATTGGTGTTTATCATGAGAAAGCTGACTTACTCTGATGCTGCCAATTGGGATCTGTACTTGACAGCTGCTCTGTTTGCCTATTGCCTCAGCAAGCACAGGGTTATCAGTTTCTCCCCTTTTGCCATGCTATACAAAAGAGAGGCTACTAATCCTTCTTTCTTAGGGATGCAGCTCTCTACCTCTGATGCTACCTCTAATCTTGAAGAGAAAATCAAAGGTTTAGGCAATTGTATAATTGACATCTAAACCTCTGCCTACATCTCTGTGTACAAGACCAAGATGGTAGAACTCTCTCCTGATAATGCTGGACATTATTTTTTCTGGAGTTCAAGCCAGGGACATTTTCTTATACTATCAACATTGAGTGGGAGGAAGAGCTCACAAGTTGGACTCTTTGTGGATTGGCCCTCTAGAAATGACCTTCAAACAGGTTGCCAAGTACACTGTCAAACTTTTGTCTACGTGACATCTCTTTTCTCAATTCTAAACCAAGTTTCTCCGCAAGTACACCCTCAAAGGCCAATCTAGAGGGGAGAAATGTTGTGAATCTTGAAATTCATGCATTATTGATTTTACTTTTGATGAAGTTGCATTTTGAGTGTAAAATTCTTCATATCCCTTTCTCAACTCAAAATGGGTTTCACTCCAGATAAGGTGAATAACTTTTTTATATCATGACTGATGACATGAGTGATCTTTGACCCACTCATGAGAGTGGCAAGTGATCTATCTGTCCTTCTACTGTTTTGTGGTGAATATTTACCATATACAAATCACCTAGATTCATCCAATAAAATCAAGCTCAGTTCACACTTTTTCTTTGTGTTTATCCTTATACTTTGGCACCATCTCCCTATTTGTATCTAGAAGAGAATTCTGATACATATCATTCTCAGGGCCTTAAAGTAAATTCCTTATTTATCCCTGAAAATTAACCTCTGGCTTGGTACAAACTCAATCCTACCACTAGATTTTCTATTGTGTCCCTTGACTGCGCCTGATTACACAACAGAAACTAGTGTCTGCTCCCATCTTAAAGTACCTAAAAAGGGACAGCAATTACCAGATGGATAAAGACGCCTCTGATGCATCTATTGGAGGTGTACTTTGAATTAGAGAAGACACTGGAAACTTTCTACCTGTGGCATACAAATCCTGCAAACTAAATGACAGTGAATTTCATTACCCAATACATAAAGAATTTATAGACATTGTACACTGCCTAGTTAAATGGTGTTGCTACCTGGAAATTCAAGAGGAATTCACAGCCCTGAATGATCACAGGTTACTCATCTATTTCAAAACTCAAGCCAATATCTTCTGCCAACAGGTGCACTGGATGGTGTTCCTAGTACAGCTCAATATAAACATCCAGTACAAACCTGGGCCAGAGTTGGTTACAGCCATCACACTATTGCAACTATATATAAGAGCCTCTAGGGGGAAAAACAGCCTAGGCCCAGACTAGCCATTCCTAGTACTCCAAACCAAATATTAGAGGTTTCCCCCAAGTACCACAGACATCACCAAGGACACATTAATTAAGAATGAACACCCATTTACTAATGTAAATGGGACCTTATAACACAAAATTACCAACAAGGTGACTATCACATACAAATCCACTAATCAAAGAGTTGACACCATTCTGATACCACCAATACCTAGATCATACCAAGAGTCAAGACCTGTACAAATTCTTAAAACACAAGGCCTGGTGTCCCATGCTTTAAAGAAATGTACAAGAGGTACTTGACCAATGCAAGTTCTGTGAGAAATTTGCCAAGAGCAAAACATCACCCAAATCAGTACTGCTTATTTGCACTTAGCTATCCTTCAAAGTATGAGCTCTAGATATTGTTGGACCCATGCCAGGGAAACACAACAACAAGAAGTACAGCCCCACTGCCATCAATTTTGCTACACACTGGCTATTAGTGCAAGCTGTCAAGGCACACACAGGCAATGATGTAAGCAGATTCATAGGCAAAGAAATAATCAGCAATTTTGGAAAGCTATAACTGCCAATCACTGATAGAGGCAAGGAATTGACCTCTGACAATATTGATGTATATCTTATCAAACAGAGCATAAAGCACACTGTAACCATGCCATACCATCTTCAGGCCAACACAGAGTTGAGCGACTAAATGGTAGCCTGGTACAGACCCTTGGTAAGCTCATTGCTGGTACACCTGAGGACTGGTACAAACAACTAGCAACCACACTCCTTGTGTGTCACCCCCAGGTGAACAGATCCACTTTGAAAAGACCTTTTGAACTAGTTTCCAGCACACATTCAAACATTGTTCAAGCCCTCACAGGGCCCAAGCTAGAAATACCACAAAAAATACCACATTAATCAGACCCCCAAGTGCCTTATGCCAACAACAATTAAACTGATGAGAGGAAAAACGGCTGCAGAACATATTTGTCCCCTTCAAAGACAGACATGCTGTTGGCAATAAAGTCTGGGTAACAAACAAGGACAAAAGTAAGTTGCAGCCCAAAGAATTGGGCCCCCCATTGTACTAAAGGCAAATAATAACAATACTTACCTAGTGTAAGGATTGGACAAAAGGAAACAAGACAAGGTCCTATATCATAATAGACCCTGCCCCTGTAAGGCCCAACAGAGGCAATGTGAAACCGTCCTCCATACAACCAAGAAACAACTAATACAGTATGATGCCTGTGCCCCTGATGACCTTCCAGCATACCTTCCAATAGAGGAGGCCAACTTTCAGCCAGAGGGTGTCAAAACAACAGGTCAAACCCCCCAGCAAGATTCAAATCAAACAGTTCCATGTCCCAAAAACCTGACTTCCCCATGACCCAAAGCCAAATGCAGAAATCAACTCAAATGATCAAATCCAGAAACAGGACTTAGTGGTAATCCCAGTATGGTGGAAAACTCAATTTAGAATTTGACTCATTATTAGGATCAAGCCACTCCCTGTTCTATCCAACCAAGTGATCTTCACAACCATGTTCCTGTTATTATAATTCACCTCACTATATAATGCCAATATCTTAATAAAGATTACTATTGTCAAAATAGCAGGCTCAACCTGCCAGCAAGGTTCTGAGTAAGTGGGTTTGTGACCCGCAATCAAATTATCCAGTCACCTGAAGCCAAGTTAGGAAGACAACTCAGATTTCCAAATACAATAAAACAAACAGAAGCTGATCCTTCCTGGTGGGTAACTTGTTTTGGCGCTTGACTCATTATAAGGATCAAGCCACCCCCTTCAACATCCCACAGTGTGATCAACACTATCATATTCCTGTTATCCACTGTTCACAATAACTATATAATCATTATCTCTCAATAAAAAACATTATCTAGTTTCCAATTATCTTCCCCCTTGTAGCTCTTCTAAAATAGCACAGTTACAACATTGGTAGCACAGGTATGTTTTCTATCCTACTTTATCCCCCCCAAAATTCCGCCTGTTGCCCGTACCTGCTGCGGCCAACAAATCCTTGACAGAATCATGTCTGGCCTCCTGCTGGACTGGACTCTGTACACACCTGGTACTGAAATACATGATGGCTTTGTCCTGTACCAGAACACTGTGATCCCGCTTTATGCCTCCAACTCCATGTCTGAGCAAGGGTTCTTCCAGGCTCTCCCCGCTGTCTCTTATGCAACTGATAAGAATACCATGCCCGCCTATGTAGCCCAAAGACTTTGAAGCGCTGCCCTGGAATCTTTTGCTGGAGCCAACAACAATAACGCTGTGGCATCAATCCAGTCTTCCCAAAGCAAGCTGGCCCAAATAAAATGCCCATAGAAATTCTGGATTGCAGAGATCTCCATCCAATTGACTCACAACGCTGGCACCTGGTGCGTCAAGTGGCATGAAGAACACACCAAAACAAATTAGGTCACCTTAAAGCAAGACTTCTTGGCAAGATTTGTGATGAAGGACACCACACTCATGATCATCTGCCAAGGGAAGAACTTGACCCAGACTGGCACAGTAAAGGAGCTCACCCACACCTACAAGGAACTCTGACTACGTGCCCCCTCAGATATGACTTTCAATACCCCAGCCACTCACCTCATGTACTACAACACACTCAAGTTGTATGTAATGAGACTCGTGAACCTGGACCAGGTGATTAACTTGCAAAGTATATATTGCAAGGCAGATAAAGCAGAAAAAACATCCAACACTCTCCACAAGGCACAAACAGGAAAGAGAGAGCAGCCCAAAGATTCTCATCCAGCTGGGCGTTCCAACCAACCACCCCCTGGGAACAACAACAGCAGTGCAAACCACAAACCTGCAGGTTCAAATGGACATGGGAACTGGAACAACGGCCAATAAAACCAAACCCATTTCTGTGTCACTGCCACTCAAGATAACCAAGACAAGGAAAAAGCCCAGGGAGAGCACTAAGCAAGCCAAGCTCTCCTCACACAATTCCTGACTTGCCTAACAATTAATACCAACCCAAGGACGTGGACCAATGCCCAATAATCCAAGTACCCTCAGAAGATCCAGTACTGTACACCATTACCAGATGCCTAAATAAACTGATGTTTTACCCTTTCCGCTTTTGCAGTTACACAGGCTCAGTACTTGTCATGGCCTGGGTGACTCCCAGGGGAACCTTTTGCTAAGGGGAAGGGTTGCACCTGGTAGGCCCAGCAGATGATGGGGGCCATCCACATCACATAATTGGCAGCAGTAGCCCAAGGACACCACACTCCCATGTGGGGTATCACTTGCTCAGTGAACCCCAGCATGGTCAAATAGGCAAACCCAAGCTTACTGTAGTCATATGATGAAGCAGAAGGAACTAGAGGAAGTTCTCCTGTGGTGATGCTCATGGTCAGGCTTGGCTGGGCAAGTTATTGGAGCAGAGGAACACCAGGAAAAGAGGGCTGCAGTGCAGGAGCAGGAATCATTTCTTGGTCCAGCACTCTAGGAGATGGGGTAAAGGCTGGTGGTGGTTGGTTGGAGGCAGCTAGAAGTTGCTCCATTTCCCAGTGCTGGTGTTGGTACTGGAGGTACTCTCTGTTTGAAAGCACCATCAGTATAAAATTTGTAATAATTTAATTAACCCCTGCAAAGTATAAATGCTCAGTGTGCATTAACCAAAAAAGTTTATCAGATGAATATGTCAACAAAGAAAGGGGATGTCAGTGTTCCCAGCTATATCCTGCTGGGAAACTGCAATTGAACTTACTGGCAACTTCTTATTGGTTAGCAATGGATTATTTTCAAGCTGAGTTCCATTGGTGACTCCTGATTTGTCAGTTAGATGAATTCTTTTATTATTTTTGCCCTGGGAAAGCTGGTAGGGGAAATTTGGACCATTTGGCAACCCAAGTCCTCAATTATGGGCTTCAGAGGGTGTGGGCCAATTAAAATATTTTTTGCTTGGCTTTAGGACGTTTACAATTGCTCAGGCTTGGCCTTGACCAGGGTTCAATTCTCCACTTGGAATTAAAGTTTCCTTTGGGTTAATCTGTGTAATCAACAACACAATTGTTTGGTTGGGCAATTGCTCAATTGCAGGCGTTGAATCTATGTAACATAGGGTTTTGTCTGGCCCATTCTGGGCCCTGACAATACTCCTGGACTCAGGCGCAGACCAAACCTTAGTCAACAGCAGCTTTGTAGATAAGTTCAAACTAACCACTAATCCTTTGTGGATTAAAAACATGGTTTTAGCTGATGAACATCACATTGCCGTGACACGGGAAACTTCCCCCTTCTTTGCCATGCTGGAGAATCTACACTCCACTATTCAAGGCGCCGTCATCAACTTTCCCAAATTTGACATTGTAATGGGACTGCACTGGACTGGCTGCAAAAGAACAACCCCCATGTAGAATGGGCAACCTCTGTGCTGACCATTAAACATGAAAGTGTCAACCACCAGATCTACCTGGACTCAGTGGACCAGCTCCTGTGCAACCATGTCTCTGTATGCATCACAGAGACCCTGGACAAAAAGGAGAGCCTCAAGGAAATTGACTGAGACTCTTACCAGTACAAGATCATACATTTCAAAGATCACCAGGACACAACCACACCTCAGGATTATGAAATTGTAGCCTGTCATCCAGAAATCTTCAAAGAGGCTCTACCCAGGTTGCCACTGGAGAACCACATCCAACACTCCATCCAACTTAAAGGAGCAGTACCTAAGGCGCAACTCATCTATTGCCTTACCCCAAATGAGGACAACACCCTATGTGCTTAACTTAAGGAGGCATTGGAGAAAGGACTTATCCGCCCCCCACAGTCCCCTTTTGGTGCTACTGTATTCTTCATAGCAAAGAAAGATGGTACCCTGCACCTAGTCACAAATTATTGAGCCCTAAACAAAGTTACTATCAAGAATTTTTATACACTACCACTCATTGACAACCTCTTTGATGCCTTGGGTGGCGCTACAGTCTTCTCCAAAATTGACCTAATCACAGGCTATAACCAGATCCGTATCAAGGAAGAAGACATCCCCAAAACAGCCTTCTGCACTAAATACGGCTTGTACAAGTGTGTGGTACTCAACTTTGGTATGACAAACGCCCTGTTGACCTTTTCGACCTTCATGAACGAGGTGTTTGCACCCCACATTGGCAAGCATGCCCTGGTTTACCTGGACAACATCATTGTCTACAGTCCCTTGGTAGAACAGCATCACAAGGACCTGGAGGCAGTCTTTGCCACCCTAGCGCAACATAAGCTGCTAGCTAAGCCCTCCAAGTGCCAGTTGTTCTGCAAGCAGCTGCCCTTCTTGGGACACATAGTTTCAAAGGATGTCATCAAACCTGATAGCCAGAAAATCCAGCCCCATTTTCAAAATGCCACTGCCCAAAGACAAGTTGGAACTCTGCACGTTCCTGGGAATGATTGCCTAGTACAATAATTCATACCCAACTGTAAGTCCTGACTGCACCTCTGTCTGCCATAACTGCCTAAATTAAAATTTTTATGGACCTCCCAACATGATCTTTGCTTCAGACGTCTTAAAGAGAAACTCACACAACACCCATCCTTCAATACCCCAAACATGTGGGGAATACCAAATAAAGACAGACGCCTCTGATGCATCCATTTGAGGAGTACTAAAAATCAAAAACAATAATGGTGACTTCTTACCTGTGGCCTATGAATCACTCAAATTGACAGATGGCAAGTGCCAATACCCTATACATGATAAAGAGTTGCTAGCAATTGTGCACTGCCTGCTCAAATGCTGTTGTTACCTAGAACAACAAGAAGAGTTCACAGCCTTGACAGACCACAAATCACTCATCTACTTCAAAACCCAAGTAAACTTATCCCGCTGTCAAGCCTGCTGGATGGAACTTCTGGAGAGGTTCAACATGCTCATACAATATAAGCCTGGTCCTGAAATTTTCATGGGGGATGCACTCTTACGCCTTTACGTCAGAGCTACAAGGGGCAAGAATGGGCTCAACCCAGACTGGCCTCTCCTTGTGCTCCAGAAAAAGGACAAATGACAAAGGTTTCCCCCCTGGCATCATAGACATAACAAGAGAAACTGTCTTTAAGAACAAGCACTTGTTTACCAACGTATATGGAACCCTAAACCAAAAAATGTCCAACAGAACAACTATACCATACATTCCCATGTATCAGCAAGTTGATACAATCCTACGTTTGCACAGAGACCTGGGACACACAAAAAGCCGCAACCTTTAAAAATTTCTTAAACACAAAGCATGGTGGCCAACTTTATACCAAGACATCCAGGAAGTCTTGGACCAGTGCAAATTATGTGAAAAAGTTTCAAGGAGCAAGACCTCACCTAAATCAGTATTCCTATTTGTACTCAACTGTCATTCAAGTGTGGGCCTTAGACATCATGTGCCCTATGCCAAGGAAAAATAACAACAAGAAATACATCATTACCACAATAGACTTTGCCACACAATGACCAGTGGCACAAGCAGTTAAGACACATACCAGCAACAATGTACAGAGCTTCATTGGAAGAGAAATCATCAGCAAGTTTGGAAAGCCAGAACTCCTGATAACCAATGGAGGCAAAGAATTGACCTCTGAAGATATCAATGTATACCTCACCAAGAATGGGGTCCAGCACACGGTGACAACATCTTACCATCCTGAGGCCAATGGACGCGTAAAGCAGCTGAATGGCAGCCTCATGCAAGCCTTGGCCAAACTCACTGTCAGAAGACCTGAGGACTGGTACAAGCAGCTACCAACTGCATTAATTGTATGCCAGACCCGCATGAACAGATCCACTGGCAAAAGCCCCTTCAAGATAATTTATGGAACACAACCCAATATCATCCAGGCGCTATCAGGACCCAAGCTAGAGATGCCAGACAAGGTTCCTCCCCAATCAGATCCCCAGGTCATACAGGTCAATAGCAAAAAGTCAGAAAAATAAGAAAATTGTCTACAAAAGACCTTTGTCCCCATCAAAGACAGAAATGAGGTTGGCAACAAGGTTTGGGTCATGAATATCAACAAAAGTAAACTACGGCCAGAAAAAGTTGGCCCTGTCATCATCCTAAAGGTAAACAAAAACAACACTTACCTTGTACAAGGACACAGGAAACAAAAACAGGACAAAATCCTCCACCATGATTGCCTCAGGCCTTGCAAGGCAAGACAAAAGCAACAAGAGACTATACTACCCGCCACCAAACAACAGCTAGTCCAGTATGGCGCCTGAGCTCCTGACAACCTCCCTGACAACCTGGCCCCAGAGGAGGCCGACCTTCAGCCGGGGGGGGGTCAAAACAGCAGGCTTGACCCACCATCAAGGTTCAGAGTAATCAGGTTTGTGACCTGCAATCCAATTATCCAGTCACCTGAAGCCAAGTTAAGAATACAACTCACATTTACAAATACAATAAAACAAAAAGAAGACAATCCTTCCTGGTGGGTAACTTTTTTTGGCGCTTGACTCATTACAAGGATCAAGCCACCCCCTTCAAGATCCCACAGTGTGATCAACACTATCATGTTCCTGTTATCCAAGGTTCACAATAACTATATAATCATTATCTCTCAATAAAGAATATTATCTAGTTTCCAAATATTTTCCCCCTTGTAACTCTGCTAAAACAGACAGCTAAAGTAGTACCAAATCTAGAGCAACCTTATTTGGTATACAGGATGTCATTATTAAGAAACCTAAATTTATTTATTGCAATCCCAAATACCAAGTTATTGAATCAGTTCAAAGAAGGGAGTGCTTGTTACTCATTAGGGGATGAATATGGGAAGGTATGGGAGGAAAGAACATCACCAGGTTGTTAATCAATATGAGTGAAATTTTTAGTGGCAGTGGGATGAGATTGGGAAGTGTGATGAGTGCCTGGGTTAGAAGACTGGTGGTGATATCCTGTTAGAGAGGGGACTGGATTGGTTGACTGGAAAGAAGCAGCAAGAGTTGATTTCTTCAATAGGACAAAGTTATGTCATATAGGTAGACTTGACATCCCAAACTGAGAAGTAAGTAGGTGGGGGCCTTTTTTAACTTGCCACTGTCACTTATTCAGAAGATGATAAGATCTGACAAGTCTTGGACAAAAACAGAAAGCAAAAACCTCAAACCCCTTCTCAGCTTGGATGATCAGCTCATGATATGCAGCAGGCTTCTAGCATCTAAAAGAAGCCCAGCTTCAAATAAACACACATCAGCAAGATGTATGCCAGTATGCTTTAATGAGTAGATACAGCATGAATGACATGCAGTTGTAGTTTACTTTGAAGTTCACTTGTGCTGCTCCATCTCTAAATGCAACACAGCTGTGTGTACAGATTTATGAGGGTTCCACTCTGCCAGATAGCCTTGAGCCCCTTCCAATAAGCATTTTTATAGCCTATACCAGAGTATGGATTGACTCCCACAGGGGAGGCAGGCCATGTACACAATTGGTGCTATTATGACTAGGTAATTCACCTATGTAGCTAGGGGACACCAGATTCCAGTATGGTGCACAACCTGATTGGCCAGTCCCAATACTGTGATATAAACAATCCCCAACTTGCTGAAGTCCTGGGCAAGAGGCATGTTGGGCAGGAGGAAGTAATAGGAATCTCCTTCATGATAGGCGTATTGGTCACTCTAGGTTGGCCAGGAGGGAGATCCAGGTGATGAGGATGGAAGAACTCCAAGTCAAGGGCGCAAGGTGGCTTAACCAAAGTGTCAGGAGCTGAACCAGGAAGGAACAGATAGGTGCGGTTATATTGGGTAGTAGATTCAAAAATATATTCAAACAGAATAACTATATTGGTGCAAAAATAGATAATTCCTGCAAGAAAATAATGAGTCCTGGGCATAAAGTTGTTTATTTTATGATGTCAACAGTGAGGAGGGCTTTTCCTCTTCACTAGTTATACTTACTGGTGAATGTGTAGGCTTTTGTGCCACCAGATTTCTGGTGGCATTGATTTCAGTAACACTTGAAATTTTGCCAGGAATTTGCGCACTTGAGCCTGGGGATGGATGGGAATTGGCTGGCATAACAGGAATCTTGCTTGGACTGCAGCAAGCCAAGGTGCCACAGCTATTAATAGATCCTGCAAGCAATCAAGCACCCAATTGCGCAATTGAACAATCACCCTCCCAATGACCTTTTTCTCCGATGGTAAATAGCCCAAAATTTGTTATTAGATTTGATGCCAGGGATTTGTGGCTTGTGGGCCTCTAAAATCCTAGGCCATTTAAGGCAAGTGATTGTCCAGGGAATTCCAGGCCCTGACAAGCATACCACTGATAACATTTGTGGATGTAGTGGAAAAATTTACACCCACCTAGGAAAAATCCAACAAACTTTGTCAAATCTATACTTAACCCATCTATATCTGTATACATCTGAGTGGACATGCTCTTCTCCAAAGCCTTGGATACTTGCAGAAATCTTTACATACACTAATGAGACAGCATTGCTGCAAGTTCTTGTTGCTCCCCTGTTGATGGAGTTGATGGCAGTGGAATAATAGGGGTTGGTGTCCATCAATCTGGGTCCATCATTGAATTGATTATTCATATTTCTGTGTTAAGCACAGCTCCATGCATTCAAGGATTTCAAAGGACTCTGCTGTGTGAATATCATATGAATCTCTATTTGGAGCTGAACCTGAACAAGGGGTATTCTGGGGTAGCACTCTAGATTCCCATCATGAAGTAATGTACCCTATCCTCTCCAACCTGCATTAAGGAACTGGTTTGTGTTTTCTTGGGATGTGTGTCATAGCTAGTGTTGTGTTTGGCTCTTGGGGACAACATCCAAGAGGACATAGCAGGAAACATTTATCAAAAAAGGTTTGAGGTTCAAAGCTAGCCTTTGTTTAGCCTTCAGGGCAAAATTAAGGACATGTACCTTAATTTCCTTGAATACACAAAGAGAAGCTCCTTTTGGCAAAAAGGAAAGGAAAGGCTTGAAAATCACAAAAGCCAACAAAAATTTGGATAAACTTGTCTTTATTAGGAGAAATGATTCTACTTAAATAGTAGACTGGGACGCTGATCATTCACTAGTTAGACAGTGTGGTTGATGAGGTCATTCCAAACTGAACTTGTACCAGGATCATTCAAGTGCAAGTAGGGTAATCTGTAATGAGTGGAAATTGATGGCAACCAATTTATGGAAGTTGAACAAATATCCAAAGTCAAAAGAAAATCCAACCAACTCTTTTCAGGTATCATTATTTGAAGACCATATTGAAATAGCACAAATGGCACAATTTCTGACATCTCCCCCTCAATATTGGTCACAGGGAGTTGATATTTTCAGAGGAACTTGCTATGGACACAGGCAAAGGAACAACCTGACAGCAGCAGCTTTATGGTGTAATTGACGCCTTTCTTGTAAGTGACCTCACAAGGACCAACCCAGAGGGAATCCAGCTTGTGGGCTCTGCCACTCATGTGGTTCTGGTAGTAGAGGACCAGGTCACTCACTTGGAATTTAGGAAGGAGATCCCTAGACACATAGGAGGATAATAACTCTAAATTCTTGACCTTATAGGCAGTCAAGTAGACAGTTACTTGGGTATCAATGGTGTGGTTATTCAATTCTTTGACATGGGATTTGGGGTTAGCCACAGCATTAAATTCAATCAATAGGGGACCCAGAATTAGGGTTAGTAGCCTCACGTCCATAGAACATGACAAATGGAGATTTTCCAGTTACCCAATGCTTGCTCAGGCAGTATGTAAAAAGGGCAGTGAGGAGAAACATATCCCAGTTAGCTGTATCCAATAGGGTAAGCTTCCTCATAATTGACACAAGGGACAAATTTGCACACTCATTTGTCCATTAGTAGAAGAATTATAAGGAGCAGAGAAGAATTGGTGAGTGACCAAAGCCTCAAAAATGGGCGTGATGAGCATGGCATTGAAGTTGGTCCTGTTTTTGGGGAGTAGTATTTGGGGACATCCGTGTCAATAGAGGATATCTTTAGCAAAAGATTAGCTGTTGTTTTGGCAGGTATATCTTTTGTAGCCTTGGACTCAAATCATTTGCTAAAGTGATCTACTGCTACCAGGATTAATCAACACCCAGAGCAAGAATAAGGGAGGGTCCCAAAAGCATCAATGATTATATTGTGGAAGGTGTGCTTTAAATGAACGAGCTTAAACTCATGCTGGGAAGGCTGCAGGCGCTGGAGCTGACAGGTATGGCAAAATGAGAGGACATCAGAGATAAGAACTGCATGTTCTCCCAGTAGAAGTTTTTACTTAGCCAGTTATTAGTCTTAGAAAGGCCTCCATGCCCAGTGTCAATGTGGGCCAGAAAGACAATGGTAATCCTCATGCTAGGGCAGACATAAGGCAGGAATATGTTGTTAACCTTTTTGAAGAGCTGTCTATCTCAAATGACAGTGTCCTTTACAGAGACTGTAGGGATAGACATATATCTTCAGTCTTGGTAGTCCAAGAGTAAGGGTAGCCTATTAGCTTGTACAGGCAATCATCATCTTAAGGGTGAATGGCAAGAATAGACATCCTGGACAGCCCATCAGTGTTCTGGTGTTGAGCACCAGGCCTGTGTACCACTTTGAAGTCATATCCTTGTAAGTGTAAGGAAAGTGCGCCAATTGACCTTCAGGTTCCTTCAATTGCTGTAGCCACTTGATTGAGGAGTGATCAATGACTACAGTAAAATGGGTCTCATAGATATAGTATCAGAACTTTTTAACAGTGTGTAAAACTGTCAAACATTCCTTCTTGATAACAATAAAATTCTTCTCATGCTTATTAAATAAGCAGGAAGAGAAGGCCACTGGTCTATCTATGCCTATATCATCAAGCTAGGCTAGGATTGTACTCACAGTAACTCCACTATTGTTGATATATAAGATAAACTCTTTGTTGTAGTCTGGGTAGACTAAAATAAAAGCCTCTTTGAGCTTGGTCTTCAAAACCTCAAATGGCTGTTATTAGCTATCTGTCTATTCAAAGGGAAAATTTCTAAGCAGCTGAACCAGAGGCTTACTCAGCTTTGCAAAATCATGAATGAACTGGCAATAATACCACATCATACCAAGAAATACTTGTACTTTGCGCAGATTGGTGGGGGGCAGCATCTTTTCAATGGTGTCAACCTTATTGTTCATTGGTTGAATCCCAGTCTGAGTGACTTCATGGCCCAAGAATTCAAGCCACACTTTGAAGAAAGCACATTTGGGGGGTTTGAGTTTTAAGCCAGCATTGCAAATTTTGATGAAGACAGCTTTGAGGTGATCCAAATGGTCAGTGAAGGTGGAGCTGAACACTTTTATTGTAAGAGAGGGGGGCTAAACTAGCTAAGTTTGGCTCCCATCCTGGTGGAAATCTACCAGGATGCCATCCAGTGCAAAACTGGTATAGCCTGTAAGGTCTTGCCCATAATGGTGCATGGTTATAGACTAGAGCGTGCAAGGCATTAGGATTCAAATTTAAAAGATATAAGAACGTAGGAACTGTCTGTAAGATAATCTTACAGAAACCTTCTAAAAACCTATATTGTGTCACAAATGGAGTAATAGAGTATAAGAACCCTAAGCAAAGAAGATAAAATAAAGTGTTCAATAGTGAACGGTTTATAACTAAGGGAATATCAATATTAGGATATTATCCATCAGCTAATTGATACATATAACTATTAAAAGATTCCTTAAGGGAAAAAATGGATATAACAAGCTTAAGCTTGTTGTTTTACAAGTTCCATTGGATTTTAAGGAAAGAAAAGGCTAAACTAAAAAATGAATTAAAGCAATCTTAAAATTACAAATCTGAAGTTAAAAATTGTAAAAGGTTGAAGGGAAGAAATCACTTAGAATTTTGGCTTAAAGCCTACTCTTCAAAAGCTCTTTATTTATAGAGGAGAATCCTTTTCTGTTTACAATTGATAGGCAGGAAAGAAGCAGCCAAGAAGAGGAGCAACTGGAGAAGTTTGGAGTACCAGAAACAAAAAAAGGGAAACAGAAGCCAGTGTTGTAAGCAGATCAGCAACGTAAACTGGGAGAGCAGCAACGACACAAGCAGGAGTTTTGAAAGGTAAGTGATAGTGAAAATATTCTAACTTTAAAGTAGAAATATATATAAAAGTAATAGCAGGTGAAAGAGCAAACAACAACAACAACAATTCAAACACAAATAGCATAAAAAACAAGGTAATAAACTTAAAATACTTAAATATTAACTTTTGATTCAAAAATATAAATATTAAAATACTGAAAGATCAAAACTGAGCAAAAATAAAAAATATGATAACTTTAAAGAGCCTGCCCTTTGGGGCAGGGCCTGACATGGCCGCTCAAATAGGAGTCAAGAGAGAGAACATAGATAATAGTTGCAGAGATTAGTAATTAAATCCCATCAGGGCCATTCCAGCAAGAAGCCAGGGGGTACACTGAGTGCTGTGGCTCTGAGGCGCAGGTGCAGCCCAAGAAACGGGTTGGGGCCCTCTACAGAGGGCAAAAGCACAAGGGATTGTGGGGCTCCTGTTCACCAGTCCCCATTATGCGTCCTGGGTCATAGCCAGGAACTGGCTGAAAGGAGTTGTCATTCCCTAGTAGAGGTAAGTGGCTAACTTGAAGTTTATACTTGGCTTGCATTACTGAAAGCTCTTTCAATACTTTTCCCTATGACTAGGCAGGCATCCCCACCATGTACTTGTACTTCTGCTGATACCAAATCCTCTGTAGGCCTGTACCAATTCTTCAGCAGCTTATTAAACACATTCCCAATAAATTACCTCCCTCTATCTGTCATCTCAAGATGCCTAGTAACCTTTCCCACTCCTCCTGGGAATTTTAACTAGGGGTGAACCTTTGACAGCTTTGGCAGTAGGTGTCTTCTTCCTCTTGTATAGGGTAGAAGATGTTGAGCAACTCACTAATAGGGCCTATTTACACTACTTGGAATTTTGGGCAGGGGTCAAAATGGGCTTTTATCTGTTTTCAGAAGGAAGATCCCCTTAGAAACCTTCTGGTATATGGCCCAGGGGTCAGGGAAACAATTGATATATGCTAATACTGGAGTCCTCCAAAAATCTCTTGTACTACTTTTACTAGGTCTTGGGCTCCTGCACCTTAGTCTTGGACTCCTGCACCTTACTTGGGCTCTTATTCCTTATCCTAGGATCTAGCTCCTTTATCTTGGTCTCCTGCCCTCTGTGTAGTCTTAGTGACCTTGGTATTCCACTTGATCTAATCTAGTCTAGTATAGATCAGAATCAATCAGTCTTTAGTGGCCTTGGTAATCCACTCTGTCACATCCTAGAAAAGCCTTAGACTGAACCCCCTTTTATAGCTCCTTGTTTCATTCCCTGTCTCTTCTCAGATCTCTGTTTTTCTGGGCGTAAACTATCCAGTTTTTAGCCAATTAAACACCAGCTTTTTATGGTTTGTTCTCTCATTTTTTAGGATTAAACCCTTTAGTTAAAGCCTTTAAAGCCTTGATCAAACAAGCTTTGAGCTGCAGCCAATCAAACTCCCAGATTGAACTGTTTTGCCAAAATGTTTGCCCAAATGACTTGCTCTTGTCCCTGGTTCAAACCTGGCACTGTCTTGCTCTGGAGAAACAACTGCTCTGTGTTTCAAACAGGTTGCCATGATTCCTGTCACATTTCTCCAGCCAAACTCAAGTGCTTCCAACTATGTGTTACTTAGGGGATTTTTTTAACCCTAATCTCTTCAATTTTCTCCAAGTTTATCTGCATTTTCTTCCATATTTCAGCCATTTAAAACCGCCTGTTGCTTGCTTCAGTTAATCAGTTCAGTAAAACTCCAGCCTTTGCCCTCAGAGTTTCTCTATCATGTTTTTGGCTACTTTGGCTCCTTCTTACTCAATAAATTCCTTATAATCTTACAGTCTATTTTTGTAAATCATTTCCTGCTATTTTCTTATTTCTTATAAGATAAGTTATCTTAATATTTTCATCATAGCTTTTTGGAAGTTCACTAAATTCTTTTAACTGCTTCTTTCTTATTATTAGTCCTAATTCCAGAAGTCCAAGTCCAACATTCCTGCTCCTTCCTCTACTTCTGTTGGTCCTTCTTAACCAACTTCCAGTCCTTCAGCTAGTTTATCTTCATGATTTTCCAGTCCTTCAGCTAGTCCTCATTATGAACCACATTGGTTCCATTTTCAGTCTCTGTTGCCAATGCCTCAGAATCAGGAAATAAGTCTACAAGGATACTGGTGTTTTACTTAGCCCCTGCAAGTAACCTCCAATTGGGACATTCAATAACAGACAATCCTCATGTCTGTGCAGTTGTCTTTGCTCGCTCAGGTGGTTAAGTCTGAGCTTTTAGGTGCAAAGCAACCAACTTTACTTCCCAGAGACCTTTTCATTATCAAGTTCTGTAGCTGCTTCCCCAAGCAGCTACCCTGATAACATCTCTGAGTATATCCTTGCCCCAATGGTGGCTTTAGGACCTCCTCAAAGCGTCCAGGAAAACACAGACAAGAGCACCTTACCAGACCATTAGGTAAGGCGCTTACTCACAGACCTCCTATAGGTGCATAAGCAATTGTGGAGCTACATCAGCTCCTTCCTTCCCTAGCACTCCTTAGTTACCTGCTAGGTTACATCACCCATTCTTCCTAGCAGCCAATGTTACCTGCTAGGTTGAAGAGCAATCCCTCCCCAGTAGTCCTTTGTTACCTACTGGGTTAAGACTTTATTTTCTCCTAGTAGCGAATGTTACCTACTAGGTTCAGACCTCTCAAACAGCACCCTAGCAGCCAATGTTACCTGTAAGGCTGGTTCATTCTGTGCCTCCAGTAGTCCTTTGTTGCTTACTAGGCAGGCCTTATCTTCCCTAGTAGCCCATGTTACCTACTAGGCCTCTACCTGTCCCAAAACCAGTACACTTTGCCAACTTTAAGCATAGAGTCTTTATTGTGGTCAAATCAGCCCTCATCTGCACAGCAGCTTCCATGTGGAATGTCACAGGGATCCTCTCTGTGTGCAGCTCCAGGGGTGGGTTGGGAAGGAATAGGTCCAGGCCGTTGCAAGTGAGACTTTTCACCAAGTACTCAGCAGAGATAAGGAGATCCTGTGCCCTGTCAAGGAGATCTTTAATGAGACGCAGAAGGTGAGAGGGGGTTGTTTTCTACTTGATGCCTGAGGAAGAGATTTGTCCCCAGAGGTCAGGAGAAGTAGTCCAGATGAGAATCAGAACTAGGGATAGTGTCAGGGATCCATCCTGTAGGAAGTTCCTGAGAACTTGCGGGCAGACAACCTGAAGACCCTGAAGGGAGCGCCCACCACAGGATGGGCACTAACTTTATAATATATGATAAGGACTTCCCTAGGATGGCCCAGGGACCACTAGAGGGCACAATAAAATTGATGAGGCCAGTAAGAGTGATATAAATCACCCCAAATATTTGAGTTTAGGTGGATTCACTTGCAGCAACAGGTTCTTGCGGGTGGTTGGGTTGCAGGGTCAGGGGGGAGTCATTGGTACCAGGTAGGCAGGCAGGTAGTTGTATTTGTCTTGTAATAGCAGGTGGGGCACAGTGATCCAGCCTCTTTCATGTCTGATAACCTCAGTTTCTCTAGTTTGGGCTTTGGGGTCATGGATTAGGATTTCCTCTAAGGTGAATTCTGAATACGCCAGGTTGAGAGGGTATTCAGTAAAATGTACCAGGCCAAAAGGTGCTCCTGGAGAACGTTATAGTTTGAGTGATCTGTCTGCAGTTTCTTGGGGTAGGTAGGCATAAGAAACAGTGCCACGGAGGTTATATTGAAAATGAAAGAAAACTAAAATCAAATACAGGATGACCTGGTTGAACCAAAGGTTCATATTACTTTAATGTAAAAATGGCAATAGACAACTTCCTGGAGGCCCAGGTTTAAGTATGACTATCTGCCCTAGGAAAATTTTTGTAAACCCCTTTGGGCCAGGTGGTACCATCTACCAGGGTTTGGAAACCCTTGGTGGCGTCCTGCACAGGTGGATCCTTATTGGTTAGACTGGGGCAGGGAAACTTAAATTCCCTTTTATGCCACAGGATTTGCTATTCTCTAGTGGCCCACATTCTAAGGGAAGTTTCTTGGTTTCCCTATCAATGATGACCCCAGTTATCTTGGGATTGTTGCTCAGGTCAGCACTCTCATTGGCGGCATTAGCAGGATCCTTCTGAAGGCAGGGTCTCAATGTAGGTGGCTCCATGCTGCCGTCAATGCCGCTATTCACACTGTTTTGATTTTGCCTTTGTGTGGTTATTTCAAAGAAAAATTGCTCTCTTTTGCTTTTGCCCTTTGAAATGGGTCTTTTTACAAATTGGGAAGTTATATTGTTCAGTTTCCTGACTCTGCGCAACTCACTTGCCCCATTCATGCTTGTGGCAAGTGATCCTACTGTCCTGGTATTGTTTTATGTTTTTTTAAACCACTATATATTACATTACTTATTCACTAATAAAAACTAAGTTCTATTTACATTTTTGTCTTTGTGTCTCCCAGTGCTTTGGCGCCTCTCTAGGCACGTCTAGTAGAAATTATTCAATCAGGGCCACAAGTTAAACCAATAGCCTTCCCTTCAACTAATCAAGACTTAGTACAAATCCAATCCTAAGGTTAGGATTCCACGTTGTGTGTCTGTGCTGCGCCTCAGAACACAACAAAAATGATGCTCACTACAGAGGCTGTAAGCCCCTCAGTTATCTCTCTTGCAACTACATTTTCATGTCCTTAGCCTCCTCCTATACAAGAGCCAACTTCACCTGAAATCACCAGTCCTCCTATCAAGGAAGACATTATAGAGCCACCTATTGTCCCTACTGTACTGAAACTCCAGAATGATCCCTGCCTAGTGGCCTACCCCTTGGGTACCCCTGACTTGAAACAAGCCATGGCAGTAGCCCTTGGGTTAGCCCGTGATGGGGCCATCCCTTGCCTCTAGCTTCAGTTCAGTCAAGCAGAATACTACAAATTGATTGTGGCTCCACAATTTCCACAGCATCTCCTTGCTGTGGCTGACTCTGCTAAACACCTGTTATCTTCTTTTGTACAACCTGCCTTAGCCCACCATCAAATGGTGCTAGGACTCCAAGTTCAGGAGATTTTGTCCCTACAAGCACCTGTCACCAACCACTGTGATCATTTTGCTGCATACCAACAATAGATCCACTCCCTTTTTTCCTTAGTGTTCAATAATCAGCGCAACTCTATTACTTCCCAAACCTGCTTGGTTGTTTCCATTGAAAGAATGCACCAGTTTATCCCTGAATATGTCAGGGAGCGTCTACATGAGTTTCACCAGTTGGAATAGCCCTGAAAAGCCCAAGTAGATTCTACCTTAAACGCCTACCTCCCCAATTTCAAACATCTTGTGCAACAACTCAATGCGTTTAGTACCTATTCCTTTGACCAACTGCAACAAGTAGCAGATCACACTGCTAGGGGTCTACGTGACCTCAGTGAAGAGTTTGTTCAGTAAAGGACTGCCATGGCTGCCGCTATAGCCAAACTTCAAGCTCAAGTGAATGGGTTGTCTACTCCCAAGCCCAATGTTCCGCCTTCTCCCCCATCTGATGATTTGATAGGAAGAGAGCAGAAAATACGAGAAGCTTTTTGTGAACTGTGTGCATCTACTTGAAGCCGTGGAAACCCAGCAGACTTGCCACAACCAGACCCTCAGGTTCTTGTGTTAACTGCCCAAGTTGCTGAGCTGCAGCAGGAGGTTGCCGCTCTGCGTGAGATTGTGGCAACTGCCACTATGCCAGTTGAGTTTGTCAAAGGAGATGACTGCTGCCCTGTACTACCAGGGAATCCCTGCATCCAATGTGCTAGAGAGTTGATTGCTCTAGCCAATGAGGTAGACCACCTGAAATGGGATCACTCTAATCTTGACAGGGATTTTCAGAGAATCCCCACATCCAATGTGCTAGAGAGTTGATTGCTCTAGCCAATGAGGTAGACCACATGAAATGGGATCACTCTAGTCTTTACAGGGATTTTCAGGAAATGAGTGTTTTAATGATTCAGTAAACAACAGGTTTGCTCCCTGTCTCTCAGTGGGACCTTCCCTGACCCCCCAGTTGGCTGAGCTTTCCACTGTGCTAACCACACATGGTCAACTCTTAGATACTACCAGGTGACAGGCCAACCAGGCCAATAATGTGGGTGCTTGCACCTCTGAGACTTTGACTACGCTCAAAGAAAGTGCTTGCCAGCTGTGGACAAGACAGCCCCCTAAGGAATCTGAAGCTGAGTTCTCCCCCTGTATAAATGTCCTCAATAGCAACAATGGTGACCCTACCCCCAAAGCACAATTCAAAACTACTTTTAAGCAAGTCTTTGACCCCAAAACATCCACCATTGTAGCCTTCTTAACCATATACAAAACAGCTATGATACAGGCCTCTGATGAGGTCAAGAAAAAACACATTCTAACCTGCTTGCACCCAACCTACCAGAAAATGGTGGTGCCAGAGTTGCCCACAATCAAGACTTTGGAATAGATGAAACAGCTTTTGATTGAAAATTTCAGTGGCAACCTTAGTTGAGAAATGAAAAATGATGCTTTTATGCACATTGCCTTCAATCCCAAAGAGACACTGGCTGAATTTGCGGATAGGTTCTACATGGAAGGACAGCAGTTGATAACTAGTAGACAGTTGACAGCCCATGAAGCTTACATGGCCTGTGCTCAAGCTCTCAAAGTTAATCAGCTTCTGTGCCTCCATTTTAAAGCTCATAAGGCCATGCTCTCCTTGATGAAGAGCATAAAAATGTTGCTCCAAGATATGCATTTGACCCACTCTGGAGGTGTTGTATGCAAGAATCAAGCTTCATCTAACTCTGGCTCTTCTTCCTGTGGCCTGCACATCCTCACTATAAACTCTCAGAACCCTCCTAGACAACAAGGTTGCCATAACTGCGGCCAGATAAGTCACCACTCTCCAGTCTGTACTAATCCTTGAGTTGAAGGTACCAATCCCAAGGAGCAGGCGGGAAAAGAACAATCAACCTAGAGGCAGAGACGCTCTTGGTTGACAATTCTTCCCAGTCTCCTCCAATCCCCCCGTCTATAGCAGACTTGGAGCCTGCCAACACTGAAGCGCCTCCCATTCCACTATTGTTCCACAATATCTCTGATGACTCTGATATGGACAACTCAGATGTTGATGATCCCAACGCCTATGGATATTCAGTCCTAGCTGTCCCCAAAACCGTTGAAGTCCCTTATAAACTACACTCTGGGAAAGCTACAACAACTGCCAGGCCTCTACCTGAAGACAAAGAGATTGTCTCTTGCCCTTACCTCACTCAAGCCAAGAGGTCTCCTGTACTTAAAGAATCCTCTGAAGAAGTGGCTGAAGTAGCTGATGCTGCTTTCAAGAATGTTTCAGTATTGCTTTCTCTTCAGACTGTCTACTAGGAGTTTCCAGGCTTGAGATGCATGATTGAGAAGTGGGACAAGGATCTAGCTGAAGCCCAAGATATCCTGGCATTCCTCCCGCTATTTGGTTGTACTACTAATTGTGTAGAGATATTCATCAAAAAGCTGAAGATTAAGGCTGTCTTGGATACAGGATCTCCTGTTAATGTTGTCTCCTCAAAGCTTGTCAAGAAGCTTAAACTCTCCCCCAACCTCAATTAGCACCAGTCTTATGGTACAGCTGGATTGTCCATGACTTGTGTTATAGGGACATACTCTGCACTCCCTATGCAGGTTGGCAAACTACTCTTAGTTGTGCCTGATGTGGTCTACAAGAATGAGAGTTATAATCTTCTAGTTGGTACCCAATTCCTTAGGGAATACAATGGGATCAATAATTTAAAAGATGGCTACCTCTCTGTTTTAGGGTATGAAGTCCCTCTAATATTTGAGGAGCCTGTCAAGGTCCCTGGGAAGCGCCTCAAGGTGTATGCCTTGGAGTACTCCACTGATGTCTTCACGCTAAAGTACTGTACCCACTTGTATTATATAAAGTTTCCTCCTATGGCCTGTCATGCGTCTAAAGGAATTCCTCTCCTTGCCACTTCTGCTGTGACTATACCCCCCGGCTCTCAAGTCATCCTGGACTTGCAGATATCATAAAAGTTGCCTGAGTGCACATTCCTAGAGCTATACTCTCCTCTCTCACTAGGCTACAACAAACCTTACCTCTGCCCAGGAATCTTGGATGTCTCTCACAAAGAGCCTGTCTAACTGTTGGTAGCCCACTTAACTGCTCTCCTCATATGTGTGTCTAGAGGCCAGGTTGTTGGCTATAGCAAGTTACTGAATGCTCCTGTGACCATACAGCAGTCACTGTTGAGTATTTAGTCAAATAAATAGCCCAAAATATAAAGTTGTTCTGTTTTTACTGTTTATTTAATGTAGATAGGTTTGACTGTAATTTTTAAGGTAAAGATTCCTGGAAACTGGATATATATGTTTAATAAAAGAACAGAATATGGGTGGTTAGTTAGGCCAGGCTAACTAGTAAAATTGAGGCAAGATTGGCTGAGTCAATCTTGGAAACTGGGTGTCTCAAAAACAAGTTGATAATTGGGAAGATCAATTAATAAATACACAGGAATATAATTAATGAGGATTTAATTATATTGGTTAAATTGTCTTGACTATGTCAAGAAGTTTGGTTAAGGTCAACCATAAGAAAACCCTCAAATTTTGGGTTAAAAACACCGTTTTGGCAAATTCATTAGGTTAAAAGCACTGCTGCACCACCCAATTGATTTGTAAAGCACCAAGGCGCCACCCAGTGAATGTTTTAGGCGCTGGGGTGCCACCTGGGAAAGTTCCTGGGCGCCGCAGTGGGCCTGGTTCAGGTTTTGAAGCATTTTAATGGGTTTTAAGGCAAAAAACCATTAAATGCAAAGATAACTAAATAAAGGCAAGGATGCCTAAGAATTCAGGTTTGATCATCTGGTTCCCAGTTGGAGCACTGATAGCTGAGTTTTTGGATGTTTATCCACAGGGGTTTGGAGCCAGGAGCTGAGGAAGCTCCATGCCAAATTGATACATTGAGATGAATGGCGTCAGGTGACTCCTTCTCATTGTAGGTTAATTCTCATAGGCTGAGAATTACAGAGGATCTTTTAGTTAAAGATCTAGATTTGGATGACTCAAATGTCATAGACCATGTGATTTGAATCATAGGTTGATTCAGGAACCAGAGGGGTTTTCAGCCAAATATGCCTCAAATGGTATATAAGCAAAAACAGCTAAATTTTAATAAATATATATTGTCAACTTTAATGCTTTCCCCTCAACTACTTTTTCAATTATTATGTCTTCTTTGTTATCTTTTTAAAGGGCAAAATTTGGAGTACTTTGCGTGGAAATAACTGCTGCCAGGAAAGAAGTTCCTACAAGTTTGATAGAGGAAGCTTGGGCAAGCTTGGAGGTCACCAAGACTTTGCCTGAGGAGTCCTTGGTGGAAGTAAAAGCTGAGTTTGAAGAGTTATACTCCAATTACTTTGCAAAAGAAGGGACTCCTGCTCAAGGAAAGCAAATCTATGTGTGGGATTCTTGGAACCTGTTAGTAGGATTTGACAAAATTTTACAACAAGTGAAAGAAATGGCAAATTGTGAAATTGAGGCTTTAAGAGCAAGAGAGGAAAAGAGTGTTGAGATCATGGCTCATTGGCGGGATGACAACAAAGTGTTGTCCCATAAAATTGCCTCCCTGGAGGCAAAGCTCCTTGAAGCTTTGTCATAGGAAGGTAATGGCAATAAGAGTCAAGGGCAGGATAATGGTAAGTTGGAATGATGGGACCTGGATCCTTCACAGCTCCTGATGTGCTATCCCTACATCCCTTTGGCATCTTTCAGGATTTCAACTTACCTGAAGACAAGCCACAGGTCTTATCTCTGTTCACCGCTCAGGACTTCCCCCAACTACGCCCTGTCCAACAGAGAGATGTGCTTGACTTGCTAGATCAGTTTTCAGATATCTTTTCTAAGGATAGCGCTGATTATGGTCTAGCTGAAGGAGTCATTCACCATATTGATACTGACAATGCTCCCCCCTTTTGTGCTAAACCCTACTGCTGCAGTCAAGTGGAAGATGCACAGGTGTCTAAAGAGCTCAAGAAACTATTAGACGCTTGGTTACTTGCTCCTTCCCAAAGTCCATGGGCCTCCTCTTTGCTCATCTTGAAGAAGAAAGATGGAGGTCATCACATTGTAATGGACTATTGACAGCTAAACTCCTTAACCAAGAAGGATTCTTAACCCTTGCTGTGTATTAACAATGCACTCTGTTGCCTTGGAGGTTTCAAGTTCTTCTCAGCTATGGATTTGGCCTCTGGTTACTGGCAAGTTGACCTCTCTCTGGAGGATAGGCAAAAAGCTGTGCTGATCACCTCTGAAGGGCTCTTTGAGCCTACCTGTATGCCTCAGGGGCTATGCAATGCCCCTGCTACCTTTCAGTGGGCCATGTACTCCATCCTTTGTGATCTGAAGCTCTCATGTGTCCTGGTGCACTTGGATGGTATAACAGTCTTTAGTGCTACCTTTACAGATCACCTGGACCACCTTAAGGAAGTGTTCCTAAAGATCCAGAAAGCGGGCCTTAAACTAAAATCTTCAAAGTTTGCCTTCTTCAAGGAGCGTCTTGAATTCTTGGGCCATGAGATAACCCAGACTTAGATTTTTCCTATGACCAAGAGGGTTGAAGCTATTGACAATGTTGTGTTCTGAAGCGCATCACAGATACACAACAGAGAATCTTAACCTTAGGGTTAGATTTGTACTAAGTCTTGGTTAGATGACAGGGAAGGCTATGCAATTACCTTGTGGCCCTGAATTAATAATCTCTACTAGTTGTGGCTAGAGAGAGGCGCCAAAGTACTGGGAGACACAAAGACAAAAATGTGAATAGAGCTTAAGTTTTATTGATAGAAGTGAAATGGAATATATACTGTGTAGCTTTAACACAGAACAGTAAATGGATAGTAGGATCACTTGCCACAAGCATGATTGGGGCAAGTGAGTTGCTCAGAATCAGGAAACTGAACAATTGAATTTCCCAAGTTGGAGCCAGTCTCATTTTTGAAGGGCAAAATCAAAAGAGAAAGATTTGTCCTCAAAACAACCCATCAAAGGCAAAATCAAAACGTGGTGAATGGTGGCATTCACAACAGACAAGATTCTTCCACCCATCAACCTATGTGAAGTTCAAGTCTTTATGGTCGTGATGGGGTATTACAGACAGTTCATCCCTGACTTTACCAATACTAGCAAACCTTTGGTCCAGCTTTTATGTAATGTCCCTTTCAAATGGACTGCTAGTCAGCAACAAGCCTTTTAGACCCTTAATTTAAAACTCAAAGAGGCTCCCATCTTAGTACATCCTGACTATGATAAGGAGTTCATCCTATACACTGACGCTAGCAATCTTGCTATTGGGGCTATTCTGGCCCAACTAGACAACAAGGGCGTAGACCATCCTGTGGCTTACACTTCCTGTGTGCTAAACAAGCATGAGAAACTATAGTGTCATAGAGAAAGAATGCCATGCTGTACTTCATGTGGACAAACAATTCTGCCATTACGTTTATGGCACCCATTTCACTGTGGTCACTGACCATGCCTTGCTCAAGTGGCTGCAGCAGTACAAAGAACCATAAGGACAGCTAGCTAGATGGGCCCTTTGCTTGAAAGGCTACACTTCACAGTGGTCCACTGTCCCAGGATCCAACACCAAAATGCTGATGGACTGTCCAGAATGCCTATCCTTGCTCTACACCTGGCTAAGGCTGATTGGTTTTACAAGATCATTGGGTATCCTCTTCTTGGGAAAATAAGACTAAATAAATCTGTTCTGCCCTGTCTAAGCTATCTAGAAATACTCTCATTTGTGACAATCAACTCTTCAAAAAGGTGCAAGATTAGTACCTGCCCTACATAAACCCTAGCCTCTGCCTCTCTTTGGTACTCCAAGCTCATAAGGAGACTGTACATGGGTGCATTCCAAGACCTATGACTGGCTCCAGAAGAATTACTTCTGGGAGAGCCTCTGCCTACTGATCCCAGATTCATTGCCAGTTGTCATGACTGTCAACTCCAATGACCTTGAGCTGGCTCTCACAAGTTCATATTAGTCCCTCTGCAGCATGACTTCCACACAGTCAGCATTGATGCTGTAGATCCTCTACCTTGCTCTTGCTCAGGCTGCTGCTTCATCCTGATTGCAGGTGATCATTTAAGCAAATGGGTAGAAGCTTGCCCTACCAAGGATATCACTGCTAAGACAACTGTGGCCTTTCTTTTGCAAGATGTACTCTACTGCCATGGGTGCCACCAAGTGTTGTTGTCTGAAAATGGATCTAACTTCAATACCAAGCTGGTGACTTTTATTTTTGAGGCTCTTTGGTCTAATCAATCCTTTTCTGCCCCCTATAATCCTTCCACTAACAGGGCTGTTGAGCGTGCTAATCTAAATTGGTTTCCATTATGAGGAAGCTCACTTATTCCAATGCTGCCAGCTTGGATCTATAATTACCTGCTGCTCTCTTTGCCTATTGCATCATCAAACACCGTGTCACTGGGTACTCCCCCTTTGCAATGCTGTATGGGCGTGTGACCACTACCCTGTTGCTCCTAGGGACCCCCTACTGTCCTCTGATAAGACCATGGACCCTGACTTTCACATCAAAGACTTAGTCAACCGCATAATTGATATACAGGCTACTGTATATACTTCTGCGTATAAGATCAAGATGCTTGAGCTCTCTTCTGATAATGCTGGGCGCTCTCCCTTGCCTGAGTTCAACATTGGGAATCATGTTCTCAACTATCAGCATAGATTAGGAGGACCTGCTCACAAGCTAGACATGTTGTGGGTTGGGCCTTTGGAAGTAACCTTCAAACAAGGGTCAGAGTACACCGTGAAACTCCTCTCTAGTGGTTGTCTGTTTGCCTGAGTGCATGCCAAGTTCCTCCACAAGTACTACACCCCAAGGCCAATCTAGAAGGGGGCAATATTATGAATGCCGCTATTCACACTGTTTGGATTTTGTCTTTGTGTGGTTATTTTGAAGACAAATTTCTCCCTTTTGCTTTTTCCCTTCAAAATGGGTTTGTTTCCAAACTGCAAAATTCTATTATTTAGTTTCCTGATTCTGCGCAACTCACATGCCCCACTCATGCTTGTGGCAAGTGATCCTACTGTCTTGGTATTGTTTTGTGGTATTGTCAATCACTATATATTCCATTTCTTATTCACCAATAAAAATTAAGTTCTATTCACATTTTTGTCTTTGTGTCTCCCAGTACTTTGGCGCCTCTCTATAGCCACAAGGTAATCCAATAGCCTTTCCTGCAACTAACCAAGACTTAGTACAAATCCAATCCTAAGGTTAGGATTCACTGTTGTGTGTCTGTGCTGCGCATCAGAACACAACACATGCTGGTAGGTCTCAGGAGTTCCTCCAAAGCCAAATCTGTTTCTGATTTGAGCCCAAAAAATGTAGGCGGCTGGGCCTGAGGGCTGGCAGTCTGCAGGGTCCTGGGGTTTAAATCCTGTAGTTGGGATTTCTCCATGCACATTGCTAATATGAGTTTATCACTTATGAAAACATCCTCTTCTCTTCTGGCATTTCCCTCCTTACTTTCCTTTCTGTCCAAGTATTGCTGTATATCTTTGTGCACATTGAGCACGCTGGAGACAGGTTCCCAGGTGATCTCTTTGGGGGGTTAACCTGCCCATTTAAAATAATTCTGTTGGGTCTTGTAGTGCAAGCAGTCTCTGTAGATGTAAATGACCTCATTTTTGTTTGCTTGTCCTTCTTGGATGGGTGGCAGGCTGGACTTGATCTTTTGTTGGGGAAGGGAGGTTCCTTCTTTCTTGAATAGCAAGAATTGGTGAAAGACATTGTGGATTCTCCAAGTTGACGGCAGGTCCAATTTGTATGTCACTTCTCCAATTTACTTAACAATCTTTTATGGTCTGCAGCGGCAGTGGGCCAATTTCCTACTAAGCACATGTAAGGGATGTTCTGGGAGTTGAGGTAGACTTTGTTGCCTATTCCCAATGGTTTGCCAGGTATTTTTTTCTTGTCAGCAAATGCCTTGTAGGTCTTGACAGTGCAGGTTAGGTTCCTAAGGTAGGTTCCTTGGGTGTCATGTATTTTTTCAATCCAGGTTTGCCCTGCTGTATTCTGTTCCTTACTGCCCATACTGGGATCTCAAGATGGGTCAAATATCTAATTAGTCTTAAAGGTGAACATACCAGTAGATATGTGGTCTTTGTTGTTATAGACCTATTGCACCATGGGTAGCATCTCTGCCCAGCTGTCTTGGTCTGCATTGGCATAGCACCAGAGGTATTGTTGCAATGATTTGGTTGACTTGTTAAGTTTGTCCATCAGTTTGTGGGTGGTAGGAGGTTGTCATGCAGCGTTTTATTCCAAGGTCCTTCATCAATTGAGTCTAGTAGTGGGAAGTGAACTGGGATCCTTGGTTGGTGATTATTTCTTCTGGCGTGCTGTGCTGCGTCAATATTCAGTTGTGAAAATGTCTGGCAGTCTTGGCTGCTTTACAGTGGGTGGTGGTTGGGACAAAATAGGTCATTCTGGTGAAACAGTCTACCATGACCAGGATTGTGTCAAAGGATTTTGAAGGGGGAGTTCCACTATGTAATCCATTGATATTGATTTCCAGGGTCCAGTGGGAATGTCCAGAGGCCTAATTAATTCTTCTGGCTTAGAGAAATGTGTCTTGGTTCTTCTACAGGTTTCACAACCATTGATGTAGGCTGTTACTTCTTTGTCCATACCAGGCTGTTGCAACCAGGTTTCCAGAATTTCCTGCTAATGTATCTTACAATACACAGGGGGAACTTGATGAGTCACCCCTTGATGTATCTAACAACATGAGCCAATCTGATGGGAATATCAAATTGTGGGCACTTCATCCTTTTTAGGAGCGCAACCAATTCAACCTGCTGATCTTCACACAAGTTATTCCTTGGCTTCAAACCTTACATGGAACTTCCCACTATGCCACCCCCTTATGGCCTTGTGGCTTACCCCATATAGTATATTAATCACAATATTCTACAATAAACAATACCTTATTCTATTCATTCTTGTCCTTTCTATTGGACTGTTGTCTTCCACAATTCAAATATTGAACTCTCATTGGTTCAGTTGCAACAGTGGTAGCAGCAGTAGATTCACAACTTACCTAAAACAAAAATCCCCCCTAAGAAAGGACAGAGTACGGGCCATATGGCTACTCCCCATCCAGAGACTTTCCTTCCAATCCCCAAAGGGGACATCCCCAACGGGTATGTTATTTACCAAGACCAGCTATTCCTTACAAGTGTGTATAATTGGCTCTGCCTTGGGCAGCGTGACGCCAGTGTCATCCCTCCCCAGTCAGACCTTTCACAGCGCATGCTCAATCTTCAGCTGGAATCCTTTGCAGTTGGGGCCAAAGGAGCCAACATTTTCAGTTGTCTTCAATCCACCAAAACCTTCCTTTGTATCTGCCAGGTTCCCGAACCCATGTGGGTTGCCACTGCGTCTGGGTGCCTCACAGGGCCTGCCGCTGCATGGTTTACCAACTGGACCAGTCAGGAAATCAAGGCCACTTGGGCGGCATTCTGGGACACTGCAAAGTCCCGCTACAGCAAAACCTTCTCGCCTATGATGGTGGGAACTCCCCTTCTAGCAATTAAATAGACTTTATCTGTTCCTGAGTACCTTGCCTCCTGGCAGCAAGCTCTTGCCGCTGCCCCCAAGGCTGTAACTGACAGAAATGCCATGCTTTTGACCCTAATAATCAATGGGCTCAAGCCCTGTATATGTAAGTGGGTCCCCATGGGTTGTTGCACCTCCATCAATGACTGTTACAAGGCCAGTGTGGAGGCCAACAATCAGGCTTTGATGGGCTTACACCATACTAATGACGCTCCACCTCAACCTTGTGCAACACCTGGCAGTGGCCACAATCAAGTAGGCCACCACCAGCCCTGCCAGCAGGAGAATGGAATCAATTGCCCCTGCAAGGGGGAACTCCAGCTAGCACAAATTAAGAACCCCAGAAAATCCTAGAGGTTGTAGTTATAAGAGGTTCTACAACCCCACTTGACCCTCACTCTCAATCCCTGCTTGCAAAAAATCCTTGCAACTACAGTATCCACAAAGTTGAAACCCTCAACATCTTCCAAGTTCATAGCAACAAACCCATACTTCAAGTCAGTCACTCTTCAAATAAAGTAACTTGCTTGGCCTATCACTTTTTTTTGTGAGAACACCCACATACTACTGATAGATACTGGGGCCAATCACACTATGGTTGACCAGACGTTTGCAGACACTCAACAACTAGACCAAGTGGCAAGCAGGTTCAAGGCAGTACATGTGGCTGATTCCTGAAGAGTGGCAATTACCCATGAGACGGAGCCCTTCTATGTGAGAATGGGTAACATCCAGGTTAAGCTCTCTGGACTAATCATGGCAGGGCTCAGCCATGATGTCATTGCTGGCCTTGACTGGCTTTGCCACAACCAACCCTACATTGAATGGGATACATCTGTAATTACCCTCAATAGAAATGGGGTTGGTTTTCAGATATATCCTGTCAAGGTGAACAAGTTGCTTCACAATACTGTGTTTTTTTAGAATAACATAAACAGGCTCATATGAGTTCAAGGGGGAAACCAGACTTTGATCAATGCTCAGTCAAAGTCATCTGCCTGGAACCATCTGCACCCCCTTGACCACTCCCTCTCCACCAGCACTTGCTGCTTTCCTTGAGGAGTATAAGGACGTTTTCAGTAAAACACTGGACCAACTACCCCTCCCTGAGAGATCCAGTATGCTGTACAACTACAAGGGTTGCTTCCAAAGGCACACCCCTTTTATTGCTTGACACCAAATGAAGATGAAATCCTCCGCCAGCACCTTGTAGACACACTTGATATGGGCTTCATACACTCTTGCTTTTGCCATAAGGGGCTACAGTCTTCTTTGTAGCCAAGAAGGATGGGTCCCTTTGCTTAGTCACAAATTACTGTGCCCTAAATGAGGTGACTGTTAAGAATAAATACTCCCTGCTGTTGATTAACAACCTGTTTGACACACTTGCGGGTGCAAAAGTCTTTAGCAAGATTGATCTCACTGCAGGGTACAACCAGGTAACATTTCACCAGGGGATGAGGCAAAAACTGCCTTCCACGCACGCTAAAGGTTGTTTGAGTGTCAGGTCATGAACTTTGGAATGATCAACACTCCTTCTGCCTTTGCCATGTTAATGAACAAAAAATTTGAGGAATTGATTGGGATGTGTGTTGTTGTGTACCTTGACAACATTATTGTCTTTAGTTAAGATCAAACCACGCACCTCCAACACCTCTGTGCTGTCCTTGGCACCCTTTGGAAACCCCAGTTGAATGCTAAGCCCTCTAAATGTGAATTCCTCAAGTCAGAGCTCTTGTTCCTTGGGCACACAATCTGTGCCCAGGAGATAAAGCCTGACCCTGCCAAAAGCAAGGCAATCACCAGCATGTCACCTCCCACCAATGTTGGTCAGGTGAGTACATTCTTGGGCATGGTTGCTTATGTGCTTAAATTTATCCCCAATTTTGGATAACTTATTGCACCTCTCACTGAGCTCCTGAACACTAAACAGCACTTCCATTGGACTCCTGCCAGAGATCAAGCCTTTGAGACGTTGAAGAAGAGGCTTACAACTGCACCTGTATTACAGTTTCCCAATTGGAACCACCAATACAAACTTGATACTGATGCCTCTGACAGGGCCATAGGGGGCATGTTACAGGTAGAAACTGACAAGAGTGTCTTTCTCCCTGTGGCATACAAATTCAGGAAGCTTACTGACTCAGAAAAAAGTTACCCAATTCATGACAAGGAGTTAGCAGCAATTGTGCACTGCGTCAAGAAGTGGTGTTATTACTTGGAAGGGGCCACCTTTCCTCCCTGTGTCCTGACAGACCACAAGTTGCTTCAGTATTTCAACACACAGTCCCACTTGACACACTGCCAGGCAGGCTGGGTCAAGCGCCTATCTCCTTACCACTTGTGCATCAAATACAAGCCTGAGAAAGAGCTTGTTACAGCAGATCCTCTCTCAAGGCTCTATATGGCGTCCATCACCAGGAACAACAGTTTGGACCCAGATTGGCTGATGCTTTACCTCTGCCCTGAAGCAACCCACTATGAAGGCCTTATTTTGGTAACCATCTCCAAACTGAAGGACAATGAAAGTCAGTTCACTACTGATGCAGGCAATGTCTGCCGCTGCGCAGAGACAGGAGAAAAGATACCCTATATTCCCACCACACAGCAAGGTGACATCAAACTGCACTACCATCACACCTTGAGGCATGTCATAGGATGCAACCTCTTCAAAATCATGAAACATAAGGTTTGGTGGCTGTGTATGCACCAAGACATCTTGGATCTCCTTAAAACATGTGTGTTGTGTGAAAAAAACACGTTTAAACCTGCACCCCCCCCCCAAGTCTGTCCTGTCCATTAAGCCATAAAACCTTTTGAACAGTGGGCCCTTGACGTTGTTGGACCCCTCCCTGAAGACAGACTTGGGAATAAAAACATCATCATAGCCATTGACTACTTCACATGTTGGCCAGTAGCGTGAGCAACCACTAACCACACCTCCACCACCATCACTTGTTTCATTGGCAAGGAAATTGTGGCCCGTTTTGGATGACCCAAATGCCTCATTACAGATGGGGGTCCCAAGCTTGTTGGACATGTTGTTGAGGATCTGGATGTACAAGTGTTCTGACTAACACCAACCCACTTAACATCCAGTCATTGCCCAATTTGGTGCCCTTCCAATATACAGCTTGACATACCAGAAATGGCAAACAAGTAATATCACATGACTATCCAAGTATCCAGTGGCTTGAACCCATCCGCACATGACCAACCCCTAGGTTCAATCAAACTAAATCTCCCCCACAGCCAAATCTATATAAGTCTAAAGTATCATTTAATAAAATATACTTCTCTTCTTTCTCAATTCTATATTTGAAGCTTCCCCAAAATGTGCTCCTTATCACTGGTAGCAGCTACAGTTTTTTTATCACACCCATGAAAAAGAAAATAACTAACCAAAACCTGCCCACCTTTGCTCACGTACTCAACCAGGCCACATCCCAGGAGACCTGGAAAACGTACTTCTGCGCCCACAACATTGACAAAGATATACCTAGTGGATTTACCATATTCAATGTACTGGTCATGCCCAAAGCATGTGCTAAGATAATTCAATACAGTTGCTCTCTTCAACCACAAACAAACACACAATCACCTATCACAGGTGAAGTTGCCAACACCAAATACATTGGTATTAACAAGTTCTTTGGTAAAAACAAAGAAAATGTCATCAACTGGCTAGACCACTCAGCTGCTAAGCTCTGTGCCAGCCGCATCCCCCACAAAAAATGGGTCCAGGAAGCACCTGTACAAGGCCGCAGCTAACTGGTTTGCCACCTGGGTTGGCTCACAAACTGACAACCAGCTTGACAACTGGGAAGAGTTCAAAGCGGACATCACCCACAATTTCTGTATCACAGAATCCCTCCAAGAAATTGCAATACAGCTCAGCAATCTTCCTCAGAAAACCACTATCACAGCCTACACCAATGAGTTTGAGGAAATACGCCATAAAATCCAAAACCCAGCACAAGCTGACAACATACATACCAGAGCCTCATTCATCAACAGAATGAAACCCTCTGTTGCTGCCCTCATCTTTCCAGAGGCTAATACCACCATGCCTGCGCTCATTGCAGAAGCCAAGCGCACGGAAAAACGCACAAACATGGAATATGCTGCACACAACAACAATTGCTCCTCAAATGGCAATGGCAGAGAAAACTCCAATGAAAACAAATGCCAAACACCAATCATAGCAACGGCAGCTCCAATTGCAACAATGGCAATTGTAGCCAAAGCAAAAACCGCTCCTGTCCCAAGAAAGAGGACACTGCCAAAGTAAACAATGCTGAAACAGCAACCTGCTATGAATCTGACCCCACATTCTCTGACCTCAAAGGGCTCAAAACAGAAAAACAGGGAAAAGAAGAGGGGGAACAGGCTTAATTGCCCCTATCTCCCCCCAACTTGACAAGAAACTGTACCAAGGCACAAACTTTGCTGCGCGCATCCCATGTGTCCCGCAATCCTCCATTTTTATGAAATTAAAAATTAAAGATTGCTCACACCTTCTTGTCTACCCTTGCACTTATAAATCTCATACACATACAATTTTATTTGACCCTGGTGCACAACACACCATGGTTAGCATACCATTTGTAACCAAATACAAAAAACCAGTTGTCAAATCCAACTTCAAATATGCCATAATGGCAGAAAAATCAAAAGTTCTACTCAAAGGCAAAAAAACTCCCTTCAGAATTGACCTCCAAGGCATACAAACGTCCATCAAAGGACTTTTCATGAACAACATAAACTACAACATTGTATCAGGCATAGACTGGTTCACCTGAGTGAACCGCAGCATATGTTGGAAAACAAAATCCATGACCATCAAAGTCAACAGATT
The DNA here is from genome assembly GCA_014839935.2 of Entomophthora muscae. Taxonomy (NCBI): domain Eukaryota; kingdom Fungi; phylum Entomophthoromycota; class Entomophthoromycetes; order Entomophthorales; family Entomophthoraceae; genus Entomophthora; species Entomophthora muscae. The sequence goes on from QTSX02001471.1 coordinate 100,925, forward strand.
CAATTTTAATATCCTCAAAGAACCCAACAACCACATTCTAAGAGACACAGTATTTGTCCAGGTCATAAACCAAGACAACTCAGAACGTCTAACCAAAGACAGTACCCTCTACATAATGAGATACACCAAATTCAATAATATACAAACAACCAAGATTCAATACGCAGAACTTGCGGCACTCCTAAACAAATATGCTCATGTATTCAAGGAAGAGCTCACAGAGCTACCACCCAAACAGGAGGTCAAACACAGCATCAATTTATGTGAAGACATGCCTAAACCTGCACCCCTCTACAGACTCTCCCCCATGGAGCCCCAAACCCTCAAAACCCATATTGAGGACAACTTAGCCTAAGGATTCATTCACCTGCCCAAATCCCTGTGGGGGCAGAAGTGTTCTTTGTAAAGAAAAAGAAAGGTACTCTTTGTCTAGTAACTGACTACAGAGCACTAAATGCAAGCACAGTAAAGAATAAATATCCCCTTCCACTCATAGATGATCTGTTTGCAAGACTCTCAGGAGCCGAATTTTTTCCCAAAATTGACCTCACCTCAGTTATAACCAAGTTGAAGTAAAAGAAAAGGACATACCAAAAACTGTGTTCTGTACGCAATTTGGATCCTTTGAATGTAGGGTAATGAACTTTGGGATGTCCATCTTTCTTTCACAGCTTAGCTCCACTTTTTTGAATCTAAGCATTAATAAACCAATCAAAGCGCATAAGATTCTAAGTTTACTATAGGCTTTTATTATAGATAAGAATGGTATGGCAATCAACAACTCCAGATCCTGGGCCAAGGTAGCCCAGGGCCAGAAACGCCCTGTCAAGGGCCAACTGGTGAGCCCTACAAGAACCACCAAGGAGGGACCATTTGTTTCATCTGAAGGATGGATGAAGTTTTTGACCTCTGAACGCTGGTTCCAAGACATTACCAGAGCCCTCCTCAAGTCCTCTGTGCCCCATGGGATCAGAGTCAACTTTGGAGGCAACCCTACTCAGTTCCAGGAGGCAGCAAGAGCAGTTGCCATAGCATATCCCAAAGCTGTGGCACTTCACCAAAGCCCAATGAAGGACTTCTTTGACCTTGGCTTCCTCTGCAAAGAGGATGCTGATCAGGCAGCTGAGGAAAGCTTCACTCTTGAGATCACTAATCCCAAGGGTAAGAAAACCCAGAAAGTCCTACTAACTACCCTCACCCAAATAAATCAAGATACCACCCTCTTTATGTCCTTTGAGACCTTGCCATTAGTCATGCCCAGAGGGGAGGTTGAATCCCAGCTCAAGAAAGGGCTGACCAAGTATGGAGAAATAGTGCAGTTTGAACTGCTCAAAAATCCTTACATGGGCCACCTGACCACACCAAAAGCCATGGTCATGATCAAACCCTTTGCAGATGACAGCTTGTACTCCATTCCCCATTGCACAACCATTCTCAAGAAGGATGGCAGCTTTAGTAGCAAGTTCAAGGTATTCCCTGAGCAAACTCTGCCCATCTGTGCGCTGTGCTCAGCCCTTGTCCACAGAGAGGCCCTTTGCCCTACAACCATAGCAGGAGTCCAGGCTGCAGAACAAGACACCCCCAAGGAGCACCATAATAGTGAACCAACTGGGTCCCAATCCAATGCTCTTGTAGCCTTGGTCTGGGGCACTATAGCTGAGTATGCAGTTGTAAAACCAATTACATCCTGCCAGAAAAAGACTCATGCTAAGGCTCAAAAATTTTCTCAGCCTCAACCAATCAAGGAGACAGAATGTGCCCAAGAAGAGGCACCTCAACCCATGCAAACGCCTGCACATGAGACCCAGGAAGTTCATGACAATGTGGTTGATGAACCAATGGAAATTACAGAACTGGTGGTGCTGGAATTAATGGCCAACCCAGCCCAAGTTTTATTGTATAGTCACCACAATGTGGTGGCCCAAGAGAATTTGCAGCAGGCTCAAATCCAGGAATTAATGATTAACCTGGGCCAAGTTTTATTGGATAGTCACCACAATTTGGTGGCCCAAGAGAATTTGCTGCAGGCCCAAACTCAGTATACACCCAATCAGGAGCAGGCATCTTCTGCACAGGATAATGGAAGACCAAGATGCAAAGTCCAAACCAAACTTGCTGCAGTAACTAAGCTATCCCCTTACACTGTAGAGAATCACAAACAGTCCAGGGCACCCAAAAAAGCCAAAGATGCAGCAGCCAATGACAGCAGTGGACCTACCTCTGGTGGGGTCACTAATGTATAGTGGCTAATGGACCTCACCAATGGGACTAACTCTTCCGCAGGATTTCTGACCCTAGTCCCAGGCATGAATAGGATTTTCCTGAAACCTCAAAGCAGTACCAATTGGCCCAAATGTGCTAATAACTGCTTTGAGCAAGGCCAATTTATGGCCTTTGACTCTCCCAGATATAATTGGACCGTAAGAAGCTGCATCTGGATCAAAGGAGTTCACCATATCAGCAGTCAAGCATGGAAGTACATTGGTAACAAAAAAAACCGGGCCAAAAGACCACATTTTTTGGTTTAACGCGGCCCACAAAAATGCACCTTATTTGCTACCATTGAATAACACATTCCACCTTCAGACCCTTTATACATTTCCCACAAAGCGCCACCAATCCAAGGCGGGTCAGCAATTTAAAAACGCGGCTCAGCAGTTAACACAAAAATGTAAAAGGCACACTCTCAGCAGATTGGTACTAATGTGTGATCTACCAATTGCACTGAGGGGACAGCCTAGCAATTCCGCACCCTAACTCAGCCACAAACATAATAGATCATCCTTTAACAGGCACCAATGCTCCAACAAAAAATCTGGGCAGACAGCCCAAAGGGCTAATAGCCCAGATTAATTTGGATCAGCTATTAGTCTTTTGATCTATCATTCCACACCACACCAGACCCTAGATATTAGATCCTATTCTTTTGGGGGCGCTAACCCTAGGCATTGGACCTAAACCCATATCCACACACAGATTTAGCCACACAAAATGTGTATCAGGCTGTTCAACAAGAAACACAGACAGCCAGCCCAAGGGAATTTCTGCCCGGATTACTCTGTATTAGCACTTTTCTACAGGACTTTCTGTCTAGTTTCAACTCACTGTTTCTATTGATAGGGCCCAAAAAGGGGCTCTAACCCAAAATCCTGACACTCCTAACCCACACACACACCACTGGCCACACATACATAATGGAATCAAGTAACAAAAAACGTGGGCCAGAGGCCCAAATTTTGTCTGGCCCGGTTTTTTCCGGGATCAATAACAATTCAATCTGGACTGACGGCATCCACCATCCAAAATCCTAAAAGTTATATTATCCCCAGCGTGGGATATATAGCTCAAAGTAATCTGCCCCTTCACAATCTTCCATTTCACCCAAGGTTTCCCCCCTTCTCTGCAGGTTTCCTTGTCCCTTTCTTCCCTTTTTTTACACTGTATATGGGACTTTTGATCATTCCTTTTTGGCCCTACAGACTTGTTGTAACAGTCAGAAATGTCTGGGTAACTCAATTAAATGAACTTTAGGATGACCAATGCCCCCACAATGTTTGTCACCATGATGAACCAAGCGCTGAATGGCCTCTCAAATACATTATGTTACCTAAACAATATCATTATATTCTCAAAAACAAAAGAGGAACACCTCACGCATGTCTGCAAGACACTCAATCAACTCGCAAAGCATAAACTTTACGCCAAGCCTAGTAAGTGCCAATTTATGGAAAAGGAACTACTGTTCTTGGGCCACATTTTCTCTGAAAGTGGCATCAAAGCAGATCCAGACAAAATAAAAGCCATAAATAACATGCAACACCCCACCTCTGTTAAACAAGTTAAATGCTTTCTTGGAATGGTAGCTTACCTAAGGAAATACATCAAAGACTGTGGAAAGCTAACTGCATCAATCAATGACATAACCAAGGTTAATGCTGAAAAGAAATTCATCTGGACACCAGAATGTGACAAGAATTTTCAACTATTAAAACAAGCTTTGATCAAAACACCAATATTGCAATACCTGAATGACAAAAGGTGCTACAAATCAAGTCAGATGCCAGCAACACTGCCATTGGCGCAGTCCTGTGAATTTGCCTGCCAGGGAAGCAAGACTTTCTGCCAGTATGTTACAAAAGCAGAAAACTAACTAATACTGAGCAGAGATACCCAATGCGCAACAAGGAATTGCTAGCAATATATCACGCATGCAAGAAATGGAGATGTTACCTAGAAGGACATTTAAACGTCTGAGTACTAACTAACCATAAATCCTTAATATATTTCAAACTCAGAACACACTCTCATAGCAACAAGCCAAATGGATGTCCTTGCTAGAACAGCTTAATTTGGACATCCAATACAAAAAGGGGGCAGAGCTGGTCACAGCTGATGCTCTCTCTAGACTATGTCAGCCTAGAGAGGATTACCCTGACCACCTGGACCCTGACTGGCCCAACCTGTACAATACTGAGTATAAAACCAAAGGAAAAGACCCCTCAATACATCAACTGACCCACAATACATTAGTAAGAAACAAAAAGTATTTCCATGTATCAAATGGCACAGTATACCAAATTATTAATGACAAACATGTTCCCTACATCCCACTTGCACAAAGAGTTGACACCATATTAAGACATAACTGCCTACTAGGACATACAAAGGCTAACAACCTATACCTCATTCTAAAAGAGATAGTATGGTGGTCCAGCCTCAGACAAGATATAATTGATGCTCTGAAAAAGTGCACAGTGTGCAAGAAATACACCAGCACAAAGGGTCTCCAGCCAACGGTCAACCCAGTATCTGATCCTGAACCATTCAAGGTTTGGGGACTAGACATAGTGGGCCCCTTCCCAGAAACAAAGACAAACCAAGATTTCCTAATTGTAGCCATTGACTTTGCCACACGCTGGCCCATCTGCTGGGCAACAAAGGACCACAAAGCAGAAACTATAACCAATTCACTGACAAAGCAATCATAGCCAATTACAGCACTCCAGACTACATCATAACTGATGGAGCAACTGAGTTATCAGGTCACATAGTAAACAAAATTTTAAAATCCAAAAACATTAAGCATTCCACAAGCTTTCCCTACAGGCCACAGGCCAATGGCAGAGTTGAATGCCTAAACAGCAGTCTTATCAGGACCCTATAGAAAATAATGGATGGTAAAGCCAAAAACACATGGCCGCTATGCGTGAAACATGCATTACTAGTATCCTGGGTCTGCACCAATCAAGAGACAGGCTACCCACTGTTTGAACTAACATACAGATACAAACCAGAAATAATTACCTGCAACAAGCAGCCATACGTAAAGATCCCACTGGGGAAACCCCCCACAGTAGAACAAGTACCAAATCTACAACACATACACATCAAAGCTAAAATAGCAGAAATAAAGAGGCTCAAAACACAAAAGGTAACCCCCACAGAGAAACCACTTCCCATCAACTCCCCTGTCTGGGTCCTAGCTGGAAACAGAAAGAAGCTAGACTCAGTACACAGAGAACAGGAAGAATCATCAAGTACAGACCAGACCAAAACACCTATATAGTGCAATTCCAAGGTACCAAAACCCCTATCATCAAGAAATACCACAGAATCCGTCTCCGCCTTAGCAAAGGAAAACACTTGACCAGACTGGTACCAACTAATAAACAACTCCAGGAACATCAGGCAGTAGCCATTAAGACAAAGCCCCCTCCTGATGTACCAGAGTTCCCCTTAAGGGTGTGTGTGTCAAGGGTCTGGATGTACAAACATTCTGGCTACCGCCAACCTACTTAACATCCAGCCATTGCACAATTTGGTTCCCTTTCAAATACAGTTTGACATACCAGAAATGGCAACCAAGCAATATTACATGACTGTCCAAGTATCCAGTGGCTAAAAACCCATCCTGCACATGACCAACCCCTAGGTTTGATCCAACTAAATCTCTGCCACAGCCAAATCTATATAAGTCTAAAGTATTATTCAATAAAATATACTTCTCTTCTTTCTCATTTCTATATTTGAAGCTTCCCCAAAAGGAGCTCCTCATCAATGTCATGAAAGCGTACTGCGCCAAAAATGCCCTACAACAAATTACACAACTCCAACCCATCCGCAAGCCAATGGGCGCGTAGAGCAATTGAATGGCTCCCTGGTCCAGTTAATTGCCAAAATCTCACAAGAACATCCTAACACTCTGTGGACTGAGCATCTTCCCACTGCACTGCTCATATTATAAGCGAGAATCAACAGGGGCACCGAGTTCATCCCCAGCATCTTGGCCTTTGGGACGCCCAATGGTTTGGCAGGGGTAGAGTAAAGGAGATTACAATCCACAGTTCCCACAAAACCCCCTTTTTGCCTACCCCTTCCCTGAGCCAGTGGCGCGCCAAGGCCCAAGACATTGAACACAAGCAAATTAAGGGAGGGACAAGACACCTTGAGGTCAGATATGCTGTAGGTGACCCCATTTACGCCCTCAACCTCAATTTGGTCAAATTAGAACCCAGCCACTTGGGGCCCTTCAAGATAGCCACGGTCTATGACAACCACACCTATCAGCTGAAAGATGCCCAAGGAAACACCAAAAAGCTCCACCACAATTGCTTGCGCCCCTGCTGTGCCATCCTCACACAAAGGGTGTTTGTGTGGACCTTCCCAGATCTTCTGTAAACTCTGATCCTGGTTTCTGACAACAAGCAGGGTCAAGGGGGGTGTTGCAACCAAGTTCCCAGACTTGCCTGCTAATGTATCTTACAACACACAGGAGGCGCTCAATGAGTTGTCCCTTGACATGTCTAACAACATGAACCAATCTGATGACAATGTCAAACTGCGGGCACTTTTTCCTAATTAGGAGTGCTATCAATTTAACCTGCTGATTCCGAACAAGTTATTCCTTGGCTCCAACCCTTAAATGGAACATGCCACCCCCTTGTGGCCTGGTGGCTTTCCCCATATAGTATATTAATTGTAATTATCTATAATAAACAATACCTTATTCTTATTATTACTGTCCTTTCTATTGGACTATTGTCTTCTTCAATTCAAATACCAAATCCTCATTGGTTCAGTTGCAACAACAGCATCTTTTTCAGTTCTCCAACCACAACTTTCTGTATAGATTAGAAAAAGACTCTTCCCATTGGGCTGTGAGGGGAGGTGCTGTGCATGGAAACAGATGATGGTACCTTCCTTCCAGTGGCATAAAAGTTATGCAAGTTCACAGTCACAGAACAATGATACCCCATCTGCAACAAGGAATTAGCTATCATTATCCACTTTTTAGAAGAATGGTTCTTCTACCTGAAAGGTGCTACATTTCTTCCTCAATTACTCACAGCTCATAAGTCATTACAATACTGCAATACCCAGTTCCACCTGGCTCAGTCTCAGGAAAGCTGGGTCAAGCACTTATCCCTCCTCCAGCTTTGCATCAATTATAAGCCTGGAAAGGAGTCAGTCACAGCTAACTCCCTTTCTCAGTTATATGTTGGGTCTATCATTGGGGAAAATGGGCTAGACCCTGGCAGGCCCTTGCTATAATTACGTCCTGAATTTGATTGCTACAAGGGGTTGAAGGCTGTAACCATCTCCAAACTTAAGGGCACCAAAGTTCAGCGCGTAAACAATGCAGGATCATCTGCCAAAGGGAAGAACAGGTAAAGGCATCCTACATCCCCACCACACAGCAAAGAGAGATTGCCCTAAGTTCCCATTGCATCCCAGGACACATATGTGGGCATCTTTGTTTGAGATCATAAAAGGTCTGGTGGCCGTGCATGCGCCAAGGTATCTCAGACCTCCTAGAGGCATGTGTGCTGCAGGAAAAGGATACATCTGACCCCCCTGCCAAAATTGGTGGTACCCATCAAAGCTATGGGACCCTTTGAACAGTGGTCCCCTAACGGTGTAAGGCTCTGCCCAGAGACAAAATGGGCAAGAGATATATCATCACTGTAATAGATTATTCTACTTGCTGGCATGTAGCCTAGACAATCACCAACCACACCACCACTACTGTGACTTGCTTTATTGGGAAGGAGATGGTAGCTCAGTCTGGCTGCCCCAAACGGCTTATCATGGATGGTGGGCCAGAGCTTGTGAGAGACTAAATAAAGGCTTATTGTGTCAAGATCTCTCTCAAGTGTGTAGCAACCGTGCCATACCACCTATAGTATGGTGAACAGATCAAGCGCCACAATGGGTCCCAAGTACAGCTACCATGAAAACTTCCACAGAAGCTTCCCAAAGCCGCCTGGATGAGCTGTTTGCCACTGCCCTGCTCATCCCCCAAGCCAGAATTGAGTGTGGTACCGGGTTTGGCCCAGCATCCTGGCATCTGGAACCCTGGATGGTGTAGAAGACATAGCTTGGGCAAGCTAGCAACCACAGTCCCTGCCAAACCATCCCTTGATGCTGTTCCTTGCTTGTACAGTGGTATGCCAAAACCTGTGAGGCGGAACAAGCAAGGATGAAGGGGGCAGCTAAGCATTTAGCAACTTAATATAATTTTGGGGCCCCAGTTTAGTCCTTGATCCACAACAGGCAAGCTTGACCCTCAACATCTCAGATGCTTTGAAATAACAGCTGGCTATGACAATCATACATATGGTCTTGAAGATGCTCAGGGTAATGCCAAAAAGCTTTATGGCAACTGATTGAGCCCTTGCTATGCTATCTATGCACAGAAACACTTTTCCTGCATATTTTCAGATGCTCTACAAGTTCCAATTCTGAAAAAATGCAATGGGGCGGGGCAGGGAGCAAGGGGGTGTTGCAACCAAGATTGGCACCTCGCTTGCCAATGTATCTCATGATACACAGGAGGCACTCATTGAGACATCCCATGATGGATCTAATGACATTCTCCCTCCAGATTGGAATGGCAAAGGGCAGGAAAATGTTCTCTTATGAGGGGCAAAGCCTATTAACAACAAAATCTCTTGCTAACTTATTTGAATCATAGAAAATCCTTGTTGGAATTGTTGCCACTGTGTCACCCCCTTCATGGCCCAATGGCTACTCCCCATAGTATGGTACCCACCTTATTTCTGACACACTCATTTCTAGGAACAAAAATTCCAACATTATGATACTATTTAATCTTTTTTCTTATAAAATTTAAAGTTAAAAATCCTAGCATGATGTCATAATATTGGAATTGTGTTCCAAGAAATAACGGTGTTGGAACAAGGTGGGTACCCATGATATAGGAATTCTCAGTATTCTCCAATAAAAATCATTGTATTCCAAATATCTTTTCTGTCCTCCTCTTGGACTGCTACCGTCCCCAACACAAATCCTGAACTATAATTGGGTCAGTTGCAACACCGGGACCATTCACCACACGCTTTGAAGCCTTACTAAAGGATGATCTATTTTTATTCTAGAAATATCTATACACTTGACCCCAACATCAATTCATCTCTTCATCGGATTCAACATCGCCCTCGTCTGCAATAGAGATTGGTTGAGCCTAGAAGATGAGATTTTGAATAAAAAAATAAACATTACCTCTGTGGGCTGAGGCGTAGTGAAGGTGTATCCACTTGTTTGGAATGAACTGCGAACAGCATTGTTACTTGTCATGTCCCAAATCTTGACTATTCCTTTGGAACCAGCCATCCCGAGTTTGTAGGGGGAATCCGGGTTGAAGCTGAGTGAGAAGACCTGGCCCAGATCAAAGTTACGGCTCAGGATCATACTTGGCTTGTTGTCGTTGATATTCCAAATCTTGATGGTCTTGTCTACTGAACCAGTGACTAGGCAGCCAGGGATGGCACTGTTGATATCAAACGTTGAGACTGCTTTGTCGTGGGCGTGAATAGTAAAAAGAGAAACCGTGGCATTGCGCACATCAAAGGCCTGGACAAGGCCACTTTCGGTTGAAACAACAAAGGTGTTAGGATTGAAGGGATCCCATCTAAGACATTCGACATCGCTGTCGACATTCCATGAAGAAGCGCCTTGGAGAGAGCGGGAATCAAAGACAGATACTTTCTTATCGAAGCCACCTGTCATAAGGATGGTCGATTCAATTGGGTGCCACTGGACACATTGCACCTTGTCGGTGTGATGATCGAATGAACGCAGGCATTTGAGCTGCGAAAGATCCCAAAGCTTTACAGTGAAATCAGCAGATGAACTCGCAAGGAGATTTCTACAAAACAATCAGATACACTCCGATCTGATCCTACCTGTGGGTCTTGTTCCATGAGAGAGACATGATGGCATCAGTATGATACTCTGCGTTGGCCTGATAATAAGAAGATGGATCTTGGCTGGGTTACCTTCTTTTGGCGCTTCTCGGATTGTGAGGCCCCTAGGATTGCTGACGGACAAACAGCATCGATATAATCCAAATCCCAAATCTCAATTTCAGGCTCGAATGTTCCAATTGCCACAAAGCTCCCTAAAAAGTTGAGTCAGAGTCAAGCAGAAACAAACCTTTGGTATTGACGTCCTCGGATTGTGGTTTGAAATCCAGCCACTCCAAGCAGATTGGGAATGAAGGAAGCAGTGCATCGTGATGCATGTAGATGTTGTTTTCATTTTCCTCGTAGTTATAGACTTCAAACTGACTGACTTCATCCTCAGTTTTAGCTGCCAGAAGTAAGCTGTCGGTCGGTAGGATTCTGAGCTCTTCAGCTTCACTCTAAAATATTAGCAGAGTCTAATGTATATTTTACTTCGTTATCTGATTCATCCTCTTTAGCAAAAGGATCTTCCTCAGGTTCATCCTTTCCGTTAAAAATATCTATTTTACTGAGCTTAAGCCTTAACTCACCTTACCTGCATCTTCATTTTCATTGTCATAATCATCGAGATTGTATTTAGAAAGCACATCCCCGGACTTTTGAGAAGCTTCCTGAGCAGCTTTATCACTGGGAGATTCAATTAAACATAAGTTAAAACACCTACCCCATCGTTTCACTCATTTCCATCTTGGCAGCATTGATCTTATCAGAGGTTAGCTGCTTGATTCTTTCGATTTCTTCCTCATCAAGCTGGTACTTCATAGGCATTTCCTTGTTCGCCCCACGGGGAACCCATTTAATAGCCGAGATCATCTATTGTTGGTAAAGTGACATATCAGTATAGTTAAAGGATGCACTGTGATATAATAGTATGATATAACGTTGCCTTTATTGAAGATCCTGTATTTAAATCATTTAAAACTCATTGTATTTTAAAAGTTAGGATACAACCATCTAACAAAGTTCGAATAGACTAAAAGCCAAGCTATAGAGCTAAATTGAACCAAAATTATATTGGAAATGAATCTTTTTAGGAACTAATCACGTCAATTTAAAGTTCACAGGACAGAAACTTATCGTCCTTAGTAAAAAAATATTTAAATATACGCATTCAAATCTTTTTAAAATTTGTAACTAAACTTAGAGACAAACTTTAGTTTCTGAAATTAAATAAAGTGCATCAAATAATTCATACTTTGCTTGATTGTATTTAATTCCAAGCTCTTTAAATCAAGCTTATTGAAGGAAATAGTTATTCTGGGCAGCTAGTTTAATTAGAATGGTTCCTGTAAGAACTTAAGAAAAATAGCTTTTAAGAAGCCCCTATTTAATCCTGAACAGTTTCTTGCTTCCGACTTTTGAAAAGCTAGCCATAAAATGTACAATAATTTATTATCAGCCCTTAAAAATATGTACATGGATTATATTTGCTGACCTTTGTTAAGTTTAAGTTTTTAAAAAAGTTAGAAAGGTTTAAATTAAACCAAGTTCACTCCGCCCTCAGATCTGATATGAAACTTTAATTTTGCTGAAAGTTCGAGCCAAGAGTTCCGAAAGCTACAAGTATCGGTCACAGGCGGTTAACAGTTTGATCGATTAACCTATTTACTTGGATAAAGTGACTCCCAATTAAGGCTCCATAATTTTAATCGCATCCGATATAAATACTAAAGTAAAGCACTTTTTAAGATCAATGCGATTGAAATATGGAACCAAAATCTGGAATAAATCTGCATGCTAAATTCTTTAGGTTTAATACCGCCTGGTCAAAGCTCTATATGGTGTGCAATTGTTAGCTACCCCACCTCAAAAAGCCATCCCAAATTAATTTCAAAGTTGCTGTTTTTGTGCTTAGAAATTTGAATGCCAAAAAATATAAAAATAAAATAATAGAACAGTTATTTTCACTTATAAATTTATAATACAGTATCTCAAAAGTATAGCCTCTTGATTTTGCCATTTTCAGTCAACTTAGTAAATTCTTATTCAGCTAACTTTATTTACATATGAAATGTTGTAACTGTGCTATATTAGCAAAGTTACAAGAGAAATATTTAGAAACTAGACAACTATCTTTATTGAGATATGTGACTTATATAGTTTGAGTGAATCATTTTAAGAGGAACAAGATTGGGACAATCAATCAATTAGATTGGACAGGGGGTGGCTTGATCCTTACAATGAGTCAAGCGTCAAATCAAGCTGTCCACCAAGTAGAGATTGCCACTGAGTCTTGTTGCCTTGTTTGGAAATTCAAGCTGACTTTCACATTTGACCTCAAGTTGTGGGGAAGTCAATTTGGGTGGCACAGGGTCTCTTGTGCGGAACTTTTTCAGGGGGTCAACCCCGCTGTTTTGACAATAAAGCATATCGGTTGCTATTTTTCTTGTTATGCCTAAGCGCTGGACTGATTATTTTATAACTTAATTACATTATTCATATTCAAATCATTCAGAAAGATTAAAATACAATCAATGTCAAATCTTTAATTGATCTTGGGCTTAGATATTTTTTTAAAAAATAATTTATCAATTTTAGAAATGAAAATTGCAACTTATAGTATTACTGAAAATATCTTAAGTGCTACTAAAAACTACAAACCAAAAATATTCATGATGAGTTGCATGGGAGAGTAATAGCAGCCCCAAAGCTATAAATGCTATTACCCTATCTTTGGCTCATCATAAATATTCTTAATTTGTTTCAGAAAAAAATGTTGTTGTTTTTGAAAGACTTATAACTCTATTTAAAATACACCCTCTAGTAAGCTGCCCTACTTCATGAACTTGCCCTTATGCACCACTAGCATCTTCTGGTATTTTTGTTTCTCTAGTATCATCACGTAATTTCAAATGTCAAGTTATTTCAGAATATTCTGAGAAGCTTTCAAATGTTAAAGATGAAGTATAAAACTTCCCATCTTTCATCAAATATGAAAGATTAATGTGCAGATTTTTAACTTCAAGCTCTTTCCTTATAGGCTTAACTTTTCTCTCATAAAGTAAAAGAATGACTTTTGAGAAATATTTGAGCCTGATAGCGCTGATTTATATAATTCTTTTATATTTTCTTCTTGCTCAAAAATATTTTTAATATCATTTATATTCTTAATATAATGCTGATTTTCTTCTCTTTTAATGTTTTTGATATTACACCAAAGTGACCATCAACAATGCTTTTTCCATGACATTCTACAAAATGATTATATTTTATAGAACCCTTAATATATTTAGGTGCCTCTTTAAATAAGTAATATAAAAGTTCATATGATCTAAAATGATTTCCATTATCAGTCCATACTTTTATATTTTTTATTTTTAAAGTCTATCTAATTTAAGAATTTTTATAAAATACTCACCTGAAAAAAAAGAATCATGTGATAATATTTGAGACAAAAAATCATGATATTCATATTTAATTTTATTGTTTTCCTTAAAAACTAATGCAAACCCTAATAATGAGATTGGCTTTTTTGAATAAAAACAATTATTGGTCTCAATTGGACCACCTCCAACCTTTAAGTTTTCTTTATAATCTATAACTACAACACAAGACTCATCATCTAATTCATTAATATCTTTTTTATATTCACAATTTTGATGAACATAAAAGTTTTGGTGCTGATTAATAGTCTTTAAGTCATTGTTTATAGATTCTGGTAATGGTAATTTTTTACTGGCACATTCTTCCTTCCAATTTTCTAGTGAATTTTTTAAATCACAAGTATTGCACATATCAGTTTGTTTTTTACTTTTTATTATATTTTTAGGGATTAATTTATAGTAAGTAGAAATTGAAACTGAAATTTCATTTTTTATTTTCATATTTTAATATATTTCTTTTTTTGTTTTAAGTAGAGCGTATTTAATTTCAGTTGAGTAATTACCCATCTCTTTTTCTATATCTTTATAAATTTTTTCAGGCACTTTTTTTGTAAACTGGCTTGTTTCAAAAGAATTTTCCAGCAATTTTTTTATTTATTTATTTTTTAATGAATAGTTATTATCTTTTTGGCTTTTTTTGTTTAAGGCTGCTTTTTTATTTTTATTTATTTTTCTTGAGTATTCAAACTCACTTTTGGTTATATTAAATCCCATATCTGTAAGCTCTTTTAAAGAGTAACTGGAAGTAACCAGAGATCTTAATGCTGGGAGATGCTTTTGAGGAGCAGATTTCAGAAGATCCTTTAAATTGTCAATTATCCCATTTAGTTTCTGATTTTGAATAGTTGGAAGGAACTGAGCTTTCCCAAATTCAGTTTGAGTAAGGAAGTGCTTGATGAAAGTATCAAGATCATCACCAGCAATAAAGAGGAGTGCCTTTTTTAACATTGCAATTCTTTCTCTTTTTGTTGAAGCTCCCAAGGAAGAAAAGGGTAGCATGGCAGAAGTAAATTTAACTGAAGACATAGTAGTATTTTGAATCTGTAATTAGGTCAGATCTCTTAAATATGCCTTAATGATGGAGTAGTTCTGATCAGAGTGTGGCCTTTGAATGGGGTCTTTTGGATTAGAAGCTTTGTGGTGCTTTAGCTCTTATAGACCGAGTTAAATGGCACCACTGTGAAAGAAATGGTGTGATAGCTTTTACTATAGTTCAAACTTGAATTTATGTTTGTAGAATTAATTAAATACACAGTTTCATGCACAAGTGATACATGTGAAGCAGCTAAGCATCATTATTACATCATATCCTCTTTGTAATCAATGCAAATCAATTAAAATGATGTATTCACTTAATTGTAGCTCTTCTGCATGTTTAAATGATAAAATATTAAAGAATTCCATTTAAAGAATGCTTAATTTGAGGTTCAAAGCTCACTTGGACCTTAAAATTAATCTAAACAGTGATAAAACATCCTAACTTCAAACTATCATAAAATCCTAAAGAATTGATCTTTTTAAATATAATAAAATGCAAAAATAAAGCTCTCAATCTTATCTTTAATTTTGTCAAATAAAAAAATCTGTTGTATATTGAAAAAAAGAGTATTTATTAGCTTTGAAGTGATCTATTTTATTTCATTATAAAAATAATATAATAAAATATGACATATGCTCTTTTAAATTGCTTTTGCTTCAATATTCAATATAGTATAGATATTAGTATTTTAACATCAATAGAAAGATAAGATTCTTAGCTTCATTTTGATAGTTTACAGTGTGGAAAAATATTAAATTTTTGTTGAGTTATTACTGTTTTAAATATAAACATTTGTAATTTGGTTTTTTCAAAATCAAACTGTGTTATGCTGCAACTTGGGCAGCATATGTATTAGAAAATGGCCTAGTCCCTAAAATAATGACCCATATGTTTATATATTATTAGAAATTATTTTGATTAATAAAATTTATCACATATTTTGAGAACTTTACTTAATCTTATTTGATTTAC
The DNA here is from genome assembly GCA_014839935.2 of Entomophthora muscae. Taxonomy (NCBI): domain Eukaryota; kingdom Fungi; phylum Entomophthoromycota; class Entomophthoromycetes; order Entomophthorales; family Entomophthoraceae; genus Entomophthora; species Entomophthora muscae. Next base: position 116,584 of record QTSX02001471.1, read on the forward strand.
TTTTATGTTTATTTGACAGGAGGGATATGGATGGATGTAAATTAATTTGGAATCAAGTGTTTGGATTACTCACCACCAGTCACAATAAATAAACTTAAAAAATAAGAAGTCCAGCTTGTCTGTTAACAGCAGTGCATTTTAGACTATGTGGCTGGCAAATATCAAATTTTTACTGAACATCAATAAGTTGTTACTAAACAAACATAAAAATAAAGGTAAAATATAAACATATAAACTACTAAAAGATGAGAAACAGATAAGCCTTTTTAAATTGATTGGCTGTTGATCAAGGTACATAGGGAGAAATGAATCAGTGTGGTCATATAATTTGGCCATAGTCTCAGCTGAAAGGGTGTGGATCCTGATCTGCAACAAATCAAATAAGCCCTTCTACCAAGATGATGCCCCTTGTTTAACAACTTGTTGAGCCACCCAAATACCTGTTAAATTGGGGTTATAAATGGGGAATACACAGAGAGAAATAATAAGCACATAGGCGCTTTGGCCAATTGCTGTAGGCCAATTGTCACACATGTCTCAATTGTTATAGATTACTCAAGAATATCTTACAACTTGTGGAGCTCAACATTATCCAATACAACAACATTGATGAACCCTGTGCTAGTGCATCTAAGATAATCTTGTACCAATTAGAGAAATGATAGGAATATCCTGCTATTATGGGATCCCTTGATTGTTTGATACACTTTAATCCCTTTTGGACCAAGGAGAGCCCATAGAATAGGCTGTGGTGTGGGCTGACGCCCACCAAGATACTCTGTCTTTAGCACCTTTGGGGACATAGCCTTATGAGTTACTCATTAAAGAGGCCAACACTGATTTTTCAATATAGTAAATTTTGATGTCCCCTTTTTTCTTTGAGCGCAATTTAAACCTCTGTGTACTTTTCTGGGTCTCAATATTGGCAGGGCTGTTGCGGTTAAGGGAAATACTTCAAGTTTTTTATGAGGACCACATCCCCTTGACTACACAATAGAAAAAGAAAATTAAAGCCTCAATCCCAATAGTAGACTTGACCATAGGCTGTATATTTATCAGTTCATAATGACAGTCTCAGTTAGTCTACTGGTGCATGGCCCATTTGTGCTCCTTGGTGAACAGGGTTGACAGGCGCTTGGGTATCTTCATTTGATGAGTTTGTCTGGTGTTGAGATATCAGTTGTATAGTTTGTTGGAAAATTTTGGATCCACTTCAACAAAAAATATGGCCTTCTTGTGTCACCAGTATACTGTATCAGCCTGATAATAATAAGGCACTTTATGTTGGAAACAACCTTCCAAGCCAACTTTTTTGGTACAGATGAATTAGGATCCTACACAGTGACTGACATAGGCACCCTGTTGTAAAAGTTGATGGCCTTATTTAACACCTACTTCCATTCCACAGTTCTTTAGTATTCTGGATCTTCATCATTGTCTTGGTCACCATCACTTACATAGGGATTATAGCTAGTGTCAGCACTGGCTGTACTCTTGAAATAATTCTTGTTGGAACAGACTCCTGCAGGTAAACAGGGCCAAATACCAAAGAAGTGATATTGACTTCTTTGTTGCCCACTGTTCAGGTAGTGACAACTTTGGTAGCCTTTCTTGATAGCTTGGGCACCCTTGGGCTTATACTCCTCTTCTTCTCAACCTGTATGTCTTGAACTTTTTGTTATGTCTGTACAACCTCAAAGGTATCCACTGTTCCTTTTCCTCATTCCTGAGTAGGCAACTGTGTTGCACTCACACAACCTTTTAGCCCTCATTAACAACCCTGACCATGGAACACACCAACTTTGTTGTCATCTGTTGATGTATTCCTTCCATTTTAAAGTGTATAGAATGCTAAATCAAGCTCAATTAAGATACAGCTCTGTGTTTACAGTTTTCTTTCTATATGAATATGATTATTTAATCAGAATATACACTATCCAAATGCCTGTTAATAGGCCGTGTATTTTAATGAGTTATTTTTAAGTTTACATTGCCCATTTTAGAGGCAACAGCGTCCATGTTGACACTTTGTTGACATGGCCACTGTCAACTCAAAACTCTAAATCTCCTATGTTTTTTGCTAGTCACGCTAGCTTAATTCTTTTTTAAAGCGTTCAGGGGTGCAAACCCAGAAAAAATGACAAAATTGTGGCCATCTCAACACAATTTAATATTAAGCTTAATTAAAAACTTGATTTAACCAGATTTTTCCTTTATTTTTACTAATAAAAATTAGTTTATTTTTTATTCATTTTCACAATGTAAAAGTGTCAATGTTGACACTTTTAAGCCAAACTTATTTTTAATACTAAAACTGAAACATCTACAGTAAGAAAATTAAGTGCAAATTTAAATTTTTTATTAAATTAATATATAGAAGAAGACAATGCACATACAGTTGATTGTTAAAAGGTTCATCTTATAAATATATGTGGCACTTATTTTGGCTTTAATATATTAATTTGGTGTGACTGTACTACAGTCACTATCAAGGATTTAGCTGAATAAATGCTCCAAAGTATAAAGTTGTCTCTGTTTTTGCTATTTATTGCATATAGATAGGTTTTTGGAAGTCTTAAGGTAAAGATTCCTGAAAACTGGATATCTATGTTCAGTAAAAGAACAGAAGGCAAGATTGGCCAAGTCAATCTTGGAGACTGGGTGTCTCAAAAACAAGTTGATAATTGGGAAGATTAATTAATAAATACTTGAGAATATAGCTAATGAGGATTTAATTATAGTAGTTAATGGCCTTGACTGTGTCAAGAAGTTTGGTTAAGGTTAACCATAAGGAAACCCCGAAATTTTGGGTTAAAAGCGCTGCTTTGGCAAATTCATTGGGTTAGAAGCGCCACCTAATGGATTTGAGAAGCGCTGAGGCGCCACCTGGGAAAATTGCTAGGCGCCGCAGTGGCACCTGGTTTGGGTTTTGAAGCATTTTAATGGGTTTTAAGGTAAAAACCATTAAATGCAAAGATAACTGAATAAAGGCAAGGATGCCTAGGAATTCAGGTTTGATCAACTGGTTCCCAGTTGGAACACTGATAGCTGAGTTTTGGGATGTGTAATCCACAGGGTTTTGGCGCTGGGAGCTGGTGAAGCTCCATGTCAAATTGGTACATTAAGATGAATGGCGTCAGGTGACTCCTTCTCATTGTAGGTTAATTCTCATAGGTTGGGAGTTGGTGGTGATCTTTTAGGTAAAGATCTATGTTGGATGACTCAAATTTCATAGACCATGTGATACAAATCATTGGTTGATTTTGGAACCAGAGGGGTTTTTAGCCGCATATGCCCCAAATGGTATATAAGCAAAAACAGTTAAACATTAATAAAAGATATTCACATTGTCGGTTTGACGCTTTCCCCTCACCTATTTTTCAATTTCATGTCTTATTTGTTAAAATTTGAAAGAGCCAAATTTGGAGTACTTCATGTGGAAACTGCTGCTGCAAGGAAGGAAGTTCCTACAAGTTCATTGGAAGAAGCTTGGGCCAGCCTGGAGGTCACCAAGACTGTTCCTGAAGAGTCTTTGGTGGAAGTAAAGGCTGTGTTCAAGGATCTGTATTCTGATTACTTTGCAAAGGAAGGGACTCCCGCCCAAGGAAACCAAATCTATGCTTGGGATGCTTGTAACCTATTAGTAGGATGGGATGAAATCTTAAAACAAGTAAAAGAAATGGCAAACCATGAAATTGAGGCGTTGAGAGCAAGAGAGGAAAAAAGCGTTGAAATCATGGCTTGTTGGCGGGATGACAACAAAGTGTTGTCCCATAAAATTGCCTCCCTGGAGGTAAAGCTCCTCAAAGCTTTGTCACAGGAAGGTAATGGCAATAAGAGTAAAGGGCAGGATAATGGTAGGATGGACTGGTTAGGCCTGGATCCATCACAAGTGGATTGGTGGCTAACAGCAATCCAATAATTGAAGTATGAGTTACTATGTAAGTTACTATATTATTTATTATTAAAAGTAATGTCAACACTCAGAAATATTGTTTATTTGCTTGTGATCATCTGCTGGGATGGAGTTAAGCAAATTAGAGTGGCACAATTTAGCTTAAATTAATATGTCCCCTCATATAAAGAATGTCATAAGTGATGTTGTTGACACTTTACCCTTTTCATTATCTTGACCAACGTGTTAACAACTTTTAGTATACAAAATGGTAAAATATCATATTCCCACCCCTAATATTATATTTAATAAAAAAATCTCAACTTTGATTATTTTTTAAATTATTTTCATATATTTTTTAATTTTATTATGTGAACAAAAATACACAGAAAACAAATAATTTTTGCTAGCCCACGTAAATTTAATTAAGCTTACTATGTTTTTTCATAATAAATTTTCAAAAAAATATCAACAGTGAGAATGTTGTCAAAAACAATATCTACAATTTTAGTAATTGACAGTGAAAAATCAGCTTTTTTTACTATTTGTCACTCATAATGTTGACACTTTTCAGTTCTCATATATAAAACTTTATGTTTTACATAATAAAAACTTTTGATTTTTTGATATATTGTATTTTTAACTTTTCTTTTCCATATTTTTAATTTTTAAAATAAAATCTATATCTAAAGATAATACTTTTACATTTTTCTCTTAACTTTTAACTTGTTATTTATAACTTTAATAAAACAAAAACTATACAAGTATTTTTTAACTTTTAAATGCCAATAAAACCCTAGAAAATTTAATTTCTATATATTATGTTTTTAAGTTGTTTTGTTTTTTTAAATACATTGCTTTATTTTAAACCCTTTTAATTATTTTTTTAGGACAAAAATACCTCTAAGCAGCCCAAAGGAACCAAGCGTCCCTCTAAGTCAACCAAACCCACCAAGAAAAAGCCTGTCTCATCAAAGAAGACCACTCCCAAACCATCCCCAAAGCCCTCCCCTAAGCCCTCTCCTGAGAAGAGCCCCACTCACTCCACTGGGGGAGAGGAAACTGATGGTTCAGTTACTGACCACAGTTTCTATAACTTGGCTTCTGACAAGGAGCCAACCAGGAAGTGGCACCAGGCCAAAAAGACCCCACCCAAGGATAAGTCTCCTGCACATGAGGAGCACCACAATAAGCCCCCTTCTGCTTCCCCCACCACCAAACTCCCCCCTTCAAGTTCATCTGGGGATGATACAAAGCCCCACCTCAATTACTTCCCTGGCTTCTGCCATGCTCCTTCTAGCCCCTGGAACCCTCTGTTGGCCCACAACACCTGCAATGTTGATGGGAAGTTTAAGGTTCCTTCCACCCTACCAAAGTTTTCCCATCATTAGTGTCAAAGGCAGGCCTGCTATGGTGGCCAACAGTTATATCTTCAGCTGCAATAACGCCAACTGGGGCTTCAAGAGCCGGCACTATACCTACAAGGACCGCTCCTGCCCAGTGCGGCTCAATACTGAGCGCTGGGACCTGGTACAGACCATCAAGGGTGAGCATACCTGCATCATGCCAAACACAACCATTGTCTGCCTTCTCAAATGGTATCTGGTGCAGGTCATTCCCACATCAAAGGCCTTTCCACAACCCAGCTGGCTGTGCTTGCATGCAAGTACCTCTTCCCCACCAACCTCAAGAGGGTCCCAACCCACACCCAGTTGGTCAAGTTTGTGAGTGATAGGCACCAAGCCTCAAACCCCCTGGCCAAGAGTACCACCACAATCAAAGACCTGGTCCTATCCAATGCCCTCAAGAAAACCAAGGACAGACAGATGTTTCTGCTCTATGAAAATGGGCAGGAAGTGGAGGATAGGATCATTGCCTACACCACAACCCAAAACCTGGAGCAGCTGAACACTGCTACCACCTGGCTGTGCAATGGCACATTTGCAACCTGCCCAACCATCTTCAAGCAGCTTTGGGTCCTGCATAGGCAGTTTAATGACCAGGTCATCCCCCCTGTTTTCTTTCTCCTTCCTGGTGCTAAGACAGAAGTCTATGCCAGAGCATTTAAAATTGTCCGGGATGCTTTGAGCTCCCTTACCACCAACCAGCTCCCCCTCCCACTCACGCCACAAGGGCAAATACCTCCTCCTCTGAGAAGGATGAGTCAATCCTAGCCATAGAGCAGCTAGCTCATGTGCGCTCACTTGGGCCAAAAGTAATCATAATAGACTTTGAGAAAGCTCAGTTCAGAGCCTTCAAGGCCACCTGTAATGGAGAAGTACAAGGCTGCTTCTTCCATTTTAGGCAGGCCCTCATCAAGAATATCAAGAGCAAGAAGAGCTTTTCAAAAAAGTATCTTAATGATGGTAAGGAGAAGTGCCGCTTTGTCATCACCCAGTTTGCTGCCTTGGCTTTTGTGCGCCCAAGCATACTGGGATTGGCTTTGAGGCCCTCCTGGAGGACGCTTATATCAAGAAGCACTCCACCATCTTCAAAGGTTACCAGGATTACTTTGAGCGGCAATGGGTAGGTAAGAAGGTGTCTGCCCAGAGAGGAAAGAGCGGGGCCACTTCCCCTTAGAATTGCCAGGGCGCCTGCCTCAAGGGAGAGATAAAGACCACCTCCAGCCTGGAAGTGTGGCACAAGCACCTGAAGGTGAAGTTTGGGTCAAACCCCAAATACAACAAGTTCTTCCAGAAGCTGCAGGAGGAGAGGCCAGAAATGTCTCCAAGTTTTGCGGTCTGACCAACCTGGTGGCCCCCAAGAAGCAAAAGTCCAAGAACCAGGACTACCAGGAGGACGTTCAGAAGGTAGTGAAGAAGAAGTACAAGGTGGCAGAGATCAAGAAGTACCTTGAGGACGTTACCACTACTCTTGCTGGTGGCTTAAATTAGCCCAATAAACCTTGCTTTGCTTTACCTGTATATTTTTTACTTTTAAACTTTTAATTTTTAATTTTATTTATATTTTAATAATCTTTTTAGGTATAAATGGTAAGTTTCAGATACAGTTTTGATGTGGTTTAGTAAGAAATATATTATATTTTATTAATTTATCTTTAAGGTATGAGATTTTTTCAGTTATGATTATATAAAGTATACTAAATTAAAATTAAAATTTTCTTATATTTTTTAGTTATTATGATATATAAAATATCTTTATTTTGGGTCATTGGAATTTTAATTTTTATGGGAATAAAAGATAATTTTATAATAAAGAGTGTAATTTACATAGTAAATTGAAAAATACTTGCTTATATCTCCTTATTCTTATTACTTATAATAAATTTTTATTGTATTTTTGAACACTCTGGGGTCTTTTTAGTATTATAAAGTATTTAAAAATATAACTTTTATATTAAAAATATTCAGGGTAAAGTGTGCCATTACTTAAAAAAGTGTCAACATCCAGGAGACGACATTATTAAAAACCGGGTTGTCACTTTACTATAGTGTTGACATTAAAAGTGTCAGCATAGCCACTGTTGACATTTTTAGTGTTGACATGGGCAATGTTGCCATTTTAGACTCACTGAAATAATTTCTACCCATTTTCCCAGATTTTACGCCATAATTAAACACCCAGCACAATTTTTTTAAAATTTATGTTTCAGATCCTGTGCCTTATTTTAGATAGTTAGGTATCATTGTTGTTTAAAATTCATTTTGCATAAAAATTAAGTTTTTTTATGTTGAGTTGCTATTGTGCTTTGTTTTTGGTTTGAGTTTTGATTTTATGCATCTATGTGTATTTTTTATCAATCTACATAGTAAAAATAGGCAATCATCAGCATTTAAACTGACTACATGTAACATCCTCCATGACAACAATTCCCAAAGAAGATTTTTGTATTTTTATTGTATGTTTATTGATTTTTTACCTTAAATAATTGTTCCTAATGTTAAAAGTTAAACTTTATTTTAAGTTTCAAGTTTTAAGTAAAATTGTAAAAAAATAAAGCCAAAATAAAATCTGGGATTGTCAACATGGAGGATGCTACATGTAGACAGTTTAAATCTGACAGTTACCCAAAAATATGTACACTAAAGGATGACACAAACAATTTCTCTGTGTTTTGATGTATTTTTGTTTCTCAATCATTTTTGATTTTTGTTTGAGTCATCTGTTGCTGTGTTGAGCCATTTTGGCCATTAACACCCAAAATCCCTGATAACAGTGTATATATTTTACTCAGATACTTGAATTTCGCTTAAATCTGAGGATATTTTGTTTAAGTCTTAGTTACCTCTGCTTAGTATCATAGCTGTGAAAATTACTGTATTATAAGTATTCTAACATTAAGAAAGTACATGAGAACATGTGACTTTGACGTAACCTGCAGCCCAGAAGAATTTGTTATAGTCATCAGAAGCAAGAAGTCTGGCATTGTAAGAGAGGGGGATAAACTAACTAAGTCTGGATCCTATCATGGTAAGATGAACCACCAGGCTACCATCCAGTAAATCACTGGGATGGCTGCTCTAAAGGGGGACCAAAAGAAGGAGGGCACAACAACATGTGGAAAGAAGGCATTTAGATCCATCAAAATTAACCTGACAACAACCAGGGGGCACAGCTGTGTGGGGTGAGACCTTCATGTGAGAATTTGAGGCCCAGGGGGGGTCTGGTATCTGCAGTGCAGTCAGCAGAGCAACATCACTAGGGGTGTTATGTCTTGGGAGAGGAGGAGTTTCTTCTGAGGCTATGGTCAGAACTAACTTCTTGCTGTGCTGGAAAAGGTCCAAACCACAAGCAGAAAGTACCAACCAGTGATCCTTAAAAAAGAGGGGATCCAAGACCACAGTACAAGCAGAGGAGGACAGGTCCTCCCATAAATCTGGGGCGGCATAGTGTTGTAAAATATGGCAATAGTTGCTAGATTCAATAAATAGTTAGTCAGTAATCCTCACTCTTAATAATATACCTTTGGCTGGTATAGTGACAGTATTAGTGCAGACAGAAGAATAAAAGATATAAAGACAAAACTGGTATTTTATTTGATAGTGAAGTGTTAATATAGAATGGGGCAGTAGAATTGCCACCAGAGGAAAGGAGGCACAGACAGAAAGACTTGCCAAAAGAAAAGAGTGGAAAGTACAGCAGAAAGAGCCACACAAGAAAACAACCTGTTTTATGTGCCTTGCCTAATGGAGGCAAGTAGAAATTATTTTTGTTGTCCTATTAATAACTTCAGAAGTGAAGCCCACACTCAATGCGCAATTTAGATATACTTTGAACACCTGTTTTTAAGGCGTTTTAAATGTATTTAACCCTTGTAAAAACATGTTGCAATAGGGCAATTTTGCAATTGTTTTGTTGCTTATTTCCTAAGTGGACATTTCTTTGTCTAATCCATTCAGGATCTGCAACATTTCCCCCCACTGGATTAGGCAACAGGGTTAAACAGGCTTGGTGTCTCTTGTTTGGTGGGGGTTTGTTGCCCAACCCTTGGTCATCAGCTTTACAGATCCATAGGTAACCAGTTGAGTTCCTGGCTGCCATTCAGGTGGTAGATTAGTTGGTGCGGTATTGGAAGAGTCTTGTTAGTCTTCAATAAACATATTATTCTTTCATTCTTATTCCTCATACTTTGGTGTATCACTATTGCAAACAGGACAACAACCCATGTAATTTTTTAATTAGGCTTTTGTTTTTTGGGTTGTTGTCCTCATCAGGAATTACTCTTGGTCACTAGGAACAGCACACATATACTGAGTGTGTACTCTAGTGATTAATTGCTCAGAATGGGGATACTTAAGGGTGTAGGAGTTGGGGCCAGTCTTCTGGATAACTTGAACTGGGCCTTATCAAAGGGAGGCAAGTTTGGATTTGTAACAGTACCCTCTATTGCTGAAGAAGTAGACTAAGTCTCCTACCAGGTAAGTAGGTAGGCTGGGGCGTTTGGGTGCAGCTTGTTCTAGGTCCTACAACTTATGGTTTAAGTTTACAGTGTAGGCTTTCAATTGATAGCAGATAAGGGTTTGACTAAGCTTGTTAAGATATGTGTTGCGCTTTTTGCATTACAGTGCCACAATTATTTGAGATTATAGGGCACAGGACATTTGCTTGAATACAATAATATGTGAGGATATGAGTAGTATTATATCAGAAGAGCCAGGATTGAACAGAACCATGATTATTGTCCAGCAATGGCTTCTGATTGCGTAGAAGCACTTAAGGATCAGGATTGAGGTCAACCAGAATAAGGATAATCAAAGATAGTTCAAGGATTAAAGATTGTTTTTATTGTAATTGATTAGTTATTCTTATGACTTCTGTAAGGTTAATCCCTGGGCTGCTAGCAATGTCTTCTAGGACATTCTAACATGCCCCTAATTTGGGTAATTATTAATCTAGATTTGGCGCTTATTGTACGTCAACCAATAGAATATCTTCATCTTTACCTAGCACAGGTGATCCTTGCTGGCATGGAATAATTTAGTTACTTCAGGATCATTTCCTACTTCCTTGACATACTTCAAGATTAATGCTTATTAATATGATTATTATGGGAATTCAAGATTATGGGGAATCAAACCCAGCGCCTTGGCGCTCAATGTAAGAGTAAGGCAGCACCTTGGCGCCCACAATATTTGACAGGCAGCGCCTGCAATAATTTTCAGTTGGTAGAGCAGTGGCGCTTATCATTGGCTAATTTAAGGTTCAGGTCAGTAGACTACTGCTGATCCAATATGCATATGATTTATACTACTCATTTATTTTGTTTGGCAGCAGTAATTTATATCTGCGAGCTCCATCATACTTAGCATCATTGGTTTTTATACTGCTAATTTATGGGGTTGGTTGCAGAAACCCCAATCTGTGAGCCCTGTCATAATTGGCATCATTTCTTGGTCAAAATTCCCAACAATATGCCTCTAGGGACACAGCCAGACTGGGCTTTACCAAGGAATATAGTAAAGGGGGAAGTCCTGGTTGCTGGCCATAGAGCAGTTATAAGGATGACTTGCCAGTGGCACAGTGGTACCCAATATTATATGCAATGGTGGCTGCAGGCAGGAAGGTATCTTATTCAGTCTCATGTTGGTGACTGAGCTTTTGGAGTATCTGGACCAGGCTTCCATTATTGCTCTCTACCATGCCATTTGTCTGTGGGTGATAAGGGGTGGATAGCGTCCCACAGATTCCCATCAGTTGGTTGAGGTGGGAATGATGTGACTGGTGAAATTGGCATCATTTTCTGTCAGCAGAATCTGGGGGCAACCATGTTTGTATATGATGTTCCTGGATTAACGTGGCTGTCACCAGTGAAGATTAGTTGGGAATTGCCTTGGCCTCTACCCATTTAGTAAGATTATCAACAGCCACAATTATGAACTTGTTACAACTGTTGATAACTGGCAAGGGACCCACTACATCAATGGCTACTGTGTGGAAGGCAAAACCAGGGTGTACAAGTCTGTATTGGAACTTTGCAACCTTAGATACCTCAATGCTGCAGTCATGACAGGTTGCTAGCATATCTTTTACATCAGTTTGCATTCCTTCCCAGAAGCAGTGCTGCTGTAGCAGAGCTAACATCTTCTGTATACCACCATGATCAGTAGTCTTGTGAGAGGCCACCACTGAGTCCATGCATAGGGATGGGCATATGTAAGATAGCCAAGAGTCTCCACAAAGCTTCAGGAGCTGTTCCTTAGAGACCTTGGTATTGACAGCTAACCTCTTGAGAGCCCTCTGTATCTCTACCAGCTCCTCTCCCCACAAAGAAGGATTCTCTATAAGCTTGTCATAGAGAATGTCAGCAATGGGGGATACTAAAGCAACAGTAGGAAGACATGAGAGACAGTCAGCATTCTGATGGGCTGCTCTGGCTCAATGAATGATTTTTTAGTCATAAGCCTGAAGTTTAATGGTCCAATGTGCCAGGCGTCCTTCAGGGTCCTTGAGGGTCTTCAGCCATTGAAAGAAGGCATGGTCTGTTACAACTGTGAAATGTACCCCATGGAGATAGACTCTGAATTGTTGCTAGGAGTATATCACATCCAGAAACTCTTGTTTGGTGACAGTGTAGTTCCTCTTTTGAACATTAAGCGTACAAAAGCAGTATACCAAAGGGTGTTCAAGTCCTTCAGAGTCCAGTTGGGAGAGAACACCCCCAATTGCAGTCAAGCTAGCATCCGTATGAACCACAAACAGCTTGGCAAAGTCAGGGTAGGCTAGTATGGGGGCTGCTGTAAGTGTTCTTTTGAGAGCATTGAAGGCAGATTGGCACGCTGGGCTCCAGAAGAGTTCCTTATCAGCACAGAGAAGCTGAAAGGGGGGTCACCCAGGGAGGCAAAGTTTGGGATGAATTGACGGTAGTACCCAATCATCCCCAAGAAGACCTGCATGTCCCGTTTATTAGCTAGGCTCTGCATTTTCTCAATGGATTCCACCTTCATAGGTACAGGCTGGAGTCCATCTTGACTAATAATGAACCCCAAGAACTCAAGATGCTTGTTGAAGAAGTTGCACTTGCATGGCTTGAGCTTAAGATTAGCTGCAAGTAACCTCTGGAAGACTTCCTCCAAGTGTTTCAGATAATCATTAAAGGTTTGGGAGAACACATTAATGTTATCCAGATAGACCAGGGCACTGGTGAGTTTGAGGTCACCCATCACCACATCTATAGCCTGTTAGAAGGTAGCTGGGGCATTGGACAGACCTTGGGGCATCCTTGTGGGTTGAAATAGCCCTTGATCAGTGATAATTGAACATTTCTCTTGGTCAGCAGGGGATAGATCAATCTGCCAGTACCCACTGATAAGGTTTATTGCACTGAAGAACTTTGCGCCACCCAAACAGTCCAAGGTATTGTCAATGCAAGGGAGGGGATATGAATCCTTCTTTTTGACAATCAGGAGGGGAAGCCCAAGGGCTTTTACTGGGGACCATTAAGCCAGATTCCAGTAGTTTCTGAAGCTCCTTTCTGGCTACAGCATGATTGGCTTGACTATGCCGTATAGGTCTGGAGTGGATAGGTGGACTGCCTTGGGTGTCAATATGATGGGCAACATCTGCAGCCTTGCCCAGGTCATAATTATCCTTGTCAAACATATCCTTATACTTAGCAAATAGATCCTTGGCTTAATCCTTCTGCTCTTTGGAGAGGCCAGATAGGGAGTTGCAGCTTATGACCAATAGTACCAGTGGTTGTTCACAGGGTAGACCCAACTCAGAGAAGTCCGCAAAGGGGGTAGTCTCCTAAGGCTATCATGCTCTTCCAGTTGTATTTAAGCCAGAAGTTGGTGTTTGGAGACAACCATAGCTTCATGACTCATGTTTGCCAAGAGTATGAGTAACTCCTTCTCACTTGGCATGAGTAGGCCTGGTGCAACCCATGGTTCTAGTCTGGAGGCATTAGGTATGCCAAAGATTTCTCCATGAGTGCCAGCCAGTAGAGCCAGCAAGAGGCATGTATTGTGGATCACCTGAGAGCCAGGTGTGATAGTCACATTAAAGGAGGCGTAGACTGGGATACCCTTGGCTTCCCCAACCAAGAGAGGTAGCACCTTGATCTTCTTACTAAAAAGCGTATAAGCAACTGGAAGTTCTCCATCTGTGTACTCCAGGTTGATGTAGTGCAGATGACGTAAGGGCAGGTCAGAAGGGTGGTTGCCATGGTAGAACATGGATATGGAGTGGCCCAATATCCCAAACTTATGGTCTCCATGGTTGGTCACAGTGCTGCACTGGACCATGAAGCTAGTTTCAATAAGAATGTAATAGCTGTTGTTTTCCAGAACTATGGCAGGGGCAATGGCCATTAGTTTTAAAAAGCAAAGAGAGAGAGAAGAGTAGGCTCCTTTTGATCTAGTGGTCTGCAGACTACCTGTACCAAACTATTTATGGTAGGCTAAGTCTGGTGCCAGCTTCAACTTTTTGATCAGTTGCAAGGATATAATATTCCCTGGAGCACCAGTATCTACTATAGCTTGGATGTGAGTTTTGTTCACTACCAGGTTGATATAGGTAAAAACCTGGTGATCTTCTCTGATCTCCACTATCTTGGAGACCTAATGCACGCTCAATCCCTTGAACTTCTCCAGGAAGGTAGACATGGCAGCTCCTACAGCTGGGCTTACTTCCTTGAGTGATTCTAGAGGTGCCAAGACATTTACTGTACACAGCAGCTTGGCAAGTTGTTCAGCGCTGTCCTCTTTGTGGGTGATTTCAACACCTGGTTGAGCCATTTGTTTGTCATAAGGTAAGGAGACTGTTCTCTGAGCTATTTATGGGATAACTACCTCAGGGCAAAGCGTAGTCCAATGGGTTTGAGTGTAAATTGTTAGGACTCAATGTAGGAGGTCCTCTTGAACCCCTTCATATTCAGTATCATTGTGTATTTGTTGGGAGTTGAAGTCAATTAGGGAGGGTTATTTCTTAGGTTTTGACTCAGAGGATGGTAAAGCAGCAGGACTCTGAGCAGGTTTGTTGGAGGCAGCAGTATGGGGGAGATGAGGATATCAAAATTATAAAGGCAGCCAAGGATTTCTCCTTGTCCTGGCTGCTTAGTAGTTCTTTGACTGGCCCTCATTGTTCTCCTCAATATTAGTGTCCTTGGCATAGTCCTCCTTAGCGTCCTCCATGTCTACATGGTGGACCTTTTGATGGGGGTTCTTACACTCCCAAGAGAGGTGGCCAGCCATGCTACATTTAAAGCAAGTACTGGGAGAGTTGTTGGCTGGAGCAGCCCCAACCTTGTTGGAAGGCTTGGGCATCTCCACAGCCACTCAGGGTCTATACTCAGCTTGTTGACAGGGGCAGCTTTCAGGGAGAGGGACTTTAAATTCCTCCTTGTAGGGTCATAGGAGATGAATCAGGTCTGGCACTGTGCAAGCGTTGTATATACCCAACTTGAGAGCCAGAGATGGCTCACAATTCACTCTCACAGCATTCAGGAGGGCAGACTAAATGTCAATAAACTGCACGGCGCTCATGGACAACATGGTTTGAGCCTCAAGGTAGAACCTAGAAGTGAAGTCTTCTAGGGTTTCCCCCACCTTTAACTTGGTGTTGAAAAAGTCCATCTTGTGGCAAAGAAGCGCTTCTTGGCTACCAAATTCTTCAGTCAGGGCTCTGGAAACAGTGGTGAAGGTCCATTCATTCTCAGGAAGACGTGGCAAGATGATAGTTTGAGTCTCAGCATCCAGAAAGTTAATGATTGTGGAGTCTCTCATGGCATTATCAGCGCCATACATGGAGTTCTGATATAGGCGCAAGAATATGATCATATTACTATTGCGGTAAAACTTGGGTAGGTTGACAGGCTTGAAATTGTTTGAGCCTTGTTGCAGGGGGGGGGCGTGATCCTCACTGGAGAGCAGGTGAGACAGGAACAGCTGATGGTAGAGACAGTGAACCTAGCCTCAGAGGCACGTCAGCAATTTTCCTCTCATTGTACTTCATGTTCACCTTCTCTGTCCTGGGCAGCCCCAGAAGCTTCAGGAGTGGCCAAGACGCCATCCTCAGATTCCAAAACTGGTTCCAATACTTGTACAGCGTTGGGAGCCAACCAAGTGTGATCATCATTGCTTTTGTAGCTGTGATAAAGCTCAGGGATGGAGGATCTTCTGGGACTGTGGTGACTCCTGGTGTCAAGATAAATAGCCTTCAAGCTGATAGCCATGATCTTGCTGTCCATCCTACCCAATTGTCTTTGGGAGGCATCCAAGAGAAGTTATTGCTCATCCAGATCATCCTGGTAAATCTTATTCTCTTGACGTGTGATATCCAAGTTGTCTTCCAGGGAGGTAATGCACTTCTCCTGCATGACAAGATCAGCTTGGAGCAAGGCTATCACCTTCTTTTACTTCCTGGCTTGGGTCTAGCCATCAGCTCTATCATGGGATTGCCAAATTTTGAGGCAATCCTAAAGTTCTGACACAGTGTGGTAACCATCAAACAGAAAGGCAAGGTCTGCAATCTGTTGGACCAGTCCCACTTGCATCTTCTTGTAGTGGTCAAAGAGCTCAAGGACATCAAGACCAAAAAGATGACTGGAAAGGGAGTTGTCCATAGCAGTAGGCGGGGGGTTGAATGAGGGAATGGTGGCAAGGAAACAGCCCATGACTTCCACTTCATGAACCAGGCTTTGAACCATTAGGCCAGTCTCAAGCACGTGGTTTGTCACCACACTAATCTAATTGTCATCTACACCCTGATGGGTGAGGGTATGGACCATATGCACTGGAACCAGCTTGGCTATCCCTCTCTTGATGGTGTCTACCCAGTGAAGCATGTATTCTGGGTGTTGGTAACTTCAGCAAGGTACTTATTAACAGTGGTAAAGGTGTTGCCCAACTCAGAGTAGAGGACCTGAAGAAATGTTTACTGGCTGAACACCAGTATTTATGGTTGTGTACCAGGCTTTTTATGCAACTCAAATGCATTTGGTTATGACATACAGCAGGATGGATAAACTGTTGCAAGTAGTCCTTGATGTGCTCAACAGTGCAGAGATCTTGACAGAGTTGGTCAGGGTTGGCTTAGGAGAGATTCTGGAAGCAAACCAAAGAGTTTTCAGCAGAAAGTTGCTGAATAGAAAGATGCTCAGAGCAAGCACCATTGCCAGCAGCACCAGAGTCCATGGCGTGGATGCACTACAGATGGCGTCCTTGGAGGGGGAAGAGTTGGCATCCATTTCCAAGAGGGCAGGTGCTTGTAAAAGAAGTGGTTGATCAAATACAATGACTTGAGGGCATTGGTGTTCAGGCATGAAGTGACTGAGGGTGGGCAGGTCATAGGGAGTACCAGCTCTTTACCCAGCATGGGCATTGGCAGAAGTGAAGGCCGGTGCCTGGTGGTAGGGTGAAGCAGTGGCAGAAGACTCAGCCAGGGGCTTTCCTCTCTCCTCATAGACAGAACCGCAGGGGTGGGGGCTGTTGGTATTGTAAGACATGAGCGCCAATGTTGTAAAATATGGCAATGATTGCTAGATTCAATAAATAGTTAGTCAGTAATCCTCACTCTTAATAATATACCTTTGGCTGGTATTGTAAATTTACTGCCACCTCTGGCATTGGATTGTACAATCTTCCCCTGCTGCACCAAGAAAGGCCCAAAAATGCCAGCCAACCCTCTTCATTCTTTAGAGGATTTAGCACACACAGTTGATGAGAGGTTTGTGCTAGCCTATCCAGCAGATCTCTTGCCCTTGGTTGCTCCCTCCTGGGAAGAAACATTGGTTAATTTAGACTACTTATTAGCCTGGTGTTGTACACTTTTAAAAACTATCAGGGTTAGCCAATCAAAGGTTGCCACATTGACGCTTGACAACTCAAGTAAACTCCAAATGCCTGGTACCTCTTCTAGCCAATCAGATCAGACCGCAGAAATTAGAGTGAAACTCTCCAGTCTCCCTAGTCCTATCCAGCAAAATTTCTCTTCTAGCCAATTGGATCTAGAGCCAAATATCATGTGATCACATTTCCTTACAACTCATTCCTTTTAATACAGCAAGGAGACTTTCAGTCCCCTGCTTGTCTATTTTCCAATTCATTAAAAGTTTGGTTTTGTTGCACTTTATTTTTTAAAACAAGTTGTTTGGAGCCCCTGTTTGGAGTTCCCATCATCTAATTTTAAAGTGTTAGTCATTATCTTTAAGCTTACCTTATAGCAACCTGTTTTGAGCTCAGGCTCTCTTCTGGCATCATCTGAGCAGACTCAAGCATATAGTTGCTGTTGTCTTTGTTTTGCTTTCAAAAATTCACGTTCAACCCCTAAATTTAGAGTTAAAATCAATATAAAGATCTACTTTTATTTTGATTTTACCTTAATTCCGTTGTTTTCAAACCTGCTTTTTGTTCTGTTTACTCCCAAGCCATCTGAGTCCATTGCCAAGCTTCCCCAGGACCACCCTGCTGTTTCTTGCTTGGTTTCTTTCTTGTGTGTGCCCCTGTTCACCATAATTTTATTGGTTGTAATTTGGAAAATCATACAAATTTTTTCAAATTTTGCAGAGATCATAACTATGATACTCCCTGTTATAAAATTTGTGGTATTTTCCTTGACTCCATTTATGCTGCTCCTGTGGTCTACCTCTCCAGAATTATGGGGGGAAATCATCTCTTCTGCCCGGCTTGTGGGTGAAGACCCTTCCAGTCTCTGGAATCTTCCCAGTGGCTTTCTCTTCTCTGGAGAGGCAGTGGTTAAGAGCTTGACATGCAATGACTTGGATCTGGGTATCATTGATCACATCTTGCCTGCCTCTGAGGGGGACGTGTCTTCCACGCCTCCCCTCCCCAGTTTGGCCCAGAGCAATCTGGTACCACTTGTGGCCCCTGTGGTGTTCCCTCCCACTCTCACCTGCACTCCTTGGCTGCTCACTGGACTGTTGTTGATGGGTTTGAACACTTATTTACCTCAAATGTCTCCCGTGTCCTCCCTGTGGTCTCCTCTTTGAGCAGCTGTCCCAGTCCTCCACTGGGCGGCATCCTGGTGATTTGTTTCACCAGGATGGGAGCCAAACTTAGTTGGTTTAGCCCCCCTCTCTCACAGGTATAGTGACAGTATTAGTGCAGACAGAAGAATAAAAGATATAAAGACAAAACTGGTATTTTATTTGATAGTGAAGCATTAATATAGAATGGGGCAGTAGAATTGCCACCAGAGAAAAGGAGGCACAGACAGAAAGACTTGCCAAAAGGAGGAGAGTTAAAATGCTCACCAGAAAAAGCCGTGCAAGAAAATAACCTGTTTTAGGCGCCTTGCCTAATGGAGGCAAGTGTCAACTATTTTTGTTGTCCTATTAATAACTTTGGAAGTGAAGCCCACACTCAATGTATAATTTAGATACACTTTAAACACCTTTTTTTTAGGCGTTTTAAACATATTTAACCCTTGTAAACCATGTTGCAATAGGGCAATTATGTGATTGTTTCATTACTTAATCCCTAAGTGGACATTTCTTTGTCTAGTTCATTCAGGATCTGCAACACATAGCAAACAAGAAGTATGGTGGGCAAGGTTGTTGTAGCCACAGATTTAATACAAGAGACCAGGATTTTTTTGGATTTTTGGGCAAAAGTTAAACAATAATGGTTTATTGGCATTGGAAAGAAGCAGTGAGAGCAGCAGACAATGGGGGTACTGAAAACAATGACCTGTTTTGAGAAGAGCACCAGAGCAGTCTTTTAATTAAGATACACTCAACCCCAAGCTTTGGTGTATAGCCAAACTGAATTCAAAGTTGTGAGCAACACATAATTGAAGTTTGGTAAGTTTAATATAGATTTTTATACTGAATTCCACTGAAACTTTAGAGTTAAAACTTGAAATCAAACCCAAAACATGTAAATATAGAGTTTTTGCCGCTAATAAACTTTCTAGAGCACCAGGAAGCCCAGGGAAGGCCTGGGAGGGGTTGGAGAAGATTTAGAGATAAGGAATATAGACATTATGCTCAAAATTTCAAAGAGAAGGACTTCCAGTATTACTTCTTGACCTCTAACTTTTATAGAATAGAAAATGAGCAAGCAAGGGACCAAAAGTCCCTCTTGCTAATTTTAAGGGACATAATTACAATTTGAATAATCACATGACAGGACTGATGAATCCAAATGTCTAGAAGAGAATTTTAGCAAACTAAACTCAGGGGTTGGAAGGTTTACCGTAATTTCATAACCTAAACATAAAAATATGGGATTGTCAAATCCTTGGTCCAGATTTCAAATCACATTTGCGGGCAACTCAGCTGAGTGAAAATTAAAATATTTAATAAAATCAATCATTTAATTTGAGTTTTTTGATTGATTTAAATTGCCAAATTTTGAATCCCTTGAGCAGATAACTCAACTAACTAAAGATAAAACACAACAAGCAAATGCAGGATAGATGAAGCAGAAATGCAGGATTTTAATGTACAATTTGAGATTTCCTGTAAGTCTAATAAATTATAGACAACATAAAATTATTAACAAATCTGAAATTGCAGGATTGTCAAATCCAAAAACCAAATTTCAAATCATAATTGCAAGGAATTTGAAATAAATATAATTTATGGGTGTCTCAAACAGATATTCAAAGGATCTAGAGTGGATTTGTGCTAATTCTTTTAGGAATCATATGCATTCTCAAAATTCATCCTGTTCCATTTTAGGAAAGCTAAAATTTAGATCCTACTATTCACCAACTTAACATACTTAATAATAAAATTGACTAAAATATACACTCATTCTTTTAAGTTTATTTTTTAACAAATATTTATTGTGTCTTCTTTCAATAACAACCAAGTAAACAATCTGTTCCCTGGCCTGAACAAAATAATGCAGGGCTACGCTGGGTCTTCCACCAGTGAAGCCTCTGTCTATGGTTACTCCCAACCCACAGGCCCTCCCCAAGCACTACTCAGGAATGTTTTATTTATCCTGTGTCCTCAAGCATAGCCCTATTTGCCCATCACGCACAGACAGCTGCTAACTCAAATCATGTATCAACACTAGCATCTGGAATCAGCCAATTAAGCCAAGGGGCCACCCAAGTAAGCTGGAATCCAGAAACAGCCAATCAGATGGCAACATCTAGTTCCTAAGACAGACACATCCCACCTCCAGCCAATCAGCCTGTAAGATGCAGAAGAAAATTGATCACTCCAGAGATTGTTCTCAAAATGGTTGAGAAGCAAGGGATGGTTATGTCCCTTGGGGAAATTGCGGCCGCAATGGGTTTTGCAAAGTCCACTGTGGCTGCAACCCTGCAAGGCCCACGCCAACTTTGGCCCCCCTACCAAGAAGACCCTACTGGTGCCTGTACTTTGACCAAAGGTGACACAGCCCATCCCCCTATTATGATCATTATGGAATGTGACCTGCAGATGACCCTGGTCCAAGTACGTCTCTGGTTGGGACTCCACGGCATCTTCACCAACAAAAGAACGGTGAATTTGTGGATGCACAGAGTTGTGGTTGCTGCTAGAATCTTGTCTAATCAAGTTCTCAGTGGCCCCATTTTGGTGGACACTGACCCATAACATTCAATCATTATAAATTTTATCAAAGGAAGGGCAATGAGGGCCTGTAATGATGTCATCTTCTTATCATACGCTAAGATCTTGGCCAGTATCCAAGACTTTGGGGGAAAGCGCATCCAATCTGACATCTACAAACGCGGCCCAATCTTGATTGATTTGTTGGGATTTTGTTTACAGTTTCCCCATTGGGTGTCATTATTACTCAGCAATATCAAACACTGCAGATGGGTATGTCTATCAGACAGAGATCAAGACCATGCTGGAGGAGTGGGCCTCACAACAAGCCATGTACACTGTTGTACTGAGTGCAGAGATAGAGCAGTGTGAATGGGCATCCAAGAAAATCACAGCTGCAGGGCATACTGTTGGACCTACCCCAAAAATCACGCTGACATGCATCTTGCAGATGTATGTCTTTACAATTTTGGTTTGTCTCTCAGACGCTCAAAGTCTGCCACCTACAATGAGCTGTGCACCCAAATCAAGAAGGGGTTTAAGCTATTCCCATCCATCTTTTTCTAAGACTTATCAAATCATATCTTCTTCTTTTCAAGTGATAGTGATAATTCAAGAAAGAACTCTTACCTCCCCCATGCTCCTCCATTTGGTTTATTAAGCCAAAATATGTGACAGAAGAAGAATTCAAGAAATTGAAGCAATTGGCTCTTGCTGCTTCTTCCCTGTCAACAAACCCTACCTCCCCAACTCCCCCATCAAGACCAAGCCACCCTCCTTCCAACCCTGACCCCAAATACACCACTAAATCCCTCCCCACTACCTCTGATGCCATCCCTTTTACAGGGGCAGATGATGGCAATGTACATTCCGTCAAACTCCTCCCCATTCATCCCTTGATGAGTAAGATAAAACCTTTATTTTTGGCAACTTATTAAAATTGATATTCCTTCTTTCAATTCATTATTAATAATATATTATTTTAAATTATTGACATTCCCCATATTTTTAAAAAAATTGTACATTTGATATGGTAATGTATAATTATTTGCAAGAATATTTTTCATTATCAATAATAAATTAAGTATCAACAAATGTAAATATTGCATTAGAATATTGCAATTATACGTTAATTCTTGATATTTAGATATTATGTACATAACTCAATGTATTTTGGTTAATATAATTCATTGTAAACTTGGCTTTTTCATTGTGATTTTATAATCAAACTGTGTCTATATCAGGGAGCCATTAATACTTATCAAGAATATTGATACAGAGTGCATTTTACAGCTTGTGTATTTACCTATTGGTATTAATTTGTAAGATTTAAGTTGGGTTTAGTGTGTTAGCAATAATACAATGGATCAATTGATCACTGTTTATGACTATTAATTGGCTGATTTTTTTTGCTGTGGTGATTGTAAAATTTCTGGTATTTATGTGCTTATATCTAATTGGTTAGTTTCCTTTCACAATTGATTATTTACCTCCTATTGAAAACCAGGCCCTGGAGCAGGATTCAAACTCCAACCCTGACCACCTGCAGGCTGCCTGCCCTGAGGACTGAGGGGCTGCCCGGCTGTGTTCTTTGGGATTAAGCTCCCTCAAGCTGAGGTCCAGACTAAGTCCCAAAGTGAGAATATCAGCATGGACTTTGTAGCAGTGGCGTCCAAGGAGGAACTTATCAGCTTGGCTAATGGAGGCAAAGAAAGTCCCTCTGTAAACTTCATGAACTTGAAGTCCTCACAGCTAATCAATCAGCTTCTGCTACCCAAGGAAAACACAGGCTTAAGGCCTGCTCCGATGACCCAAGCTCAAGAACAGAAGAATTTAGTGACCTTCCACAAGTATTCTACTAATGTGCAAACCCCCAGTAGTGGTGCCATTTTGCCACTCCCAAACACAGGCGTCCTGGCCACCTGAAAAAAGATTTTGTGACTTGTTGAGGAACCATTTATGAAAAATGTGAAGTTTGGCATTGGGGTGCTATATAGGCCCATAGACCCTGCACTGATACTGTATTGCCATTTTTAAATAAAGGTTATGAGACATCAGTTTCCCCATTTGTTACAATATTTTATTCTTGACATTTAACAAATCAGCTCTATATCTTCCAGGCCTCCTGTCCCTCTGCCCACAGTTTATTGTCCTCCTGGTGCTCCCTTTGGTTCTGTCCACTATACAGAATACCTTTTGAAGCCTAGATACAAGGAATTTACTCTTGAAAATATACTTAAAGCAGATCCCCTGGCCTAACTGAACTTGCAACTAGGATTTAATAGATGATGCCCTTGGCATTATACTGGGTCCACTCTTTTCAAAGACAAGTACAACCTCCTGTCCACCTATCAATTGGACATGGAGCCACCAATCACCCCTAAACCTAGGCCTGTGTCTGCGCCCAAACTTCCCATGTATCACTCCAAGAAGCTATTTGGAATTGTGTCTATCACCCTCTCTGGGGTGATTGACACCATAATCCCGGCTGCTGGCCTGTGGTCCTGGGTAAGGAAGTCCTTCTCATACCTTTTTGAGTTATCTCCTATATTGTGGTGGGCTTTTCCTGCAAAAACCTGGCTCACATGATCCAAGAAAATGATAGGCCAGCTGCCCAAGCTTGGATCCCTGGCATTTCCCATCCAATTGGATGCCAGCGTGTAAATATCAGAAAATGCACAATCACCAAAGCAAAGAAAATTAATCAATTAATAGCCATAAACAGTGATTGATTGATTCAAAGTATTATTACTAACATACTTAACTCAACTTAAATTTTACGGAATAAATACCAATAGGTAAATATAAAAGCTGTAAAATGCACTCTGTATCAATATTCTTAATAAGTATTAATGGCTCTGTTGAGATTATACTTATGGGAAGTATAATAAACAAGATAAAGGGGAAAATTAAGAGAATAATGATACTTTATTAGATAGAATATAGAATATTATATAGTATCATGGAAAGCCATATACTTTCTTTGTACATTGTGGAGGTCATGGGGCTTATCTGAGTAATGTACCCTTAAGTCACAAGGCTTATTCAAGTTGTGTTCTGCTTAGGATCTGGATTTTGTGATCCCTGTAATAGATGGGCAAATGATAGGAGTACCACCAACTTGTTGATTAGTTGGTGAGTCATTTGGTGAACTACTCAGGGCGTTAATTCCCCAAGAGGGAGTAATCAAAGATGTTGCAACATCTCCCCCTGGGGTGCTGGAAGGCGGAGCCTTGCAAATTTTCTTCAGAGAGTTGGGTATGTGTGCTTGATATTGATCCAGTTTGGCATTGGGGACAGGGAGTCTGGAATTTTGTTGGGTTGTTCTGGCCTTGCATAGGCGGAGTCAATTGTGATGCATACATTTCAGCTTGGTTTGTGCTCCAATTCCCTTGATGGGGTAGGTATTATTGGATTTGACTTCCATAACAATGCCTGGTCCACACAACCCTGGGTCTAACTTATGCTGGTTGTGGTTGACAACCCATATTTTGTCTCTGGGTTGAAATCTTTCCTGTTGTAGTGGGATTTCTTCTCTCTCAACTCTTTTGCGTTCCATCTCCTCTTGGTCCTTTCTAGCTGCTGTATGTTGGGGTAGCTGGCCTCTGGCACCTTCTTAGGTAGGGGTAATTAGGGTCCTGCAGCCATACTAACAAGGGCGGGCTTTTGTCCATAGACAAGTTTGTATGGGCTTTTACCTATGTTACAATTGACTTGTGTTCTGCATACCATTAGTAATGTTGGGAGCATGTCAACCCAAGACTTTGGATTGTTAGCAGATAACTTACTGAGGGCTTCTACAAGTGCCCTATTTAGTTGTTTAACTTTTCCATTTGCTTGTAGGTGATATGGGCTGGCTGTGATGTGTTTTATTCCATTTTTGGTAAGGTAAACATTGGTGTCAATGGCTTTTAGTTTGGTTTCTCTGTCTATTATTAGGAGTTCAGGTTTCAAAAACTTGGCTATGATTTATTTCCCAATGAATTATCTCACATTGCTGCCTTTGTTCTCTTTTGTGACTTGTGCCACAGGCCATCTGGTTGCATAGACAATAGCTGTTATGATATACTTTTCCCCCTTGTTTTCACCAGGAATTTGTCCCACAATATCCAACAACCATACCTTGAAGGGTTGTGTGATAGATAAAGGTACTGTTAACTTGGATGGTGCTTTGGTTTGAGTGTACTTTTCACAGACTTTGCATTGCTCCAGTATCTCTTTGATGTCATCTAGCATATTGGGCCACCAGTAGCGTGTTTTAAGGTACTCATGTAAGTTCCAGCTACAGGTGTGTCCCAGGTCTCTGTGATATCTGAGGATTGTGTCAATCTTTTGAGTTGACAGGACGTAAGGTACAGTGTCACCACTTGGGAGTATTTGATTCAGGGTACCATATACATTTTTGAACAGATTTTTTTCTTGAGGACTTTTTTTTATACGTCCATAGGTGTGCCCAGTGGGAAGCCTTCCTCAAGATTCCCCATGATGATCATGGTCCAGTTGGGATCTATATTGGCACATAGGGCCTGTTTGCTATACAGCCTTGAGAGTGTGTTGGCAGTAAGCATTTCTTTGCCCAGTTTTTATTTAATTTGCACAGGATATCTCTCTATGAGACTCATCCATTAGGCTTGTCTCCTTGATATATGTTGCTGTGTTTTGAAGAACACTAGGAGCTTGTGGTTGATAAGCACCTTGGATTTCTGAGCCCCTTCCAGATAGAATTGCCACTTTAGGAGGCAGTGTACATTAGCCACCAATTCCTTGTCATGAATGGGAAACCTTTGTTCACCGTTGGATAACTTTCTTGACTTGTACACCACAGGGAGGAAGGCTTTCCCTGCTGTTTGGATGCAGATTACTCCTCCTATGGCACAGTCAGAGGCGTTGGTTTCCAACTTATATATCCCTTCACAATTTGGGTATTAGAGGATGGGGGCAGTAACCAGTTGTTCTTTCAACTGGCAAAAATGCTGATCTTATAGCAGAGTCCACAAAAACTTAGTTGTTTTGCCTGTAATGGCTGACAAGGGGGCTGTCAGAGCGCCCCAGTCAGGGATAAATCTTCTAACGTAGGCTACCATGCCTAAGAAGGTGCGGAGTTGGCTCTTGTTTCTGGGGGCTGGCATTTTGGTTATGTCACATATTTTCTCTGGCCTGGTTTTATCCTGTCCTTTCTGAAAATGTGACCAAGGAAGGAGAGTTCAGACAAAAAGAAGTTGTACTTTGATGGTTTAACAATGAGTTGGTTCTCTTTGAGGGTGCAGAGAACCAGGCGGACGTCTTCCCAGTGTTGTTTTAAGTTTGGGCTGTATATGATTATGTCATCCAGGTAGATAATTGCTTGTTTTTCAATGTGTTCTTTAAAAAACCTTGTTTATGAAAGTCACAAAGGTACTGGGGACATTTGTCATGCCAAAGTTAAGGACAACACAATCAAAGGATCCATATTTGGCTCTGAATGCCGTCTTTGGGTGTCTTCAGGTTTCACACAAATTTGGTGTAACCTGCTGTCAGATTGATTTTTGTGAAGATTTGGGATCCCCCCAGGGCATCAAAAAGGTTGTCAATCAGGTTCAGGGAACACCTGTTCTTAATTGTGACCTTGTTGAGCGCTCTGTAGTCTGTGACCAGGTGAAGTCCTCTGTCTTTCTTTACCACAAAGAAGACAGAGGCACCAAAGGGTAATTTTGAGAGTCTAATGAGGCCTTTCTCAAGGGATTCATCCAGATAGGCCTTTAGAGCATTGTCCTCTTGGGTTGTGAGGCAATAGATAGGGTGTGCCTTGGGTAAACTTCCTTTAAGGTTGATTTAATATTGTATGCCACGGTCAGGTAGTAGTCCCGGTAGTGTTTCCTGGAAAACAGAAGGGAACTCTTTGACTAGCTGTGCTTGGATTGGGTCTCTTTCACATAAGGTTTCTGTATTTTTGAAATGGATGACTTTGTATGTACAGGTGTTCCAATTGATTTTGCTAGGGTCAGTTTCCTCTTCTGCTTCCATGATTTTCACAAACACATGGTCTCTCATCAGTGTGTCAAGATGGGTCTGGTAAAAATGGTGGTACACCTTGCCACGTTGGATGGTGAGGGTGGCACTATCCCAGTCAATATGAGGTTTGGTATTCCTAATCCAATCTAGTCCAAGAACTACATCATACTTAATAATTGGGATAATGGGCCCATCAAGGGTGGTTTGCATATCCCCTATTTATGCTCAGAAAGGGTTTGCTTCTTTGTTGACTGGCATACTTCTGTTGTCTGCCATGATGACTCTCCTGACACTGCTTCAAACTGTTGGTAATTTAATAAGGTTGGCAAATTTTTTTGTTGACAATGGATTGATCTGCTCCAGTGTCAATTAGTGCTGTGCCCTGATATCTGCAAAAGCAGAAAGGATAAATGAGGAGTTTATTCTCTGTTTGGGCAGAAAACAGTAGAGGATTGCTGGAGGGTACTTGGATCATGGTGATTGAGTCCACGTCTTGGTCCCTATACAAGTCTTGTGAGTTGGGGGGGTGGCTTGCCTAAGCACTCCCCTGAGCTTTTCCCTCCTTGTTGTTATCTTTGGTGCTTGCCTGGTTGGCTTGGGCAGTACAATTCCTGTTTTGAGGTTGGTTGTGGTTGGCTCGGTTATTTTTCTTGTTTGGTTGAGGGTCCTTCTTGGCTGTGGGACTCTACTTGCACTTGTTTGCTGTGTGTAAGTTTTCAGACTTCTGTGCTTCACGTTTTCCTTCCAAGAATACATCTTTGAGGTTTTTGAAGCAGGTCATGTCAAACTAACGTCTAATGTGTGTGGGGAGGCCATTGTAGAAGTCCAGTTGAGGTCCTGGTTTGTCAAAATTGATGGTGCTGGGAGCTCAGTTGCGTAAGCTTTTGTATGCTGCAATGTAGTCCTCAATGGTTCCCATCATCTTGAAGGTTTGGAGTTCAGTCATGATTACCACGTTGGAATCCTTCATGGCAAACTTTTTGAGGAAGGTGGCTTTAAACATATCCCAGTTTTCCTTCTGATTAGGGTGTTGCTCAAGCCATTCACTTACAAAACAAGAGGCAGCTCCTGTGACGCAGAGAGAGACTTTGCTGGCCTAGAGTCTTCAGGGGTAGCCTACTTGGGTGAAATTTCTTTGTGTGCTGTTGATCCAGAGGTTGGCGTTTTCCCAACGTAGCCCTGCAAAGGTCCCAATTTCTGCAGTCTGTAGGCGTTAAAAGACAATGTTGGGGATTTTGGGTTGTTGAGTTCCTGTTGTGATTTGGGATAACAATCTGCGGGCTTTGAGAGAGTTGTATTGTTCAATAGGTACAAGTACGTTGTTGTAGATGACAAGACCCGCAGGACTATCTTGTCCCTCTTTGTAGTCTCTCCAGCCATTAGGGAGCACCATTGTTTGGGTCTTTTTCTTCAGAGGAATTTTTCCTTTGAGTTGGTTAGGTATGGACAACCTACCTGTGCTACCACTGTCAATATTATACTTCTGGGAAGTATAATAAGCTAGATAAAGGGGAAATTAAGAGAAGAATGATACTTTATTGGATAGAATATAGAATATTATATAGTATCATGGAAAGCCACATACTGTCCATGTACGTCATGGAGGTCATGGGGCTTATCTGATTAATGTACCCTTAAGTCACAAGGCTTATTCAAGTTGTGTTCTGCTTAGGATCTGGATTGTGTGATCCCTGTAAAAAAAGGTCAAATGATAGGAGTGCCACCAACTTGTTGATTAGTTGGTGAGTCATTCAGTGAACTACTTGGGGTGTTAATTCCCCAAAAGGGGAGTAACTGAAGATGTTGCAAAGCTCCCTGATATAGACATGGTTCAATTATAAAACCACAATGAAAAATGTCAAGTTTACAATGAATTTTGTTATACAGTAGTTTTCAAACCTGTTGTGATAAACAAAAAATCTCAGTCTAAAATCAAATACAACTCAATTTAAAAACAAAATCAAAAATTAAGGAATTTATATTAAATTACAATAGATTTGGATCCACCTTGATTTCAATTTTAGACTGAGTTGTATTTGTTTTTAGACTGAGATTTTTTGTTTATCTCAACAGGTTTGAAAACTACTGTACAAATTGCATTGAGTTATGCACATAATTCAAAATTGATATGGCTAGCAATAAGACCTGTTATAGTTAATATTCAATAAAACATTCAGAATTCAATTTGAGATAACAATAAAAAATAGTATTTTGAATAAAAAATGTTACATACTGGAAAAATATAATCTTCATGTACTAATTCAGATGGCTAGTTTAGTGCTATTTTGGCGTATTCTATGCTATATTATGCTTTTATTGTATAATTGCAAGTTATTTGTAGTATTTGCAATAATTTTTGATAAAATGTATTCATTATCAATAATTTCCTGATTATACATTGATTGTAGTTATATAAAAACCTTTATTTGGGATGTAATTTGGATAACATGTCAAATACTTACAGTCTTATACACAAATTAGAAGAACACCTTAAGAAGGTTATTGAAATTGAAAGAAATATTAGATAAATATTAACAGGAACACTAGAAAATGGGGGACGTTCAACAATCCAATCAAATGAAGTTGCCCTAACTGATTTGGGAACTATAATAGATGAACAGAATAAAGAAACCTTACTTAATCTACAGGGAAATATATTAGAAAAATTGAATTCTCAAGATGCAGCATACAATTCTTTCAAATTCTGGCAAAGTGCCAGAGGGAATAATCAAAAAATCAAACTGATAAAAGGAATCAAAGCAGAAAATGAAATGAACAGGAATGAAGATGAAGCAATTCAATGTGAAGTAAATTCAAATGTTGAAAAGTAAACAGAAATAAACCAGGAAAATGAAGAAATATCAAGAGGCAGAAGCACTTCAATAATGGAAGAAAATTTATCAAATGAAGGAGCTCAAAGGGAAGAGGTAATTGCAAAAAAGCAAAAAAATGAAACAAAGAAAGATTATTGAAGAGCATCCAACACTCATGAAGTTTGCTGAAGAGGTGCCTGTGGCTGAAGGGGCCGCAGGGGAAAGAATTAGTAAGTACACTTATTTTTTTACTTACCTTTTCCTCAGTTACTTCAAGAAATGGGGAAGAAGTTATCAAGGTGATGGAATATACACCAAGTGGTGTGTATGGGAGCTATTGACAACTGATAGCCCCTGTCATTCAAAGAAATCAAAGTGAAATAAATCAAAGGAATATGACTCAAAAATCTCAAAGAAGGAAGCAATAAATGTTGAGTGTCAAGCACTTGTGGGGTGTTCAACTTGTATTAGGGAAGTATATGAAATAGGAGCAACTATCAATTTTTATCAAATGAATGAACTTCAATCAAAATTTCAAATCAATTTTGATAAATTTATTTATGAATGTGTTGAATGATTTCCTTTTTCAACTATAAACTCTTATGAATCAAATTTAAAGAAAGTTCACTTTCAAATAGCAAATGAATACATGAAATCATCAATTTTCTACAAATTTGTCAAATTAATACTGTAAATTCAGAACCTAAACGTAAAAATGCGGGATTGTCAAATCCTTGGTCCAAATTTTGAGTCACTTTTGCAGGATGGCCTTTTTTAATTAAATTGATTTTTTTGAGTATTTATTTGAATATTTGAAAATGCAGGAACTCATAGACACTTTGCAAAATCCAGTTGAACTGTATATTTTCAATGGACAAAATGAAGTAACTGGAATCAAATTTGAAGTGTTCAAATCCATCAACCATTTTCATTAAGTTTACTATGTTTTTGAAATTGCAGGATTGTCAAATTCATGAACCAAATTTCAAATCACTTTTGAATGCCACTAGTAAACTCAAATATTAATTGCAGGAACTGGAATCCAAATTTAATGTACAGTAAGCACACTAGGAAACACCAACCCAAATCAAGAAGCTCTACCATAACTAAAATCAAATGAAAAATTCAATATTGATAACCATAATTAGACATAAAAAGTGATTAAACTTTAAAATCATCCAAACCTAGAAAGTATACAATATTATTCACTTCAAATCACAGATATAGAAATTCTGTTACTATTCAAGGCTAACTCAAGAGAAAATAACTACCCACAACTAAACCAATAAATCCAAAAAATACATATTTTATCTAAAAAAATTATTTTATTTTTATGGACCGTCAATCACATTCCCAACCAGCTCCTGCACCAGCCTGTGAGGCAGCCTGTCCATGAGGGCGTCCCAGAGGGTCCAAGAACAGACCCAGAACCCAACTTGAGGAGAGTCATGCCAACACACAGGCCTCCCAAGGTGTCATTGACAGCCAACCACCTCCTGCATCCCAATCCAGGAACAGTAGCCTTAATCCAAGACAGAAGCCACTCTCAAGGCTGCAACCAAAGTCTCATACTCAAAGGTCATTGGGAATAATGAGGTTACATACACCTCCACTGTGTACCCAGTTGTCACCTGGCCCCGCACTCTTGATCCAAGAGTTGCTACTTCATGTCCCTGCGTTTTTGATACCTCATATGAGCCATTGGCCACAATGGAGGAGAGTTGCAGATTAAATGGATTAGACATAAAGTTGTCCATCTAGGAATCAAGCAACAGAACAATCATGCAATTGCGCTATTGTATCCTGATTCTACTAGTGATAAAGACATTTAAAACGCCCCTAAAATGGGTGTTTGATTTGCCTTTTGAATGCGCACAAGACACAGGCTTCACTTCCGGGATTATAAATAGAACAACAAAGTTATTTATATCTACCTCCTTAAGGAAAGCCGTGAGGAAGCAGTTGTTCTCTTGTGCGGGACTTTTAGCTGTGTCAATCCACTCTCCTCCATTTGGGAAGTCCTTCTGTCTGTGCCTCCCTGCCTCTGGTGGCAATTCTCTTGCCTCACACTATATAAGTGTGATACTATCTAAATAAATACCAGTTTTGTCTTATTATTTTCTTATATCCTTCTGTCCTTACCCAGGCTGTCACTATATCACAACAGCTATAGTATTAAGATAAAGAATTAGTAGACTAACTATTTGTAGAAATCAGCACCTAGGCTGCATATTTTATGACATTGGCGCTCATGGCTTCTTCAAACCACAGCTTCCTCTCTTCCAACCCCTGCAGCCTTGTTTTTGTGGAGGGAGAGATGCCCTTGTCTATACCTGCAGCTCCTTCTGCCCAACCCACTCCAGGATAAATCTTCACTGCTTCTGTCTCTCTATCTGGTAGACTCCATGGCTCTTCCTATAGTCAACCAGGACTAAGCCAGTGGTTGCCTAACTGCTAACAACTTTTGGAAATTGCCAGCTCCCAGTCAAGTATGAACTCCTGGATGAACTCCATTGAAAAAGCCCTTACCTCCTTAATGCCAATCCAGCCTGACCCCATGGCTGAATCAACTGGCATGAACTGTGTCTCCTGCTCCTTGGAGCCTGCCTTGATGAATGAAGTATGCTGTCAATATTCTCCTCCTCCTTCTTCTGGTTTTTCTCCTGATGGAATCTCCCTTAATTATGGAACCCTCCAAACTGGTAGCTGCTCTGGCTCTGTTCTGGTCCCCCAAACCTTGCTCAAAATATATCAGAAGCTGTTCACACCCACTCTGGAATGGCTCTATGGATGAGCAAGATAGAACATGTACTTTCTTCTTTGGTACCCACTCAGATGAATCAGTATGTTGCCCTGGAGTTCTATGATCATCAACAGAAAACTCCTAAGCTCAGAGACATCCCTAACAGCTGCACCATGGGATTCTCTACTCTTCAGGATACTATAAAGGCTCAAGAGAGACAGATGGGGTTTCTGGAAGAGGAATTAGTTCTGGCCTTTCAGGAAAAGAAAGAGGGGCTAGATGAGTTGGATGCTCAACGTGCTCTCCTTGACTCCCTTCAGGACCAACTATGCAAGCACCTTGAAGATGCCTCAGCAATTAGTACCCCTGATACTCTAATGGGATTGTATGGTAATTCTAAAGCTGATAGTTCCCCCTCTCAGAAGATCTATACTATATTATCCCTTCCTGACTCCCACCACTGTCACAGAAGAAATGAAGAGGATGTCTCCTTCATTTCACCTTCAGCAGGCACCCTGGAGTCTCCCTGAGAACCTGATAGCAATTCCTCCATCACTCCTGATGGTTCTGAAGCAACTAAACCTCAGGCTAGTCAGAGCAAGGAAGAATTTATGGATAATTCTGGCATTAAGGAGTACAATGAGGATCACTCAAAAAACTACTAAGCAGCCAGGACAAGGAGAAATCCTTGGCTGCATTTGTGGTTTCACCTCCCTCCTCTCCCCCCTGACAAGCCTGTGCCTGACCCTGGCACTTGTTGTTTCTTTACAACAGAGCCTTCTGATTCCCATACGCTGATTGACTTTGCCTCTCAATCAGAAACGTTAGATTCTTGCACTGTGAGAATGCAAGAAGATCTTGACTACTAGGTCCCCACATCCAAGTTCTTCTTGGCCATGGACCTGATACCTGTCTACTGGCAGATTGATCTCCCTCCAGATGACCCAGAGAATTGTTCCATCCTTGCCAACCAAAGGCTGTTTCAACTTATCAGGATGTCTCAGGGTCTCTCTAATGCCCCAGCCACCTTCCAACGAGCTATGAACGCTGTGATGGTGGACCTCAAGCCCTCATGTGCCCTGGTCTATCTGGATGACATTAATGTCTTCTCTTGCATCTATAACAAACACCTGGAACCCCTGGAAGAGGTGTTCAAACGTCTGCACTACATCAATCTGGAGTACGCCAATGGAGAGCTTACAGTTGCTTATACGCTGTGAAGTAAGAAGATCAAGGTGCTACCTCTCTCAATAAGGGAAGCCAAGGGTATCTCAGTCTACGCCTCCTGTAATGTGACTACTCCACCTGGCTCTCAGGTGATCCACAATACAGGCCATTTGCTGGCTCTACCAGCTGGCACTCATGGAGAAATCTTTGGCATCCCTAATGCCTCCAGACTAGAGCCATGGGTTGAACCAGGCATCCTCATGTCAAGTGAGAAGGAGGTACTCATATTCTTGGCCAACATGAGTCATGAATCTATGGTTATCTCCAAACACCAACTTAAGGCTTATATACAACTGGAAGAGCATGACAACCTACAGGAGACCGCCTCCTTTGCAGACTTCTCTGAGTTGGATCTACCCTGTGAGCAACCACTGGTGCTATCAGTCATAAGCCGCAACTCTCTATCTGGCCTCTTCAAAGAGAAGAAGGATAAAGCTATGGATATCTTCAACCAGTATAAGGATGTGTTTGCCAAGGATGATTATGACCTGGTCAAGACTGCAGATGTTGCTCATCATATTGACACCCAAGGCAGTCCACCTATCCACTCCAGACCTATACAGTGCAGTCAAGCCAATCATGCTGTAGCCAGAAAGGAGCTTCAGAAACTACTGGAATCTGGCTTAATGGTCCCCAGTAAAAGCCCTTGGGCTTCCCCTCTCCTGATTGTCAAAAAGAAGGATGGCAGCAACCGTGTAGTGATTGACTACTGTCAACTGAATGCTGTTACCAAGAAGGATTCATATCCCCTCCCTTGTATTGACAATACCTTGGACCAACTGGGTGGCGCCAAGTTATTCAGCGCCATGGACCTTATCAGTGGGTACTGGAAGATCAATCTACACCCCACTAATCAAGGAAAATGGGCAATCATCACTGACCAAGTGTTATTCCAACTCACAAAAATGCCTCAAGGTCTGTCTAATGCCCTGGCTACCTTCTAACGGACCATGGATGCAGTGATAGGCAACCTCAAACTCACCAGTGTCTTGGTCTACCTGGATGACATTAATGTGTTCTCCTAAAACTTTAATGATCACCTACAACACTTGGAGGAAGTCTTCCAGAGGTTACTTGCAGCCAATATCAAGCTCAAGCCACGCAAGTGCAACTTCTTCAAGGAGCACCTTGAGTTCCTGGGGTTCATTATTAGCCAAGATGGACTCTGCCCTGTACCTCTGAAGGTGGAAGCCATTGATAAAAAACAGATCCCAGCCAATAAGTGGGACGTGCAGGTCTTCCTGGGGATGATTGGGTACTACCACCGCTTCATCTTCAACTTTGCATCCCTGGACAATCCCCTTTTTCAGCTTTGCTGAGCTGATAAGGAATTCTTCTGGAGCCCAGCGTGCCAATCTGCCTTCAATGCTCTCAAAGGAACACTGACTGCAGCCCCCATACTAGCCTACCCTGACTTTGCCAAGCTGTTTGTGGTTCATACAGATGCTAGTCTGACTACAATTGGGGGTTTTCTCTCCCAACTGGACTCCAAAGGACTTAAACTCCCTGTTGGATACTGCTTGTGTATGCTTAACGTTCACAAGAGGAACTACACTTTTACCAAGCAAGAGTGTCTGGTTGTGATATACTCCTACCAACAATTCAGAGTCTATCTCCATGGGGTACATTTCACAGTTGTAACAGACCATGCCTCCTTGCAATGGCTGAAGACCCTCAAGGACCCCAAAGGACTTCTGGCGCATTGGGTCATTAAACTTCAGGCTTATGACTACAAATCATTCATTGAGTCAGAGCCACCCACCAGAATGCTGACTATCTCTCCTGCCTTCCCACTGTTGCCTTAGTATCTCCCATGGCTGACATTCTCTATGAAAAGCCTATGGAGGATCCTTCTTTGTGGGGGGAGGTTGGTAGAGATACAGAGAGCTCTCAAGAAGCTAACTGTTGATACCAAGGCCTCTAAGGGACAACTCCTGAAGCTTTGTGGAGACTCTTGGCTACCCTACATACGCCCATCCTACGCATGGACTCAGTGGTGGCCGCTCACAAGACTACTGGCCATGGTGGTATACAGAAGATGTTAGCTCTGCTACAGCAGCACTGCTTCTGGGAAGGAATGCACACTGACTTAGTAGATATGCTAGCCAACTGTCATGACTGCAACATTGAGAGACCTAAGGTTGTCAAGTTCCATCACAGACTTGTACGCCCTGGGTTTGCCTTCCACACTGTAGCCATTAATGTAGTGTGCCCCCTGCCAGCTACCAACAGTTGCAACAAGTTCATCAATGTAGTTGTTGACCATCTGACTAAATGGGTAGAGGCCAAGGCCATCCCCAACCAATCTGCACTGGTGACATCTACGTTCATCCTGGAGAATTTCATATACAACCATGGTTGCCCCCAGATTCTGCTGACAGACAATGGTACCAAATTCACCAGTTATATCATCCCCCGCCTCAAACAACTGATGGGAATTTGTGGGACACTATCCACCCCTTATCACCCACATACAAATGGCATGGTAGAGCGCACTAATGGGAACCTGGCCCAGATACTCCAGAACTCAGTCACCAACATGAGACTGAATGGGATACCTTCCTGCCTGCGGCCACTTTTGTATATAACATTGGGTACCATCAGGCCACTGGCAAGCCGCCCTTCCAACTGCTCTATGGCCGGCAACCAGGACTTCCCCCTTTACTATATTCCTTGGTAAAGCCCAGCCTGGCTGTGTCCCCAGAGGTGTACCTCAACAAGCTGGTTCAAACTCTTATTTGCTTGCAATCAGAGGCCTACACCGTAAACTTAAACCATAAGTTGCAGGACCTAGACCAAGCTACATTCAAACGCCCCACTTTACCCACTACCTGGTAGGAGACTCTACTTCTTCAGCAATAGAGGGTACGGCTGCAAATCCAAACTTGCCTCCCTTTGGCAAGGTCCAGTTCAAGTTATCCAGAAGACTGTCCCCAACTCCTACACCCTTAAGGAGCCCCATTATGGGCAATTGATCACTAGAGTACATGCTCAGTATATGTGTGTTGCTCCTAGTGACCAAGAGTAAGCCCCAATGAGGACAATAACCTGAAAAAACAAAAGCTTAATTAAAAAATTACATGGGTTGTTGTCCTGTTTGCAATAGTATTGCACCAAAGTATGAGGAATAAGAATGAAAGAACAAGGAGTTTATTGGAGACTGACAAGACTCTTCCAGTACCGCACCAACTGTTCTACCACCTGAATGACAGCCAAGAAACACAACTGGTTGCCTACAGATCCACAAAGCCAATGACCAAGGATTGGGCAACAAACCCTCACCTAACAAGACATGTGATTTGACCCCAACACTATAGCCGCTACCTAGAGATGCCAAGCTATTCTTGACCCTGTTGTCTAATCCAGTGGAGGGAAATGTTGCAGATTAAATGGATTAGACATTAAGTTGTTCATCTAAGAATTGAGCAACAGAACAATCACACAATTGCACTATTACATCCTGATTCTACTAGTGATAAAGACGTTTAAAGCACCCCTAAAACAGGTGTTCAATTTGCCTTTTGAATGCGCACAAGGCACAGGCTTCACTTCCAGGATTATAAATAGAACAAAGAAGTTATTTATATCTACCTACTTAAGGAAAGCTGCAAGGAAGTGGTTGCTGTCTTGCAAGGGGCTTTTAGCTGTGCCAATCCACTCTCCTCCATTTGGGAAGTCCTTCTGTCTGTGTCTCCCTGCCTCTGGTGGCAATTTCCTGCCTCACACTATATAAGTGCAATACTATCTAAATGAATAGCAGTTTTGTCTTATTATCTTTCTATATGCTTCTATCCTTACCCAGGCTGTCACTATACCACAACAGGTATAGTATTAGGATAAAGAAGTAGTAGACTAACTATTTGTAGAAATCAGCACCCAGACTGCATATTTTACAACAAGGAGCAATATGTGTCTGTTGTATATTCAACAATTGACAGCGCTGCCACAGGCAAGCGCAATCCCACCTTCTACACAAAGGTCCCCATCCCCTGTGTCAAGCCTGCTAGCCAGGATGCTGTGGTACCTGCCAAGGGCCGGCGTCAGTTGACAGATAGTGAGTGTGAAGCTCTCCTCAACTGCTTGAACGGGGGAATGTCAGTTTGGGATATTGCGTCCTGATTTGGTGACATGGCCAGATACTTTGCCGACATCAACACCAAGTATGGCAACACCAAGAAAATTGCAAAATATGCCAAGGCTAAGCGGCAGCCCAGCCTACTTCAGCCCACCCATCTCAAGGCAATCAAGCAGTGGGTTACCAAGGATTGCCACCTGGAATCACTTGCTGTCCAATCAATGCTTGCCACATAGTTTGGGGTTTCTATTTCTAAAACCTTTGTTTACAAAGCAATGGTTGATTTGCGCTTCTCCTGGAAAGTACTGGGAGTTTTTCTGTATAACAGAAACAATGAGAAGACCATTGAGTATTGACACATTTATGCCAAGACATATCTGGCACTAAAGGAGACTGGGAATGTCCAGTTCTTCTACATCAACAAATTGTTGTTTTTCTGCTCACTCAGATCTAGGCATGGGTGGGTTGAGAAGGGGTCCAAGGACGGCGTAGCCCAATGTGCAGCTGTCTGTTCTCAGACCTATTCAATAGTTGTGCTTCTTAGTCCTTGCAGGTTGTATCAATATCAGATGATCAAGGGTTCTCATAATAGCAGGACCTTTCTCAATTTTCTCCAAGCTGTCAAGGAGTACCTTTGGATAAATTACAGCAGCACAACCAACATTGTTGTGCTTGATAATGTCGGGCTCCACAAAGTGGATTTGGTTGTGTCTGAGTTCCCCCCATCAACAAGAACAGCCATTCTGCCAGCCACCACCTTGCAGACTACCCAATGAGACTCCTCTTCCTTCCACCCTATTCTTCATTTCTGAACCCAATCAAGGAGGTGTTTGGTTGGATCAAAAATAAGGTGAAACAAGGCCTCCCTCAGGACACCAAGGATCTCTTCAACATTCTTGAGATCAGCCAATTTGCAATGCCACCTGAAGTGGTGGCAGCTTTCTATGAGCACTCTGAATCCTTCCTCCCTAAAGCCCTGGCCTCTGAGCCAATCAGATAAATGGGTGCTCTGGGTTTTATTTGGTTTTAATTTTATTTAGTTTGTTTTTTATTAGGACTCAAAAATTATTATTTATATATAATAATGTGATGTTTGATTGTATTATAGACATATAATAATACATAGAAAAGGTAAGTAAAATTAATTATACTAGGTATGAGGACAGATATTTTTATTATAATGCACTGAATATTATTGTTGGCTTTAGCATTAACAAATAAAAAACAAAAAAAGATAGAAATAAATTAGTTTATTTAAATACTTGTGAATCCTTGATGGTACTTTGGCTTTTCTAAGCCACAAATTGGACCTTGCATGTCATCATCTGATCCTTGTTATTTCAGTGCCACTATAGCCACACAACACAGCAGCCAATGATTTTCATGTATTGCTTACTAATTAGTACTTAGGATGCGGGTCAAGTATATTGAATATGTTTATCAAATCACATTACAAGGGAAAGGTAATTCAAGTTCTAAACAATCATTTGTTTAGAATATAAGTGGAGTGGGCCACATGATGTGGATAAATTCAATTCTTGTTGTTTGTTTTTGTAATAAATGAACCTGTACCCAACAAGATAGTAAATAAAAACTTTTTTAACTTGTTTTTAATATTTGACGTGGTTGCAACTTTAACTAATGTAGTAATATATTTAGATATATTAATATTATAACTTACATACTAAAATTTAAAATTAAAATTAAAATATTAAAAGTAAAATTATAAATATAAATCTTAAAAGTTAAATATTAAAGTTTAAATATTTGAAATGTAACTATTTTTATTAAATTGTGATTTATTCAATATTGAAATATTGATTTTAAAAATTTTAGTATTATAATATATATTATTAAAATTTTAATATTAACTTTTAGATACTAAAATTTTAATATTGAAATATGTAATATTAAAATTTTTATAGTAAAATTTTAATATTACATTTTTCAATATTAAAATTTTAGTATTAAAATATAAAAAGTTAAAAAAATTTAATTTTCAAGGGGAAAATATTTATTGGGGGATGTTAATTGCAAAGGGAATGTGATTATTCCGGGGAATTATACCCTGAAATTAAATTTTTGGCTAAAGTGTCTAATTGGATTCACATACTCTTCTGTACGTGGTGGGCAACCCTGGATGTGATTGCTAGAGGGGTGGCGCCCTGTACCCTGGTGGTTGTTGATTGTTTGATAAAAGGAAGGCGGGTGAGTGAATCAATTAATAGGTTTTTTTCAGGAGGCACGTAGTACCCATATAACATTGCCAATGCAAAGGAGTCATACAAGACATGTTCAACTGTCCTATACCCCTGCGGTGTCTTCTGGCAGTCAAGTACTAAGCAGCAAATATCCATTTGAATAGGTACATCCTCCAACTTTTTGACGTTGGTTTTTAATATACAGTGAAGGAGGATCCCCAGGTATACCGCAACATGAATTCTTTGCAAGGTATATTTTTCTGAGACCATGCATAATTTTTTGAATCTTTTAACTAATCTATTGATATAGGATGTTTGGTTGAACTTGAAGAGGGTTCCAGGGGGCGCCTGACTTAAATCAGCCCCTCAGGTCTTGCCAAACAAAATAAATAAAGGTTTAAAAGTATTCACAAGGACTGCATCCCCGACTTTATTTGACAGTGCCTTAAATACTTCATTAAAAATTGCAGTTATCAAATGTTCAGTTCCTATTTGAAAGTTGGTTTTTATTAAATTATTTTCATATTTGTTGATGTTTGTGAAGGGGAATCTTTGAATGCTTTTGTTTATATATCCATTGAAGTTTAGTTTGATATCTCCACAAATTTCATTCATTTCTTTGAAGTTGATATTTGATCCTATTTCATATGCTTCCCTTATCCATGGCAAGCACCCCACGGGTGGTAAATATTCCCTATCTTTAGCTTCAATTTTAAAAAAATTATTCATATTCTTTTGAATCATTTTATTTATTTGGTTTTTATTTATTTGTTTTACAGAGGCCACCAGTGACTGGTAACCCCTGGAAACCCAACTCAGCGTAAAAGCCGCCACTTCTGTGACCTCATCCCCATTCCTGGTGATGACTAAAATAAATATAAGTAAAACATAAAAAGACTTACTAATTGTTTCCCCTGTGCCCCCTCAGTCACAGGCGCCACTTCAGCAAACTTCATGAGAGTTGACTGCTCTTCATTGATTTTCCTGGGCTTTATCTCCCTTATTTTTCTTGCAACTTGTGCTTCCTCCTGATTTTTATTTGATAAAGTTTCTGTATTTCTTGAGGCGCTTCTGCTTCTTGCTTGTTTTTTGTTTTCATCTGTTTCCATTTGATTATTTTGTTCTTCATTGGTGTTAATTTCCTTTAGAATTTCAGTTCCTTCAATTAGTTTAATCTTATTGTTTTCTTTGGCCCCCTGCCAGAACTCCCACAAATTGTAGGCCGCATTGTTGAACTTCAGACTTGATAGAATTGTTCCCTGGAGATTTAGTAATGCTTCTTTATTCTTTTTGTCTATAATATTTCCTAGTTTATTCATAGCATCTTCTTTTGACTGGATAAGTGGCTGGCCCTTGTTACCCAGCTTTCCTGTTATTATTTCCCTGATATTTTTTTCTATTTCAACAACCTTTTGCAGGTGTACTTCTAATTTTTTTATCAAGTTATAGATAGTTGCCCTTTTGTTGGAATTCCATCAAAAAACTTGTCTTTATAGTACTATCCTACAAATCATACATATTTATCATCATTAATAAATTAAAGACAATAAATGTAAATATTGCATTAGAATGTTACAATTAGATGTCAGCTCTTGTGATCTTGATATTATGTGCATAACAAAATGCATTTTGTTTAATAAAATCCATTGTAAATTTGGCCTTATCCATTATAATTTAATGAAATGGACTGTGTTTTATTAGAGCCATTAACACTTAGTACAAATATTGATAATTAGTGCATTTTACAGCCTGCATATTTACCTATTGGTAATAATTCTATAAACTTTGTAGTTGGATTTTGCGAGGTAATAATAATGTAATGTGTTAATAGAATACTGTTTATTATCATTAATTGGCTGATTTTCTTTACTGTGGCTATTGTGCGTTTTCTGATATTTACACACTAGTATCCAAATGGTTAGTTTCACATCCAATCACACAGGCAATAGGAAAACAAGCCACCACCCTGACCACATCCGGTCTTGGGGTGGTGGCTTGTTTTCCTATTGCCTGTGCAATTGGATGTGAAACCAACCAATTGGATACTAGTGCGTAAATATCAGAAAATGCACAATAGCCACAGCAAAGAAAATCATCCAAAAAATGATAATAAACAGTAATTTAATACACATTACATTATTATTACCTTGCAAAATCTAACTAAAAAGTTTACAGAATTTTTCCAATAGGTAAATATGAAGACTGAAAATGCACTATGTATCAATATTATACTAAGTGTTAATGCTCTATAATATAAACACAGTCAATTTAATTAAATTTCAATGAAAAACGCCTTGTTTACAATAAATTTTATTAAATAAAATTAATTGAGCTATGCAACTAATACCAAAATATCAAGAGTTGACGTCTAATTGCAATATTCTAATGCAATATTTACATTTATGGTCTTTAATTTATTAATGATGATGAAAATATCCATGGAAATAATTATATGTTACCACATCAAATGTACATCATTCTTTACATATGGGAAATTCTAACAATGTAAAAAAATATATTATTAATTATGAACTGAAAGAACAAAATCAATTTTAATGAGTTGTCACAAAGAAAAGTTTTATTTTACTCATCAAAGGACAAGTAGGGGAGGGAATGGGAAGAAAGAACATCACCTTCATCTGTGCCTGTTAAAGGGACCGCATCAGAGATAGTGGGGAGGGAATGGGTGGTGGTTTGGGAGTCAGGGTTGGAAGGCAGGTGGCTTGATGGGGGTTGAGGAGGCAGGTTTGTTGACTGGGAAGAGAAAGCAAGAGCTGATTGCTTCAATTGCTCAAATTTGTCTTCCGTCACATATGCAGGCTTGGTGAAACAGATGGATTGGCGTGGGAGTGGCAGGAGTCTTTTCTGGACTTATCACTATCACTTGCATAGAAAATGACAAGATCTG
This sequence comes from Entomophthora muscae, assembly GCA_014839935.2. Taxonomy (NCBI): domain Eukaryota; kingdom Fungi; phylum Entomophthoromycota; class Entomophthoromycetes; order Entomophthorales; family Entomophthoraceae; genus Entomophthora; species Entomophthora muscae. The sequence continues at coordinate 159,364 of QTSX02001471.1, forward strand.
ATAGGTCCTGGACAATCACAGAAGAGAAAAGCTCATAACCCTTATCAATTCAGGTGCACAGTTCATTGTTTGTGGCAGGCTTTAAGCGCCTGGGAGCAGAACCAAAATTATAGAGACATACATCTGCAAGATGCATGTTGGCGTGGTTGATGGGGTAGGACCAACAGGTATGCCCTGCAGCCCTGATTTCTTGGGTTGCCCATTCCCGCTGCTCCATCTTGGCACTCAGTACAACTGTGTACTTGGCGTTTTGGGTAGCCCACTCCTCCAGCATAGCCTTGCACTCTGTCTGGTAGGCATACCTGTTTTTGTGTTTGACAACGCAGAGTAATGATTGACGCCCAATGGGGAAACTGCCAATAAAACCCTGAAAAAACAATACAAGATTGTGCTGCGCTTGTACACGTCAGACTGGATACGCTTTTCTCCAAAGTCTTGGATACTGGCCAAGATCTTAGTGTATGATAGGAAGATGACGTCATTACAGACCCTCATTGCCCACCCTTTAATAAAATTGATGATGGTCAAATTGTATGGGTTGGTATCCATCAAACTGTGGCCACCAAGAACCTGATTGGATAGGATTCTGGCAGCAACCACAACTCTGTGCATCTACAAATTCACTGTTCTCTTATTAGTGAAAATGCTGTGGAGTCCCAGTTGGAGGGGGACCTGGACCAGGGGCATCTGCGGGGCATGCTCCATAATAGCCATCATGAGAGGGTGGGCTTTTACTTTCAATTGAAGAACGGGCACTTGTTGGGGTCTTCTTGGTAGGGGGCCACAATTGACGTGGGCTTGCAGGGTTGCAGCCACAGTGGACTTTGCAAAACCCATTGCGGCCGCAATTTCCCCAAGGGACATAAGCATCCCCTGCTTCTCAACCATTTTTGAGAACAATCTCTGGAGTGATCAATTTTCTTCTGTGTCTTGCAGGCTGATTGGCTGGAGGTGGAATGTGTTTGTCTTGGGAACTGGATGTTGCCATCTGATTGGCTGTTTCTGTATTCTGGCTTCCATGGGTGGCCCTTTGGCTCAATTGACTGGTTCTGGATGTTATTGTTGATATGTTATTTGAGTTAGCAGCTGCCTGTGCATGATGGGAAAACAGGGCTATTCTTGAGGGCGTGGGAGAAAGAATACACTCCTGGGTAGTGCTTGGGGAGGGGCTGCGGGTCAGGAATGACTATCAACAGAGGCCTCACTGTTAAGAGACCCAGCATAGCCTTGCATGATTTCATCAAGGCTAGGGAACAACTTGTTGACTTGGTTGTTATTGAAAGAAGACATAATAAATTATTATTAAAAATTTTAAACTCAAAAAGAGGAGTGCATATTTTAGTCAATTTTATTGTTAAGTATGTTAAGTCAGTGAATATTATGATTGAAATTTTAGCCGTCCTAAATTGGAATAGGGTAATTTTTGAGAATGCCTTTGCTTCCCAAAAGAATTAGCACAAATTTACTCTAGATCCTTTAGCATTCTTTTTGAGACGCTCATAAATTATATTTATTTCAAATTCATCACAATTATGATTTGAAACTTGGTTCTTGGATTTGACAATCCTGCAATTTCAGATTAGTTAATTTTTACATGATGTCTATGATTTGTTTGACATACAGGAAATATCAAATTGTACATAAGAATCCCATATTTCTGATTCATGTATCCTGCATTTGTTTGCTGAGTTTTGTCTTTTGTTAGTTGAGTTATCTGCTTGAGGGATTCAAAATTTGCCAATTTAAATAAACCAAAAAAAGTCAAATTAAATGGTTAATTTTATTTAATATTTTAATGTTCACTCAGCTGAGTTGCCCGCAAAAGTGATTCAAAATTTGGACTATGGATTTGACAATCCCGCATTTTTACATTTAGGTTCTGAATTTACAGTATCAAATAAAGTCAGGGATATAAGCCTTGGGAATAGAATGAAGCCTTTATTAATTTCATACACAGAAGCATGGGGTTAATCCCAACAAAATTCCATAAAGTTCCCTCTTCAAATTTTTGAATACTTTCTATATCAATGGATTAATAGCAATATATAAGAAATTTTGCCTGTTTTCCAAAATTTACACATCCCAGCAACTTCATCTGGCCATCTACCTTGGAATTATCATACACTGTATCCTGAAGTCAAATGTGAAAAATTTAGAATACATCCCTCTTCAAATAGACATATGTTGGCTGGTATTAGACAAGATGAAGTCACTGCAGGGCTATAAAACTGTAGAGCACGTCCTCCACAGCTGTTTTGTGTTAGCCTTGCTCTATGATTATTTCTTACCTCCAGAAAAGAACCTTCTCATAAACTTCCTTTTGCAATTACCTTTTATACACTGTGCTTCCACCACCAGGGTGCTGAGTGCCACCCCTCTTGCAATTGTATCCAGAGTTGTCCACCATGTACAAAAGAGTATGTGGTTCTAATTAGACGCATTAGCAGAAAAATTTTATTTCAGGGTATAATACGCCAGAATAATCCCATCCCCCTGCATATTCTCTTTTCCCAATAAAAATATCTTTTCTTTGCAATTTTAGTTTTATTTTTTATTTTTTTAAATTATTATTGTAATATGAAAGTATTTAGATACAGTAGTTTTAAAAGCTATGGAGCCAACCAAAAATACCTCAGATTTAAACAAAATAGTTTCAGATTTTAACAAAATCCAAGTTGTGTGAGATTCAGGATTCAAATAATTTAAATATTTTTGGTTAATAAATGAACTGTCAAACAAAAAACAAAATTTCACTAGCCCACTATACAAAACTATATCAAACATCAAGCAATGTAGTTCAAACCACAAACAAAAAGAACTGACACAACAAGTGAAATGGATGGATGCCATTCTGGAGTATATTATAATCCAATCAAGATTCATATGAGGCACCAACAGAAGGGCTAAAATGAAATAAAATTTGAGCAATCTAGAAGCAAGATTCCACAAGCACAAAACAAAATGAACTCAACAAGATGTGCAGTATTATCAGCCTAAAATAGAAAACTATCAATTTAAAAGCCAATCAACAGCTATCTAATTTAGGAACAGAGGCAATTTATTCATTTTATTCATATTCATGGAGCCTGATTTATATGAAATGGTTTTGAGAACCTTCCAAATGTGGACTCAAGACAACAATAAAAATAAACCATTAAATTTTAAAATTTCTACTTTTAGTGATTTTATCCTAGGTTTTTTACAATGGTTTTTACCAGCAACATCTTCAACAGCGCCAGCAGCCAAGCCAGCTTTAATAGAGGCAAGGCTCAGAACGTGGAGGCACCCATTTATACCCAAGCCTTTGAGGCAGATAACAAGGAAGCTGACCTGTACCTGACCAGCGACCCCTATGGCTTTGACTTGTTCAGTAGTCACTTTGTGTCTAGCTCTGCCCCTTCTCCCATACCCACCCCCACACAAGCTGCCCGTCAACCAACCAATCAGGATGGCAACCTTGATTCAGAACAACTTTTTACTACTAGCCAACCTGCCCCCTACAGCCAATCAGGCTTCAGCTCCCGCAGCCCAGTGCCCCAAGCAACAAATCATCACTGCCTGGATTCTCCAAGAAATTGTGGCACTGAACCTGCAGAGTCTGTCCTGGGAACAGATTACAACCCAATTGCAATTTACCCAAGCCACCATAATGCGGGAATTTAATGATTTAAGGAACAAGGGGAATCTGATTGGGACGGCCAAAAAGCCCAAGAAGGTCCCAGAGTCCCAGATCAATGAGGCATACCCAATAATGCTTGACCTCCTCCAGAAGGACCCCAAGCTTCCCCTAACCCAGGTCTGCAAACAGCTTGCGCACCATAACATATGGGCCTCTGAGCGCATGGTGCAGCTCTGGATGCACAAAAAGGTGACTTCCATTCAGGTTCTTACCAATTTTTCTGGCAACCAATGGGATGGTGCTGAGGATTCCTTGTATGACACCTCCATCAAATCAACCCTGGTCCAATTCTTAACTAGTCTAACTGATGATGTCATGTTCATCTCCTATTACAAGCTATTAATAGCTTTTGATGATTTCAGCAAGCAAGGAAGAGCCACCACCAAGAATAGAAGGAAGAAGGTCAAGAAGGGGACTTTCATTGGTGTGTTTCTGGCTTTTTCAGCCAAGGATTTTGTCTACTATTAGACAAACCCAGATTTCATCAATGGCTACTTGTACAGCCATATTCTTGATGGATTACTCAACTCCTGGGATGGCTCAAATTCAAAGCATTGGGTTTTCTTGAGCCACCAGATGGAGGGTAGCTTCATTGCCCTCAGGGCCATCCAGAAACCCAGGAACCAGGCCTCTGTGTACCCAGCTGGTCACGCTGACATCCATCTGGCTGATATGTGTTCTTTAATATTGGAGATACACTCCAGGAGCGCCGCCCTCAGGCTTTCAACAACCTCTATCTTGGGGTCCTTGACCACAATTCTCTCTTTGGTCACCAAATGGTGGCTGACTTGTTTGCCCAAATTGTCTTCCACATGAACATGGGCAACCAATCACGCAAAGATAAGCGCCTCCCACCTTGTGCCCCTGCCACCTACCAGCCCATCCAGCCAATGATAGACAAGGAATATGATAAGCTTTATATGGCAGCTATTACACGCAATCCTCCTACCCCTACCCCTGCCACCACCACCCCCCACCTTCCAGCCCCACCCACCCAATCCCAGACCCCCCAGCCCAGCACTTCCTCTATGTCTTCCTTCCTGCGCTATTCTGCCTCCTAGGCATCACGCCTACCCGCCCCAATAAACCCCCTGTCACCAAACATTTTTTATTTGTATTATCTTTTTTTTATATTTTAATTGTTCATGTTCTCTTTGTTTTTAGTTGGCTTTATTCTTTATGTTCAGCTTATTTCTATAAAATCATATATTTACTATGTTGTGTATCTAGATCCAGAACACAGTTATTTTTAGTACCCAAACACAGCCCCTTATGAAACTATTAACAACAATTTGGTGATCAGCTAAATTTGACTTATAAAATTATAGGTTAATTACTTTTAGATAAAGTTGTTACTGATCCAAATTCAAAACCTTAATGATAAACTTTAAGCCAATCAGGAGCCAAGTGATAAAGTGATTGTTGTGACATAAAGGGTCATTCAATAATTCTTTGATGCATGTGCACTAATTAATATGATTGGCTGGTTGTTTTATCATTGTGCACCATTGCTGCTGTGGCAAGTTGTTGGTGGGCTAGTGTCCAATAAGCTGCTGGGTTAGCACTAGTCCACCAACAATTCACCACAACGGCAATGGCGCACAATGGCAAAACAACCATCTAATCATATTAATTAGCGCACATGCATCAAAGAATTATTGAATGACCCTTTATGCCACAACAATCACTTTATCACTTGGCTCCTGATTGGCTTAAAGTTTATCATTAAGGTTTTGAATTTGGATCAGTAACAACTTTATCTAAAATCAATTAACCTATAATTTTCTAAGTCAAATTTAGCTGATCATCAAATTGTTGTTAATAGCTTCATAAGGGGCTGTGTAAAGCGCCAAAAATAATATGCCAATTAAGGAAACAATGCCACCACAAAGCAAGTAACATATATTGAGATGAGCGTAAAACATATACATAATGGGTAAAAAATGGGATATTGGAGTAATGTGAAAACAAACAGGGATAAACAAAGAGGCAATAGTATCAGAATACTACAGATTTAATTGGGATGAAAGCTATAAAAACATATGGAAAGGTTAGTAAAAAATCAATGAGAGAATTGAAGAAGCTACTAAAAGACCTCTGCATCAGCAATTGCTGAAATTAAAGAGATTGACTGCAAGGTCAAAGCAAGAGTTAAGTCTGCCGTCCTTGAAGGGGACAAAATAGACAAGGTGTCTACAAAGGCCCTTATGACAAAAAAACCAGAAACCCCGGAGAGGACAATTGAGCGCTTACTAAATATTCAAAAACCTGTGGTTGAGGGCCTCCAGTTCAAGTCCTTTGCCCTCTCTGCGCCATTCATCTGGGTCAACAACCCTGAGATGTATGAACATCTCAAACCTGCAAAGCGCGCCAGGAAAGAGGACACAGAATTGCCTGCTCAACTTCTTGCGCCAATAATAGCCAAGCTGGCCAAGGCTTTGGGCAAGGAAGAAACACAAGAAGTTAAACTAAAAAAAAATTAATAAATTTCAAAATACTTACCTTTTTTTCTTAGAAAACATAGACAGTGAACTCCGCCAAGTCCTGGTCCCCTTTGTCCTGGCCACTTTTTATGCAAATTATGCCACTCATGTGGCCAAAATTGTATCTGTCCCCCCCTGTTGTATGGGAGCTGGAGGACCGTATCCACAGGTCTTTTACTATTTCCAGGGAGGAATTGGCTGGGCTTACACATGGAGAGGGGGCATCCAAGTGGGCAGTTACTGCCTACAAGGATGCCCAACTGGTCCGCCTGGACCCGGTTAACCTCAGTGGAGTTTACTGTGTAAACTCCATTGAGCTTGTTTTGGACGTCCTGGCAACGCTCCCATTCAAGAATGTACCGGAGATGGGCCAGGCTCATGCAGCTGCTTGCTTCTGCTTCCTGTTGGAGCACACCCTGTCTTACCTATTGGAGAACTTTGGGCGCGCGGTGGGCCAATTGGCTGTTGCAGACGCAACAGCCATCAATAAGACAAAAATTCTCCTTGCCAACAAGACAGGGCTCCCTGCAGCCATGGAGCTGACCTTTGCAAAGACCAGGCACAACAAGAAGATCAACACGGTCTATAATAAATTGTGTGAGTTCACAGAAGCCTTTGCTGGGCAAAGGCTTCATCTGGTTGTTTACCTGGGGTTCCTATTCTAACTTGGGATGGGCGCGTCTGTAGAAGACCTGGACAGGGTCCTTCTGGGTATTAACAAGGCCCAGTTTACACTTGACAGGAAGAAGGTCCCCCCTGGATATGACTTGGTGGACCATGTAATCCAAGACGCCCTGGTCCTGGCAGGGATTTACGGGTTTGCAGCCCCGCCCAAAAAGCTGCTCCTCAGTTTGCACCTTACCCTACTCCCCTTCACCAGCAGGAGGGAGTTTTTTAATAAGGGTGTATCCACTGTCCACGGTGTGGCAGTGGAGGTTGTGCGCCACCTCTATTGTGGGTTGGGTACATACCAAAGGACTCACTATAGGTGCATACAATAAAAACATGATTCCAATAAATTTTATTACAATTTAATTATTTTTATTTTAAAAAAATTTATAATTTTTATTTCAGCAAACCAGTTTTGTAAAATATATTGCAGAAACAGTTTTTATAAAATCATAAAATTATATGTTAATAAAATAAATTCTAACTTCTACATCTTACGTTTAATATTTTTAAAACTATTTTTATATTTATTTGACAAAAGTGATATAAATATATTTGCGTAATCCAGTATCAAGAGTTTGGGATAAAATCAGATGGCATAATAAAATAATATAAAATAAAATAAATAAATTACTAACCTTCATTGATGGTCCTGGTGAATGTGATTGTGGGCTTGGAAACATCTAAATATAAAATGATAATTAATAAATCTTGAATAGTAAATTAGAGAATATAAAAAAATTGGACACACTAAGCCTTTAATTGATTGGCTGTTTGGCTAGGCATGCAGGGATGAACAAATCAGTGTGGCCATAGAATTTGGCCATGGTCTCAGCTGGGAGGGTGTGGATCCTGGCCTGAAGCAAATTAAAGAGGTCCTTGGTCCCAGTTGGGGTTCCTTGCTTGACAACTTGCTTGAGCCACCCAAAGACTTCCTTGATGGGATTTAGGAAGGGCAAATAGGCTGGGAGGAAGAGAAGGTGTAAATTTGCTGTGGCCAATTGCTGGGGGCCCACAGCAATGCTGGTGTCAATCATTGTGAATTCCTCAAGAATTTCAACCACTTTGTGGAGACTAACATTGTCCAACACAATGATGTTGGTAAAGCCCGGGCTTGCGCGCCTCAGGTGCTCCTGGACCAATCAGAGAAATGACAGGAAGGTCCGGCTATTGTGGGAGCCTAGTATCATTTGGTACAGCTTGACCCCCTTTGGACCAAGGAGAGCCAACATTGAGTAGGCTGTGGCGCGGACTGCAGCACGCTGAGCCATCCTGTCATTGGAGCCTTTGGGAACGTAGCCATATGCGTTGCGCATAGACAAGGCAAATGCTGATTTGTCAATATAGTAAAATTTGACTGTCCCTTTGTTTTTGAGTGCAGTTTAGGCCTCTGCATAGTTTTTCTGGGTCTTCACATTGGCTGGGCTGTTTCTGTTATAGGGAGATACCCTGAGCTTTTTCCAGGAAAATCACATTCCCTTCACCAGATGGTAGTAAAAGGAAATGAAAGCCTCAACCCCAAAAGCAGATTTGATCTTGTCCTGAATATTTGCCAGTTCAAGATGGCAGTCCTGGGTGATCCACTGGTGGATTGCCCATTTGTGCTCCTTGGTGAGCATGGTAGAAACGTGCAAGGATTTCTCTGCGGCAAGGACATGGCCAGTATTGATGAATTTGTGGAAGGTCTTGCTGGTGTACTTGGGATACACTCTAACTTTGGCTGCAGCCACCTTGTAGTCACCAGACTCACACATTAGCTTAAGCAGTATAATTTGTTTGATATCTGGGATGCGCTTCTGAGCGGGCTTTGTGGGTTCAGACAAGCCAGGATCCTGATTGGTGACAGGCTTGCAAGGCATGGGCACCTTGTTGTAGAAGGCTTTAACCTTTTTGAGCAATAACTTTCCCTCATTGATTTGATATAACTTGGGCTCCTTGTCCTCCTCCTGATTGCCATCACTAATGTAGGGCTTGTAGCTAGTATCAAGTACAGGCTTTAACTTCTCCAGCATGGCTGACGGGACCAACTCTTGCTGGTACACAACGTCAAACACATACAAAGTAAGTTCTACCTCCTTGTCTCTAACTTTCTTGGTGAAGGTAACCTTGGTGGGCTTCTGGTTCAGCCTTGGACCCAAGGGTTTATGCTCTGCACCCTAGCAGCTTGTGCTCCTTGAACCAGGTATGTCAGTGCAGCGTCACTATGGAACTCTCCTCTCCTGTCTCCTCCTTGGGTAGGCATTTGTGTTGCACTAACTCTGTTCTTTGACCCACGGGGGCAACCGCAATTGCAGTGCACAACAGGTGCATTGGTACTCTGTTGCTGTGTTCCTTCTATTTTAAAATTCAATAAAATAAAAATAAAACCTCAATTAAGTTACTCCCTAATTTTAATTTTTGCTTTTATCTGAATATGGATATCCAATTAATATTTTTTCCCACCCAATATCCCAATCATAGTTTTTTATTTCTTAATTAGTTGTTTCTGGTTTTACAGCGCCCATTTTAGAATACCCAAAATAATTTCCACTTTTTCAGATTTTACGCTAAATTAAGCACCCAACACAATATTTTTAAAATTTATGTTTCAGATCTTGTGTCCTGTTTTAGATACCTTGGTATCATTCATGATTACAATCCATTGTTCACATTGAGTGAGAAATTTTGTTTACATAGCAAGTTCCTATTGTGTTTTGTTTTTGGATTGAGTTTTGACTCACCTTGCTTGGGTGTATTTTGTCACCAATTCACATAGTAAACACATGTACACCAAAAGTCAACTCACACCATTTTGTTTGTGAATCCATGTATTTTGGATTATATTTTGAATGGTTTTTCTTTGCGTGTGAGCACTTCTTTGCTATGTTGACTCACTTTGCCCATTAACGCCAATAAACCCTGTTAACAGAGTGTATATTTTAACCTGATAGTTGGATTTTGTTTAAATCTGAAATCATTCTGTTTAAATCTGAGGTATTTTTGGTTGTTGCCATAGCTTTTAAAACTACTATAATAAAGAATTTTTTACAATAACTTGAACATGTTTGATATTAAATTTGAATTAAAAAATTGTTTATTTAGTTGATTAGCAGCTCTGGGTTTATGTACTAAATATTTAACTGACAATGAATTCAATTTAACAAATACAGACTGTCCATTAAACTTATGTTTTAAATAGGACAAGTGCCTAAAGTTGAAATGTGGAGATCAAAATCTCCAAATCAATGGATTTTTTAATCTTTGCACTTTTTTTTAATAAAAATATTTTCCAAAAAATTTAATATTTTTCTTAAATTTGACTTTTTAAAAAATGTTTTTACTAGTAGCCAAAATCAAAAAACCAAGTTTGAAGTGCCCAAATTGATGCAATTTAAAACACACCTTAAATTAATTTGGCTTTTAAAATAGATATTATTAATCCTTTTAAATATAGGGGACAAAATTGAAAGTGCAGAAATCAAAGTCTAGAAGCTCTTCAATTTAATATTTGAGGCCCCAAAATTAAAAAAATATCACTTAATATTGATTATATCACTATGTAAATGATCAGAAAAGCTTCATAAACATATCATACTCAACCAAATAAGCTAAAACCTATCATACAGGTTACAATCACCTGTATAACATTTGATTATAGTTTCAGTGATTTTTATCATGTAAAAGATAGAGTGCTGAATAAAACAAATATTATATGATCACTTAGTAATTTACTGGGTGTAGTAATAGAGTACGCAAATTGAAAATGCTTCAAATCAAAATTCAAAACACACTGATTTAGTGCTCACCAATATATTTTAAATTATGATTGGAATTTAATATTTTATTAACTAAGCTCCAATAGTTGTTTATAATCAAAAGTGCGGAAATTGAAAGTGCATTTAAACCAAACAAACGCTCTACTTTAAAAACCCATAATAATTTAACCAGTGTAAGTTAATGCTTAAAATTATCATTTTAAAGGTTAAATACTTACTTTATAACATAGTAGAGTTTCAGGCCTCATGGGTTAGTTTAGTGTAACTTTTTAAAGGGTTTAGTAAAAACTGCAGATTTTGGCAGTTTTGAAAAAAAAATTAATATAATATATGTTACTATGCTTCCTTATGTTTTTAGGGAGTGTCAAAATCAAAGTGCCAAAATCAAAACTCCCTAATTGTCTGATCAAAACCCCTTTTCTCCTTTTAAAAGCATTATAGAGTTGACTACCTCAATTAAAATATTTATTAAAACTAATAAATTATAGTAAACAGCACTCTGGTTTCCAGATTCTGTTAAAAAACAATATTTTTAAGAATAATTTATATTCTTTTTTACTAACCAAAAAATACTAATTTTGAGCCATCTAGATGCCCCCTAAGTCAACTCCCATCAAACCAAAGAAGGCCACCCCTTTTAGATCCAAGAAGCCTGGCCCCAAGACCACCAAGAAGATCACCAAGAAGGCCGTCAAGGCCACCAAGAAGACCCATGAGCCCTCCCCCTCTCCAGAAGAGGAGCCTTCTGAAGAGGAACCTAACCCAGCCCCTCCAAGAGCCCAACTGGGCACAAGTTTGTCCACAGTCAGGAAGATGAAAAGGAGACGCCTCCCCACATCTCAGAAGAAGAACATGAATACCTGTACAACTCTGGAGATGCTACACCAACTGAGGATGGCCTTGAAACCTAGGATATCCTTAAAGTACAAAATATTTGCAACTATGAAGAAGAGTTCCAACTGCCAGATGTCCTACCCATCTCCTTCCCAATAATGCCCTCCAAGGGCAATACTAGGTTCTACCATGATGGGTTTATGTTTTGGTGTAATGATGAGCAGAAGAACTTGGTGCTTTATCATTACAAGTGTGAGGGGCCTGCCTGCCTGACTACAACTGGGTTCACTCAGTTTAAGAAGCTGAATAATCAGCACACCTGCCTGGAACCAACTGGGGTATATCAGCACCTAATAAAGTGGTACCTGCGCCAGAGGCAGCCTTTTAACAGGGGCCTTATCTCCCAGTAAATAGTCACTAGGGCTATTCACAACTTGACCAGCTTTCAAAAGATAGCACTTGGTACTTTTGGATCCCTTCCAAAGTATGTCAGTGATAATCACCAGAAGTCTGACAATGTAGGCAGATCAGCCACCTCTCTCCTGGAACTGGATATACCAAATGAGCTCATAGTCACCTCTAAGGATGAAAAGTTTCTCATTCATGACAATGGGCCATATGAGCATAAAAGAACCATCTTCTATGCCACCCAGGAAAACCTTAAGAGATTGATGGCTGCCAATATCTGGTTGGCTGACGGGACCTTCTCATCATGCCCTAAGATTTTTTCCCAGCTTTGGTGCATCCATGAGAAGTATGGTGATAAGGTTTTATCAATGGTTTACTTTCTGATGTCAGGACAAAATGAGGATGATTATACTCATTCCTTGGAGATTCTAAAGGGGAAGTTGGATCTCCTTCCCCCTACTGATGCCCCCACTTCTACCCCCAAGAGGAAGAAGTCTAAAACCCCAAGCCAACCTGATGATGAGGAAACATCATAGCCTTACCATAACCACCTCCTTTTTTACTTTGAGCCTGCTCAAGCCAACACCTTCAAAAAGGTATTTAATAGCAAGCCTTATGGTTGCTTCTTTTACTTCAGACAATGCCTCAGAAGAAAGCTGCAGAGCTTTACTGAACTCAACAGATTGGTTACCAGATCCACTTCCCAAGAGCCCAAGGTGACATTCAACTACTTTTCTGATATTGCCTTGGTGAGAAAAGAGGACTCTAGAAAGATCTATGAGGCCTTTAAGAATACCAAGTATATGGAGGACAATGCAGCTGTCTTTGCTCCATTTATTGATTACTTTGAACGCCAATGGATTGGAAAACTTGAGACCAGATGCCATGGAAGAAAGGAAAAAAAGATTGAATGGAACCAGTTCAAGTTTGTTAAGAATAAGACCATGAAGACTACTTCATCCCTGAAAATCTGGCACAACAAGTTTGCCAACTGTTTTGGGGTAAAGAAACCCAAGTTTAATGTCCTGATCAACAAGCTCAAAGTTGAACAAGCAACCAATGAAACTCTTTACCAGGAGTTTTTAGATGGACGCCTAAGTGTTTCCCAGAGCAGCAAGGATCTCAAAAGCTTTTAGATAGTCACAAAAAACTCACTCCTTCCCTACAACTCCTCCAACTGGCTCACTCATATTGAGAATATTGCAAAAATTCTCTAATATTCCAAGTTAAATCTTGTATTGCTTTTACTTTCTTTTAATTTTATGTTATGACAATAAAGATCTTACCATGCAAATACTTTTTAAAGCAGTTTTTTGTTTAGTTTTGTATTTTATATTCAATTGAATACAGTTAAATATAAATTCTAGTCTAATTTTTCTTTTGAAACTAAAATAAACTTTCTTTAAATAAACAGCAAATTTAAGCATATTTTTATTATCTAGTATATATTTATATTGCAGAAATGAATTCCTTGGGGTCTTTTTAGTCTAGAAAAGATTTTAAAATACATATTTTTATATTAAGAACTTTATTTTATTTGGCTTCAAAGTTAACTTCTGGAAAATCAATTTTTGCACTTTGATCTTTGATATTTTCAATTTTTGCACCCTACATAGTGTTTCAATTTCTGCACTTTTGACCTTAGGAACTTTGACCTTAGGCACTTGCCCTTTAAATAATGGATTGTTTAGAGCTTGAATTTTTTCCCGTTGAATATGATTTGATAAATAGACTTGCTATTCTTAACTTGTGTTGTAAGTAAAGATTAGTAACAGATACATGAAAATCATTGGTTTTCATGACGGGTGGCTCTGGTGGCACTGAATTGATAAGGATCAGATAATGACTCACAAGGTCTAATTTGTGGCTTTAAAAAATAACAACCATTGTACTAAAAAGGGATCACATTTATTTAAATAAAATTAATCTATTTGTAAGTTGAAAGGTCAATAAAATATTTGGTGTATTGTAATAATACTAATCTCTGAATCTAATATATTTATTTATATTTAATTAGCATATGAAGTTGTTACTATCTAGAATGCAGAATAACATCAAGTCATTATAACATAAAATACTATTTTTAAGTCCAATTTAAAACTAAATAAATAAAAGAAAACAATTAAAGCTGGGGATACCCTATTTATCTGATTGGCTTGGAAGCAAGAGCTTTGGGGAGGAAGGATTTTGAGTGCTTGTAAAAAGCTGCCACCACATCAGGTGGAATTGAGACTTGGCTGACCTCAAGAATATTGAAGAGATCTTTGGTGTCCTGTGGGAGGCCTTTCTTCACCTTATTCTTGATCCAACCAAACACCTCCTTGATTGGATTCAGAAATGGAGAATAGCGTGGGAGGAAGAGAAGTCTCATTGGACAATCAGCAAGACAATGGCTAGAAGTGTAGTTGTTTTTGCCAATGAGGGGAACTCAGACACAACCAAATCCAAATTTTTAGCCCCACATTAACCAACACAACAATGTTGGCTGTGCCTCTGTAATTAATCTAAAGGTACTCCTTAACGGTTTGGAGAAAATCAAGAAATATCCTGCTGTTATGGGAACCCTTGATAATCTGATACTGGTCTAAACTGCAGGGACCAAAAAGTGCTACCATAGAATATGTCTGGTAATAGACAGCTGCACAATGTGCTACATCATCCTTGTACCTCTTATTGACCCACTCATGCCTGGATCTGAGTGAGGAGGGAAACAATGATTTGTCATTTAAAAGAATTGGACATTTCCAGTCTTCTTGAGAGCCACATAGGTCTCAGCATAAATGTGTCAATCCTCAATGGTCTTCTTGCTGTTTCTGTTGTATGGAGAAATACCCAATACTTTCCAGGAGAAGCCTAAATAAACCATTGTTTTGTAGACAAGGGTTTTGGGGTCAGAAAGATCAAACTCAGTGACAAGCATTTTTTTTCAGCAAGTGAGTCCAGGTGGCAACCCTTGGCTACCTGTTGTTTTATTGCATCAATATACACAGGCTGCAAGAGTTTTTGCTGTCTTTTTGCCTTGGCAGTTTTTGAAATTTGACCAGTGTCACCATATTTGGTGTTGAGGTTGCTAATTATCTGGCTTTAACACAAAATTGGGACGCAATATCCCAGACTGCCATTCCCCCGTTTAGACAGTTGAGGAGAGCTTCACACTCACTATCTGTCAACCAACGCCGGCCCTTGGTGGGTACCGCGGCATCCAAGCTATTGGGCTCAGCACACATGAGATGGGGACCTTTGTGTAGAAGGTTAAATCATTCTTTTCTGTGGCAGTGCTGTCAATTGTTGAATATACAACAGGCACAGATTGCTCCTCCATTGTGGCCAATGGCTCATAGGAGGTGTCAAAAACGTGGGGGCATGAAGTGGCAACTCTTGGATCCAGAGTGCGGGGCCAAGTGACAACTGGGTATACAGTGGAGGTGTATGTAACCTCATTGTTCCCAACAACCTTGGTATGGGATATTTTGGTAGCAGGCTGCAATAGTGGCTTCTGTTTGGGATTCAAGCTGGTTGTTCTGGCTTGTGACGTGGGAGGTGGTTGACTGACGCTGGCACCCTGGGAGGCCTGTGTGTTGGCATTACTCCCCTTGAGTTGTGTTCTAGGTCTATTCTTAAACCCTCTGGGACGCCCTTGTGGAAAGACTGCCACACAGGCTATTGTGTAAGCTGGTTGGTAATGGAATGGTCTGTCTGTAAAGATAAAATAAAAATATATATTCTAGATTAAAAATTTATTTATTTAGATTTTATTTGAGTTTTGGGTTGTTGTTTTCTCTTTATTTAGTCTTGAATAGTAACATAAATGCTATATTAGTGATTTGGATTACATAATATTGTATTGTTTCCAGGATTAGACAATTTTACATTTTAGTTAAGTTTTACATCTAAACATGGTTATTGAGAGTGAATTTTTCATTTGATTTTAGTCATGGTGGAGCTTCCAGATTTGGATTGGTGTTTGCTGGTGTTCTTACTGTACATTAAATTTGGATTTCAGTTCCTGCAATTAATATTTGAGTTTACTAGTGACATTCAAAAGTGCTTTGAAATCTGGTTCTTGGATTTGAAAATCCTGCAATTCCAAAAAACATAGTAAACTTAATGAAACTGGTTGATGGATTTGAACGCTTCAAATCTGATTCCAGTTAATATATTCCCTCCATTGG
Organism: Entomophthora muscae; assembly: GCA_014839935.2. NCBI lineage: Eukaryota > Fungi > Entomophthoromycota > Entomophthoromycetes > Entomophthorales > Entomophthoraceae > Entomophthora > Entomophthora muscae. The sequence continues at coordinate 175,364 of QTSX02001471.1, forward strand.
AAATAGGCAGTTCAACTTGAAATTTGCAAAGTATCTATGAGTTGCTGCGTTTTTAAAAATTCAAATAAAAATAAAAAGAATTCAATTTAATTAAAAAAATGCATCCTGCAAAAGTGATTCAAGATTGGACCAAGGATTTGACAATCTTGCATTTTTACGTTTAGGTTCTGAATTTATAGTACTTGTATTTTAGCAGGTGGGGCTCAGCAATAATTCAAGAGCCTTTTCTGTTAAATCTAGCCAACTATTTAGTGGCAACAAGGGGGTTGCTTGCCAATATTATTCCGGTGATATACCCTTGGCACTCTGGCTCTAATGGATACTAAGTAAAGTAGATGGAGCTATAAGAAGCACTTGAAGGATAGAAAGCTGCATGTGGTGAGGCAGGCAGGATAAAATGATTTGGGTTGAACTGAAAGATTACTAAGATCAAATACAAGGATATTTGGGATCCCTGATATCCCATAAACTTTATTTCAAAATGGCAATAAAGTCTGACACATGGTCTAGTGTTTCATATGGTACCCCACTACCAGACTTTAATTATAATGATTAGGACTCAGATGATTGGGAAATGAAAAATAGGACAGGCAAGACACCCAGGTTTGGGAAAGCTAAATGGCACAGGTGTTCATTGTCTAGATCCTTCAGAAGGGTTGAACAACCCTTCTGTTCTAGAGCAGTATCCTTGGTGGCAGCTTACTGGTCAGCCCCTTCCTCAGGGATGGGGTTCTGATTGGCTACCAAGGCAGACATCAGGCCCATGGCGGGGGTGTCTTTGCCTCCATTAGACAACTGGCTTTAATTTTTGGTAAATGCCACCAATGGTAAATTTGCGCCAAGGTCTTCTTTTTCAATGGAATCTGTAGCTTCAATATGAGAGGATTCAGTTCCAAAAACTCATGGGCCACTGGCCTGCAATCCATTTCAGCCAGGGTTTAAATCCTGTCCCAAACTTGAGTTTTTTACGGGGGGAATACCATTCCTGATTGCTAGCTTCAACACCCAGGGCTAGGCTTTCAGCCAAAATAGTGGCCTGAAATGAGTTTATTGTTCTCTTATATATTTTCTCCTCTTTACTGTTTGTTATTCCCTTGGGATATATATACTCTTGTTTATGACAGTCATTGGGAAAAACTAAGACCAGCGCTCACAAAAATGGTTGGGTATTGGGGGTGTTCCACCCCAAGCCCCAGGAAGTAGCCAATGGTTTAATGATGGGTTAGCCATTGATGGTAGGAGTTTTGGACCATGAAATTTACTTGTGATAACAAGAAAAAGATTTATAGCCAGCTCTTTGAAAATTTTACTAATATCCCTAATTTTGGGGGAAATAAGCACAGATCTGATAACTAAGGGGGTCAGCTGAGTAGACACAATAACTAATATGTTTAATCAATTTTTTATGGTGTGTATGAACTAAAGATAGATCTCCCTACACACCTTTAGGATTGGCTCAAGAAATAAGTATTGGGGTATCAAGTTAAATATATTCATAACTAGAATGATGAGACTTTTATAACTCTGGCAGGTTTCCAACTTTTTAAGGGTGGACCAGGAGCCAGCATCTCAGGATCTTCAGCCCAAGATGAATTATTAGCAGAAGGACCCTTAGCTTTGTTTTCTGTGGCATCATGAGGGGGTTGGGAGTTGGTGGGAATTTCTGGGCTCATTCCAGATGCCAAAGCCTTTTCTACTTCATCCTGACCTTTGATAGCCTCAGAGATCTGCTGAGGTAAAAGTTTATCTGTCATTTGGCTGTTGTGCCAAGAGAAGCTTTTCTATTAAAGGGTGTTTTCTGAGATTATTATTCTGAGGCATCCCTTGACTGGTGATGTGTCTGCAGCATTTTTCTTGAATTTGATTGGCTGGGTTTTTGCCCTTTGAAGTCTCTTAGTTGGGCAATAAGAGTTCAGCTGCTCTGTCTCATGATCTTCTCAAATTAGATGATCCTGTTTTAAGCCATTGATTCAATCACCCAGCCTGCTGGTGATGAAAAAACTATTGGCCCTGCTGTATATATACTTTTGTTGGTACCCTGTCTATTTTTATCTGCAGCTGTTGATATGAGGGTTGATTGGCCAGCTGTGATAAACCAGGACTTCCTGGAAGTAGCTATACCCAGAATGCTGTCTACCCAGAAGTTATTTTCTGCTGAGAGCTCCGGCTTGGGTAAGCATTTTAATGGGGAAGGAAGATGCTCCAGCAATTATTTTTCTGCCAACTGATTCTCTGTCATATTTGATCCAGCTATAGTTTTCCTCATAAGCACTTGTTTAGCTTCTTGATAGATCAAAGATTAATTATAAAGTAGTTTTAAAGGCTGTGGCAACAACCAAAAATACCTCAGATTTAAAAAAAATGAATTCAGATTTAAGCAAATTCAAACTATCAGGTTAAAATATATACTCTGTTAACAGGTATTCTGGCGTTAATGAGTGAAATGGGTCAACACAGCAAAGAAGTGCTCACTTGCCAAGCAAAACTATTCAAATACTATCCAAAATACATTTATTCACAAAAAATGGTGGGAGTTGACTTTCAGTGTACATATGGGTCATTATTTTAGGGATTAGGCCATTTTCTAATACACATGCTGCTCAAGTCGCAGCATAACACAGTTCAATTTTGAAAAAGTAACTAATTACACATTTTATATTTAAACATTAATAACTCAATGAAAAATTAATGTTTTTCACACCATAAACTATCAAAATGAAGCTAAAAATTCTATCTTTCTTTTGGTGTAAAATTTTTAATATGTACACTATACTCAATACTAAAGCAAAAGTAATTTAAAAGAGTATAATCCAGATTTTATTATATGATTATATCTAATGATATAAATTAGATCACTTCAAAGCTAATAAATACTCTTTTTTCAATATACAACAGATTTTTTTATTTGACAAAATTAAAGATAAGATTGAGAGCTTTATTTTTGCATTTTATTTTATTTAAAAAGCTTGATTCTTTAGGATTTTATGATAGTTTGAAGTTAAGGTGCTTTTATCACTGTTTAGATTTATTTTAAGGTTCAAGTGAGCTTTGAACCTCAAATTAAGCATTCTTTAAATGGAATTCTTTAATGTTTTACCATTTTAAAAATATGCAAAAGAGTTACAATTAACTGAATACATTATTTTAATTGATTTGCATTGATTACAAAGAGGATATGATGTAATAATAATGCTTAGCTGCTTCACATATATCACTTGTGCATGAAAACTGGGTATTTAATTAATTCTGCAAACATAAATTCAAGTTCAAACTATAGTAAAAACTATCACACCATTTCTTTCAGAATGGTGTCATTTAGCTTGGTATATAAGAGCTAAAGCACCACAAAGCTTCTAATCCAAAAGACCCCATTCAAAGGCCACATTCTGATCATAACTACTCCATCATTAAGGCACATTTCAGAGATCTGACCTAATTACAGATTCAAAATACTACCATGTCCTCAGTTAAATTTAATTCTGCCATGCTACCCTTTTTTTCCTTGGAAGCTTCAACAAAAGAGAGAGAATTGGAATGTTAAAAAAGGCATTCCTCTTTATTGCTGGTGATGATCTTGATACTTTCATCAAGCGCTTCCTTACTCAAACTGAATTTGGGAAAGCTCAGTTCCTTCCAGCTATTCAAAATCAAAAAAGCAATGAGTTCATTGAAAACTTAAAGGATCTCCTGAAATCTTCTCCCCAAAAGCATCTCCCAGCCTTGCAATCTCTGGTTACTTCCAGTCACTCTTTAAAAGAGCTTATGATATGGGGTTTAATATAACCAAAAGTGAGTTTGAATACTCAAGAAAAATAAATAAAAATAAAAATGTAAGTTTAAACAAAAAAAGCCAAAAAAGAATAACTATTCATTAAAAAAAGAAATAACTAAAAAATAATTAAAAAAATTGCTGGAAAATTCTTTTGAAACAAGCCAGTTTACAAAAAAAGTGCCTGAAAAAATTTATAAAGATATAGAAAAAGAGATGAGTAATTACTCAACTGAAATTGAATACTCTCTACTTAAAACAAAAAAAGAAATATATGAAAATATGAAAATAAAAAATGAAATTTCAGTTTCAATTTCTACTTACTATAAATTAATCCCTAAAAATATAATAAAAAGTAAAAAACAAACTGATATGTGCAATATTTGTGATTTAAAAAATTCACTAGAAAAAAGGAAGGAAGAATGTGCCAGTAAAAAATTACCATTACCAGAATCTATAAACAATGACTTAAAGACTATTAATCAGCACCAAAATTTTTATTTCATCAAAATTGTGAATATAAAAAAGATATTAATGAATTAGATGATGAGTCTTGTGTTGTAGTTATAGATTATAAGGAAAACTTAAAGTTTGGAGGCGGTCCAAATGAGACCAATAATTGTTTTTATTCAAAAAAACCAATCTCATTATTAGGGTTTGCATTAGTTTTTAAGGAAAACAATAAAATTAAATATGAATGTCATGATTTTTTGTCTCAAATATTATCACATGATTCTTTATTTTCAGGTGAGTGTTTTATAAAAATTCTTAAATTAGATAGACTTTAAAAATAAAAAATATAAAAGTATGGACTGATAATGGAAATCATTTTAGATCATTTGAATTTTTATATTACTTATTTAAAGAGACACATGAATATATTAAGGGTTCTATAAAATATAATTGTTTTGTAGAATATCATAGAAAAAGCATTGTTGATAGTCACTTTGGTGTAATATCAAAAACATTAAAAGAGAGAAAAATCAGCTTTATATTAAGAATATAAATGATATTAAAAACATTTTTGAGCAAAAAGAAAAAAGAAAAGAATTATATAAATCAGCGCTATCAGGCTCAAATATTTCTCAAAAGTCATTCTTTTATATTTATGAGAGAAAAGTTAGGCCTATAAGGAAAGAGCTTGAAGTTAAAAATCTGTGCATTAATCTTTCATATTTGATGAAAGATGGGAAGTTATATACTTCACCTCTAACATTTGAAAGTTTATCAGAAGATTCTGAGATAACTTATCATTTGAAATCATGTGATGATACCAGAGAAACAAAAATATCAGAAGATGCTAATGATGTATTAGGGCAAGTTCATGAAGTAGGGCAGCTTACTAGAGGGTGTATTTTAAATAGAGTTATCAGTCTTTCAAAAACAACAACCTTTTTTTCTGAAACAAAATAAGAATATTTATGATGAGCCAAAGATAGGGTAATAGCATTTATAGCTTTGGGGCTGCTATTACTCTCCCATGCAACTCATCATGAATATTTTTGGTTTGTAGTTTTTAGTAGCACTTAAGATATTTTCAGTAATACTATAAGTTGCAATTTTCAATTCTAAAATTGATGACTTATTTTTAAAAAATTCATCTAAGCCCAAGATCAATTAAAGTTTTAGGATTGATTGTATTTTAAGCTTTCTGAATAATTTGAATACAAATAGTGTGATTAAGTTATAAAAGAATAAATCTGGCGCCTAGGCATAACAAGAAAAATAATGACCCATATGTTTACTATGTAAATTGGCAACAAAATATACCCAAGCGCAGTGAGTCAAAACTCAAACCAAAACCAAAACACAATAGCAACTCACTATGTAAACAAAATCACTCAAATGTTGTGTGAAATGGATTGTAATCAAGAATGATACCAAGGTATCTAAAATAAGACACACAATCCAAGACATAAATTTTAAAAATATTGTGTCAGGTGCTTAATTTGGCGTAAAATCTGGTAAAATGGGTGGAAATTATTTTGGGTATTCTAAAATGGGCATTGCAAAACCAGAAACAACTAATTAAGAAATAAAAAAATCTATAATTAGGATATTGGGTGGGGAAAACTCTAATTAAATATCCATATTCAGATAAAAGCAAAAATTAAAATTAGGGAGTAAATTAATTGAAATTTAGTTAATATTTTATTAAATTTATTAAAATGGAAGGAACACAATAACATAGTATCAATGTACCTGTTGTGCTCCATGGTTGCGGTTGCCCCTGCGTGTCAAAGAAATGAGTTAATGCAACCCAAGTGCCTACTCAGGAAGGAGATGTGAGAGGAGAGTTCAATAGTGATGCTGCACTGACACAGCCAGTTCAAGGATCACAAGCTGCTAGGGTGCAGAGCATCAACTCTTGGGTCCCCAAGCTGACCCAGAAGCCCACTAAGGTTACCACAACCAAAACAGTCAGGAACAAAGAGATTGAACTTAACTCCTATGTGTTTGACACTGTGTACCACCAAGAGTCAGTCCCGTCAGCCATGATGGAGAAGGTGAAGCCTGTGCTTGATACCAACTATGAGCCCTACGTCAGTGATGGCAACCAAGAAGACAACAACAAGCCCTAGTTCTATAGAACCACAGAGGGGAATTTAGTATTAAAGAAAGTTTCTGTGTTCTACACCAGGGTACCCATGCCTTGCAAGCCTGTCATCAATCAGGATCCTGGCTCATCTGAACCTACAAATCCTGCTCAGAAGTGCATTCCTGATATAAAGTGCATCATTCTTATCAAGTTAATGCAGGAATCTGGTGACTACAAGGCAGCCGCGGCTCTTGTTGGAATGCATCCCAAGTACGCCTCCAAGACATTCAACACCTTCATTGAGACAAGCCAAGTTATTGCTGAAGAGAAATTCTTGCATGTTTCCACTATGCTCACCAAGGAGCACAAATGGGCAATCTTCCAGTGGATAACCCGGGACTGCCATCTTGAACTGGAAAATATACAGTCACTGGCCAAATCTGCTTTTGGGATTGAGGCCTTGATTTCCGTTTACTACCATCTGGTGAAGGGAATGCGCTTTTCCTGGAAAAAGTTCAGGGTATCTCCAAACAATCAGAATAGCCCAACCAATGTCAAGACCAGGAAAAATATTCTGAGGCCTACACAGCCCTCAAAAAAAAAAAGAAACAGTGAAATTCTATTATATTGACAAATCAGCATTTGCCTTATTTATTCACAATGCATATGGGTATGTCCCAAAAGGCTCTAATGACGGGGTAGCTTGGCGTGCTGCAGTCCGCGCTACAGCCTATTCAATGGTGGCTCTCCTTGGTTCAAAGGGGATCAAGCTGTATCAAATGATATTGGGTTCTCACAATAGCAGGACTTTCTTATCTTTTTTCCAATTAGTCCAGGAGCACCTGAGGTGCACAAGCCCTGGCTTCACCAATGTCATTGTGTTGGACAATATTGGTCTCCACAAGGTGGCAGATATTCTTGCTTAATTTCCATCAATTGACACCAGCATTGCAGTGGTCCCCCAGTAATTAGCCACAGAAAATTTGCGCCTTCTCTTCCTCCCCGTCTATTCACCCTTCCTAAATCCCATCAAGGAAGCTTTTAGGTGGCTCAAGCAAGTTGTTGAGCAAGGGACCCCAACTGGGACTGAGGATCTGTTTGATTTGCTCCAGGCCAGGATTCACACCCTTCCAGCTAAGACTGTGGCCAAATTATATGGCCACACTGATTCATTTCTCCCTGTGTGCCTTGCCAAGCAGCCAATCAACTAAAGGCTTAACAATTCTGACTATTTTTTATATTCTTTAATTTACTCTTTTGGATTTATGGATTATCATTTTATATTTAGAAGCTTCCAAGCCCCCAATCACATTCAGTGGGACCATCAATGAAGGTTTGTAATTTATTTATTTTATATTAAATTATTTTATTATGGCCTCTGGGGCTATCCCAAACACTAGATACTGGAGTACAAATATAGATTTATATCACTCTTGTCAAATAAATATAAAAATGAAATTAAAAAAGTTAAATTTAAAGTGTACAAGTTAGAATTAAATTTTATTAACACATATTATTATGCTTTTATAGAGACCTTCTATGGGATTTTTTTGCAAAACTTGTTTGCTAAAATAAGAATTAAAAAATTAATTATTTTAAAAAGTAAAATTTAAAGGTTTAGCTTGTACTGAGGAAGGAGATTTTTATTGAGTATGCCTGTAGTGGGTTCTTTGGTATGTATCCACCCAGCAATGAAGATGGCACACAACCTCCACCGCTACACTGTAGACGGTGGATACACCCTTATTGAAATATTTGTAGCGGCTAGTAAAAGGAAGTATTGTGAGGTGGGATTTCAGGAGAAGCTTTTTGGGTGGGGCTGCAAACCCGTAAATCCCTGCCAGGACCAGGGCGGCCTGGATTATGTGGTCCAACAAGTCGTACCTGGGGGGACCTTCTTGTTGTCCAGGGAGAGCCTGGCCTTGTCAATCCTGAGAAGGACCCCGTCCAGGTCCTCTACAGACGTGCTCATCTCAAAGTAAAAGAGATACCCAAGGTAAACCACCAGATGAAGCCTTTTTCCAGCAAAGGCTTCTGTAAACTCACAGAGTTTATTGTATACAAAACTTATCCTCTTTTCATGCTTGGTCTTGCCAAAGATAAGATCCATAGCCAGAGGGATCCCCATCTTGTTGGCACTCCAGGACAGCCCAAAGTCAGCAAGGAGAATTTTGGTCTTCTTCACGGCTGTTGCATCTGCAACAGCCAATTTTCCTACCCCACACCCAAAGTTTTCCAGAAGGTAAGATAAGGTTGCTATACTGGGAAGCAGAAGCAAGCAGCTGCATGGGCCCAGCCCATCTCTGGTACGTTCTTGAATGAGAGCGTTGCCAGGATGTCCCAAACAAGCTCAATGGAGTTTACACAGCAAACTCCACTGAGGGATACCGGGTCCAGGTGGACCAGTTGGGCATTCTTGTAGGCAGTAACTGCCCACTCAGATGCCCCCTTGGCATGTGTCATCCTGGCTAGTGTGTTCTTTGTCACTGAGAAGGACCTGTGAATTCTGTCTTCAAGCTCCTGCAAGACAGGGGGGACAGAAACAGCTGCCTAGCCAGATGGTTGGCGTAGTTGGCATAAAATGTGGGGGGAAGAGGGGACCAGGACCTGGGGGATTTAGCTGTCTATGTTTTCTAAAAAAAACAGATACAAATTTTGAAATTTTTATTAATTTTGATTACTAGGTTACCTTCTACAGTCTCTTCCTTGCCCGCTTGGTAGGTTTCAGGTGGGCATACATTTCTGGGTCATCTGTCCAGACAGACGGTGCGGAGAGGGCAAAGGACTAAAACTGGAGGCCCTCAGCCACCGTCTTTTGAATGTTGAGTAGGCGCTTGATGGTCTTCTCAGGGGTGTCAGATATTTTGGCCATTAGGGCCTTTGCAGACACCTTGTCTATTTTTCCCCTTCAAGGACAACAGACTTCACTCTGGCTTTGACCTTGCAGTCAATATCCTTAATCAGGGTGATTGCTGAGTTGAGGTCTTTGAGTAGTTCTTCAAGTTCTCTCACTGATTTTTTACTGATGTCAAGACTATACTTCTGAAAAGTATAATAAACAAATAAAAGGTGAAGATTTAAGAGAAGATTGATACTTTATTGGATATGGATATAGAATTTTATATAGTATCATGGAAAACCACATACTGTCCATGTACGTCATGAAGGTCATGTGGCTTATCTGAGTAATGTTCCTCTTGGGTCACGAGGCTTACTCAAGTTGTGTTCCGCTTAGGAGCTGAATTGTGTGATTCCCTTAATAGATGATTGAATGATACAGGTGCCACCAATCTATTGATTAGCTGGTGAACCATTCAGTGTCTCACTCGGTGAACTACTTGGGGTGTTAATTCCCTGAGAGGGAGTAATCAAAGATGTTGCGACACTAACCTTTCCATATGTTCTTATAGCTTTCATCCTAATAAACTCTGTGTTATTCTGATACTGTTGCCTCTTTTTTATCCCTGTTTTTTTCCCATTTATTACATTATCCCATCCTTTACCCATTGTGTATATCTTTTACGCTTATTTCAATATGTGTTGTTTGCTTTTAGTTGGCATTGCTTCCATAATCATCATATTATTTTTAGTACCCAAACACAGCCCCTTGTGAAAATATTAGCAACAATTTGGTGATCAGCTAAATCTGAATTATAAGATTATAGGTTAATTGTGTTATGATGAAGTTGTTGCTGGTCTGAATTCAAAACCTTAATGATAAACTTGAAGCCAATTGGGAGCCGAGTGATAAAGTGATTGTTGTGGCATAAAGGGACATCCAATAAACCTTTGATGCATGTGGGCTAATTAATATGGTTGGCTGGATGTTTTACCATGGTGGGCCATTGCTGCTGTGGCAAGTTGTTGGTGGACCAGTGCCCAATCAGCTGCTGGGTTAGCACTAGTCACCAACAACTTGCCACAGCGGCAATGGCCCACCATGGTAAAACATCCAGTCAGCCATATTAATTAGCCCATATGCATCAAAGAATTATTGGATGACCCTTTATGCCACAGCAATCACTTTATACCTGGCTCTCAATTGGCTTGAAGTTTATTGTTTAGGTTTTGATTTGGATCAGCAACAGCTTCATCATAACACAATTAACCTATAATTTTATAATTCAAACTTATCTGATCACCAAACCATTGCTAATATTTTCATAGGGGGCTGTTTTTGGGTACTGAAAATAACTGCGCTCTGGATCTATATTAAGGGCATACAAATACATGATTTTATAGGAACAAGCTGAGCATAAAGAATAAAACCAACTGTAAACCTAGAGAAAATGAACAATCAAAGTTCAAAGTAAACATAATATAAAAAGGAAATGTTTGGCAACAGGAGTTTATTGGGGGCAGGAAGAGAGATGCCTAGTAGGCGGAATAGTGTGGGAAGGAAGGCATTGAGGTGGTGCTGGCCTGTGAGGTCTGGGATTGGGTGGGTGGGGCTGAAAGGAAGAGGGTAGGGGGACTGCACATGATGGCTGCTATATACCGCTGGTGGTATTCCTTGTCTACCATTGGCTGGATTGGTTGGTAGACGGCTGTGGCGCAAGGTGAGAGGTGCTCATCCTTACGTGATTGGTTGCCCATGTTCATGTGGAAGACAATTTGGGCCAACAAGTCAGCCACCATTTGGCAACCAAAGAGAGACTCATGGTCTAGGACACCAAGATGGAGGTCATTGAACGCCTTTGGGCAGCCCTGCTGGACTTTGTCTCCAATATTAAAGAACACTACATTGGCCAGATGGATGTCTGCATGGCTGGCAGGGTAAACTGAGGCCAGATTCCCTGGATTGCCTTGAGGGCAGTGGCGCTATCATCCATATGGTGACTCAAAAAACCCCAGTGGGTGGAATTTGAGCTATCCCAGGAGTCAAGAGTTCATCAAGAATGTGGCTAAACCCATGATCATTGATGAAATCTGATCTTGTTTGATAATAGACAAAACCCTTGGCTGAAACATACAGAAACACACCAATAAAAGTCCCCCTCTTGACTTTCTTCCTCCCTTTTTTGGTGGTGGCTCTTCCTTGGGCCCTGAAACTTTTGAAAGCTATTGATAGCTTATAATATGAGACAAACATGACGTCATCTGATAGACTAGTCACGCATTTGACTGGGGTTGATTTGGTGACCTGATCATACAGAGAATCCTCAGCGCCATCCCATTAGCTGCGGGCAACATTGGTAAGAGCCCTAATTGAAGCCACCTTTCCGTGCATCCTGAGCTGCACCATACACTCGGAACCCCATATGTTATGATGGGCAAGTGGTTTACAGACCTGGGTCAAGGGAAGTTTGGGGTTCTGCTGCAACAGATTGAGCATGATTGGGTATGCCATGTTGATTTGGGACTTGGGGGCTTTCTTGGCTGTCCCAACCAGGTCCCCCCTGTTCATTTGGTTGTTGAACTCCTGCATCATGGTGGCTTGGGTAAATTGCAATTGGGTGGCAATTTGATCCCAGGACAGACCCTGCAGGTCCAGTGCCACAATTTCCTGAAGAATTTGGGCAGTGAGGATCCAGCGCTTGGGGGGCTGGGCCGGGGGAGCTGAAGCCTGATTGGCTGATGGCAGGAAGTTGTTAGGAATCAAGGTTGCCATCCTGATTGGTTGGTTGACAGGCAGCTTGTGCAGGGATGGGTACGGGGGCAGAGCTAGACACTAAGTGACTGTTGAACAAGTCAAGGCTATAGGGGTTGGGGGTCAGGTACAGGTCAGCTTCCTTGTTACCTGCCTCAAAGGCTTGGGTGTAAACAGGCGCCTCTATGTTCTGAGCCTTGCCTCTATTGAAGCCGGCTTTGTTGCTGGTGCCATTGAAAATGCTGTTGCTGTTGAAAACCATCTTGAAAAAAACTAAGTAAAAAATCATTCAAAGTAGAAGCTTAAAATTTTATGATTTATTTTTATTGTAATCTTGAGTCCATATTTAGAAGGTTTTCAAACCCATTTTATACAGATCAGGAGCCATGAAAATGAATAAAATGCCTCTGTTCTTAAATTGGATAGCTGTTGATTGGCTGTTAAACTTCTATTTTAGGCTGCTCATACTACACATCTTGTGTGACTTTATTTTGTTTCATGCTTGTGGAATCTCGCTTCTAGTGTCATGAATGACATTTCAATACTTGTATTGAAAACCCAAGAGTCAAATCCCAGTCCCCTGAAGGCAGATTGGACTCCCCAGGATGGTCCAGGACCCACCAATCCATTAAGTCACAGACTCAAATTGTTAAGTTGTCCTGCGACCTGCCAGTCTAATACTGAGGATTCCCTGAATGGTTGCCAGATTGCCGCCAAACTGGTGCCACTGGAGACCCATACCTACGCAGGAAATGTGGTCTGCCTAAAGGAGGTTGGGAAAAGACCTGCTACTAGCCCTGCCAACAAACACCAGCTGTTGTCAGTCTCCAGTCCAGAAAAGGTATTGCAATTGGCCAACTCAGGTGACATGGTGAACAACGGCGGCAAAACAAAGCACTGCCACTTCTGTTCCCCAGAGCCAGTCCAGCCAAGAACCATTGAACTGGTGCCACTGAGGGCCCAGACCTACGCAGAAGCCGTGGCTTGGGCAAGGTCCACTGCTAGTCCTGCCAGTAAGCACCAAGTGCTGCCAGTCTCCAGTCCAGAACGAGGAATGCAATTAGCCCGCTCAGGTGACATGGTGAACCAAAGCGGCAAAATTAAGCATTGCCACTTCTGTTTGCCAGAGTGTACCCAACCAGAACCTGATGCCCTCCAGACCCTAAGCCAAGATTCATGCCCTACCAGCAAACTGCCCATGGACCTGAAGCCTGCAAAGAAGCAAAATCACATGGTATAAGAACGCTGGCAGTGTGGTGATGATCAGATTGTCATTTTTGATAATAAAGTTTATGAACCTTTGGTTCAAAAAAATTTTACCCTATCTAGTCTTAGTGATCTTCCATCTTAATTCTGACCAAGTAGACAACCAGGCTACCGCCCCCTCCCAAGACCAATCTGCCAAATTGCCTCAGGCACTATACCATCCCCATGGAGCCCCCTTTGGACCTGTGCACTTTACTGAATACCCGGCCAACCCGGCCTATTCAGAGAACGACTTGGAAACCATCCTCATTGCTGACCCATTGGCAAGGACTAGAAGTACCAAATACATAGGACGTGAAGAAAAGAGGATCAAGATACCGCCCTTATTGTTCAAGTACAAGTACAACTACCTACCAGTGTACTTTGTTCCCATGACTCTGCCATTAACCCCAAGACCGGACTGCCCACTGGAACCTACCACCGCAGCCGAGACCACTTGTACTCAACTGTTTGGAGTACTCTACATTACTTTGACAGGATTGGTGGATTCCATGGTCCCCAACTCCGGACCCTGGTCCTTGCTCGGACGGTCTGTATCTTACATTATCAAGTTAGCACCCATTCTATGGTAGGCCTTACCCGCTGGCTTGGCCGCACCTCACCCTGAGTCACCCAATGCCTCTACCTATGACTGGCTTCCTGACATCCCAGGACAGACCCTGCAGGTCCAGTGCCACAATTCCCTGAAGAATTTGGGCAGTGATGATCCAGCGCTTGGGGGGGCTGGGCCGGGAGAGCTGAAGCCTGATTGGCTGATGGCAGGAAGTTGTTAGGAATCAAGGTTACCATCCTGATTGGTTGGTTAACGGGCAGCTTGTGCGGGGATGGATACAGGGGCAGAGCTAGACACTAAGTGACTATTGAACAAGTCAAAGCTATAGGGGTTGGGAGTCAGGTACAGGTCAGCTTCCTTGTTACCTGCCTCAAAGGCTTGGGTGTAAACGGGCGCCTCCATGTTCTGAGCCTTGCCTCTATTGAAGCTGGCTTGGTCGCTGGCGCCGTTGAAAATGTTGTTGCTGTTGAAAACCATCTTGAAAAAAAACTAAGTAAAAAATCATTCAAAGTAGAAGCTTAAAATTTTATGATTTATTTTTATTGTAATCTTGAGTCCATATTTAGAAGGTTTTCAACCCCATTCTACACAGATCAGGAGCCATGAAAATGAATAAAATGCCTCTGTTCCTAAATTGGATAGCTGTTGACTGTTAAACTGTTATTTTTCTATTTTAGGTTGCCCATACTACACATCTTGTGTGAGTTCATTTTGTTTTGTGCTTGTGAAATCTTGCTTCTAGATTGCTCAAATTTTATTTCATTTTAGCCCTTCTGTTGGTGCCTCATATGAATCCTGATTGGATTATAATATACTCTGGAATAGTATCCATCCATCTCACTTGCTGTGTCAGTTCATTTTGTTTGTGGTTAAAACAACGCTGCTTGATATTTGCTATGATTTTGTATAGTGGGCTAGTGAAATTTTGTTTTTTGTTTGACAGTTCATTTGTTAACCAGAATATCTAAATTGTTTGAATCCTGAATCTTGCGCGACTTGGATTTCATACAAATCCGAGGAATTTTGGTTGTCACCATAGCTTTTAAAACTGTTGTACTTGATATGCGAATAAACGCTATGCTTTGCACACGATCATCCTCAACTTTATGTTCGGTATTCAAGAGGCGGGGTTTTCAACGGTTACTCTTTTAAACCCCAGTCAGATCAAACTTCGCTGCCGGAAAACAAGATCGACACATTGAAGGGTTTAAGGAGCAACTTTTATGGAGCTGGCTTCGTTTACTTTGTATCCCTCATTTTTATCGTTGCAGGGTTAAAAAATTTGCGCATAAAGAAACTTGTAGCTGGATCAGGGTTGACGGAAACATTATTGTTGGAATATCTTGATGCCCCATCTTAACCGATCCTATTCTATATCGATGGATATTTTTTATCTGCTGGCTCGGGATTTAACTTCTATCGTGGGAGAAAGTAGTATAAAGATGATTTTGAAAGTAGCTTTGATAAAAAGGTAACCTTTTCAACCCCCCAGTATAAAACTAATGTAAAGTTCTAATTATCGACCATTCGAATATACGCACGAAGCTGGGGGTTTCTGTAAAAAGGTCGTATATGGGCATAGCGGATGCGTGGATCTTTTTAAACGCCTTGCTCACTCATCTCAGATAGAAATTATGATGGAGCTGCTGCCAAATATTTTTTACCGGCGAAGCATTATAAGCTTGGCCACACGATCGAATTTATCGTTTTACAAATAGGATTTAAATAATTGGTTTCAATTGAATTTAAAAAAGTTCCAGGTAGGATATAAAAAATGCATACCGGTAGCTAGCTATAAAAGGGAATTCCGGTTGGGTTCTCTGTAGTGGCATGCTGGTAAAGTTTACAGTTTGAAAATGACATGTAGCCCAGCATTGATCTGAACATTTGGTTGGGAAGAAATCTCCAGGGGTATGGTTGTTTTTATCGTTTGCAAAATAAAATATGGGGTTTATCCAGGGGTGCATATTTAGATGGGGCAAGCTGGTTGGAGATCTGCTTTGATAAAAGGCGTTCTTTCGATCTAATGCTTGTTGTAGAGAATAGACCATGCAAGTGTGGGGGCAACGTAGTTGGGAAATGGACCCTTTTCTACCCCAAGGAAGCCGCCAACGAAGGATACATTAAACTTTTGGCCAAAATAGTTCCATGTAAATGGCGTATCTGTGAAACCCAAGGGGATCTGGTTATATTGCAGGCCCGAAAAGGGATCACTCTCCCCTTTCCATGCCATATGAGGGTTCTGGGTAAACCCGGCACCGGTTTGGATGTATGGGAAGAGACTGTTGATCCAGCCACGGATGTAGGGGCCTCCAGACCCGCCAGCTGGCTTGTAGATGTTCGACCAGAACTCGACATTGCGCTTGTTGTTGCTGGTGTGGATAAATTCATCTAGGACGGGAAGGAGTTCTCTCAGCCAGTAATCCAACCCATCGAACTTGGATAATAGATCTGCTGTGCTTTGGCGAAGAAGCGCCCAGTCTTGCCGAGTTCCCATAAGCGCAATTTCAGGGATCCCACACATGGTGGTGACGGAGTATTCAAAGTATGCTTTGAAAGCATTCGTGATTGTCAGTGCACCTATAGTCTGGGAGAGCGGGGTGGAAGTAGAAAAGTTTGTAGAGAGAAGGTTGTAGAGGGGGCGGTCAATTTTTGTGGCCATCTTGTGCTGAAGCTCTGGGAAGATTCCCTGCCAGTCGTTATCGAACTTGTCCAGAATAAATTGATCGCGGCCCACGTCAAGACTTTCTTTCTGGCCCGGTGCCAGCCGCCCGAGTCCCAAGAGTTGCTTATGCTTCTCTGGATTCATGTTGATGTGGATGGCTAAGCCTTGCATGATGGCAATGTAGATATGGTCGGGACTCAACGCTAAGCCGTGATGCTGGGCATATGCCAAGTGAACGGCTTCCGCCAGCCCGTTAAGCTGAAGGTGGGTGTCATGCTTGATGAGCCATCCCCCCGAAGCGCTCTCTACACGACGGCCTCCGAGAGCTTTGCTTACCGATACTCTCTCTGCTACCGTCTGCCTCGGATAAAGTTCTGTGGTATTGATGGCCAAGTCTGGATAAACTGTGAAGCGTATTGCCAACTCCGCACCGACCCTGGGATGGATACACATGGCCATCAAAATCCATTTCGAGATCATGTCACATGGGCCAAGCTGGCCAAGCCCCTTTATATCCAACGCATCTATTAGATTCGGCGATCCCAATTCAATTCCTATTGGCTTTGATCAAAGCTTAAGTGGCAATCTATTCTAGCCATAGGCCTAACTGAATCACGGTTCCGAGCCTGCCATTTAATAGCTATGATGTAAACTTTACTGACATTATTTCCCCAAAGTTAATCAGATATCCTTGAATAAGGGACACGGTTGATACCCAAATCCACATCCTTGAAGGTTGGCACTTAAACCCCATCTTCTTAAATCTGCAGTCAGCATTCGACCAATCGAAGTGCATTGCTCTATAACCATGGATATATAGCCTTCAGCGATATTGAAAACAATTTATCGAGTGTCCAATGAAACCTTTTTCCTTTGCTGAATCCGCTGCATCTCATTAAAGACAGAGTTATAGAGTTGGCTATGGTTCATCATTTGAATAGCTATTCTGGCTTGGCATGTTTAACTCTTTGCCATGCCGATATTCGCTTATAAAGAAGGCTAAGCTGATCTGAAACCTCATCATTAAAGTCTATGGACAGCCCGTGCCCCATCTAATCGCTTCCAACCCGTCCTAAATTAAACATCACCAACCCATCTTATGGGATGATGATCAGCTATCTGCTAGGCCAAGGAGAGAACCATTAATTAAACGTATGGCAGCTCTTTATCGGTTGGGTAGTACAGGTGGTGTTTCTTCTTGGGATTGATGCTTTGTGTGATGCGATCAAATATCATCAGAACCTACCCAACCCCAGCGATAGTGATCCCCGATAGTATATAGCCTAGAGTATCGCACGCCGGGCTACAAAGTCTGTAAACCCTTTGTGCTCAAGCCCACCAATAGATTGGATATGAAGTTTTTTGGTGTGTTCTAACTGACTTGGAGATGGTTGTGAAGTTCCCGGGGAATGTAGACTTGATTTCTTTTGTTTAACCACGGCAAGGATGTTGGAAGTCAATTACTAAGCATTGACTTGTATGATAGACCAAGTCGTTGGGTAGTTTACTATTTTAAGGCATGGCGCTAGTTTGTACAGGGACCCATGCGGCGGAAGTAAACTGTGCATACACTGCAATTTAAATGGTTTGGAGGGTGCGGTTAAAGATACCAACTAAGTGGAAGCGCTATGGAATTCTGAAGTTTTAAGCCTGTTATAAAATCATTAACAGTTAAATGAAACATTTGAATGTGGTGATGAACAGTTCGCTGTAAGGATAGCCTCTGGGTATACTTGCTTCGTATCTTAGCTAAACAAGAGCTATTTTAAAGTACGAAGCAAATCTGATTTAATGGAGGTAAGTTGGGAGATGCAGAAAAGCACTTGGAATAAAAATGGGAAAACGGAGTAAGCTAAAAGTGTGATTTGTAAAGGCTTAGGGGAAGGGTGTTGAAATAAAGAAAGCTCCAAAATTAACCCTGCTGGGGTGGCAGATTAGATGAAGGATCAACCACATCGGAGCTTAGAGGAAGCATTAGCTGACTCTGGCTGGAAGGGGCCATTCCAGACATGGAAGGCGGCCTCACGTTCATTGTAGCAAACTGCCCGCTCGTTTGGATATACTGCTGGATCACATTGCAGCTGCAGTTACGGTGGGCAAGGAGCTGATTTTTAAGAACTAGGACCTCATCCTTAAGTTGGTTAACCATCATCTGAAGGGCCTTATTTCTGGCAGCAGCTTGGTCTGCTTCAGTGGCCAACTGTTGCATCCAAACCTTTTTCTTCTGTCTACATTTGGAAGCTAAACCGGTAAGAGTATGAACAGCCCTATTGTTACCTGCAATCCTATTTCGCTCGAGGAAACGCTGTCGCTTAGTTTCAGGATCCTCATCGTCATCCTCGTTGGTTTTTTCACGACCAGAGTCAGAGACCTCTTGAGTCGAGCTTCTAGTAAAGGAGCTCATCTTCTTTTGACCATCTCCAGTAGACTGTTGGTTCTGGTTCTGGGTTTGGAAGTTATTTCCATTGGCTCCCTGTTGGTTCTGATGGAAGTTTTGTCCTCCTTGATTGGTTAGAAAAAGATGAGCAGCATCCCTACCTTGGAAGCTAGTCTCAAAGGGGTTCTGTTCATTGGGGACATTGCTGGCAAAAAGGTAGTTTGCCTGAGCTGCTGTTGCTTTAGTAGGATAGATGAAGATATAGGTTACCTGAAGTGTTGTAGTCAGAGACTTGAGCAAACGAGTGGCCCTGAAAGAAACGTGACTGTAAGCGAGGTGGAACTTGGTGACAAGATAGTTACTTACTGAGTGATAGTGATGTTCTTGGGACATGTCTTTGCTCATTACCCTAATGATGTTCGTTTAGATGGACTTGTGACTATAGAGGCGTCGAAATTAGCAAAATGAGCTCATTCACGCGTAAGAAGACGGCTTACCTTGTAGCGAAGTTGTTGTGGTGCAAGAGATGAAAGAGGATGATTAGCACACAAGTCTACAAATCTGATCACCTAAACCTACTTTGCCTATTGAAATCAGCACCAAACTAACAACTATTTCGTAACTGGGCCCATCCCCATGGCCAATCTGATTCGCCCCGCCCTTATCGGCATGATTTCATCGGTATATTTCGGCAAATCATTCTAGCGAATGCTGGCCCCTCACTGGCTTCACTGCGAATAGGGCTCGAACGAGCCACACCCCACTTAAATCCCATCTAGATCTGTTTTTTAATCGCCAAGCGACAACAAATCTGCCAGCGCGGTTCTCCATTACCAATGGATGCTTAACCAGACCGGCCCACCCAAGCCTCCGTATCGAGAGCTGCCATGACTTCATAATTCAAAGGGTCGATTACGTCGCATGTTTACTTGAAAGCGGTAGATTTCGCTCCTGACGCTGGTGACTAACCCACCCTCACCCCATCCATAAAGAAGGTGAATGTTGATCTGGAATCTATACCCATCTGGTGAGAAACCAGGAGCCCAATGGTTCTGAGGGTCAAGCAGGCCACCAGGGCAAAAACACCTAGTTTAACTTACCATTTATATCCGATGCAGTGAAGGATGGGAACCCCGGGATGGAAGCTGCAGCAGACTTCTCCAAGAACCGCTTTATAATAAACCAGCCCGAGCAAACTTGGCCCAGATTCCAATAAAGTTGGCCAGGCCCCAGTTATATTGGAATCTGGGTCTTACTTTTGCCACTGGTGGAGATCCATTTGGATCGTGCTTTGTGCACTGATGGGGAGAATGAGATATATCAAACTTTGATTCTTAAAATGAATAGGATGCATAGATTTAAAATACAAGCATTGGTTAAAGTTCTAATTTTAATTTCTTAAATATATCATCTATATCGATCCCTTATTATAATCGCCATCATCCTTGGTTTCGGCCTGATTTTTCTGCCGGATGCTAGGTGGAAAGCGCTGGATTCTGGAGGGAAAGCCTTCTCACCCAGAATCTAGATGAGAAAGATGGATCCCGCATTTGAGGGATCTGAAATTTCTGATCCGATTTACCATCCAAAGAAGGCAAAATTTGGAGCAGGAAGATACAGGAGTTTTCAGAGCCATGGCGCTAAGCGAAACCAATCCCGATTCGAATGAAATAGCAGACCAATGAACTTATATTGATCGGGGATATATCTGGGTCTAGCCCACGCCCGATTAAATCTGAGTAGATTTGGCTCACCGCTGCAGCTCAAAAGGCTGCAGTATGGTTTCCGTTATCGGCCATGCGTAGGGCTGCGTCGGATTTCATTTAAGAGTAAATCCGGAAGTTCAACTTCCGAGGTTTTTTAAATAAAAAATTATATTTTTTTATCCTTCTCATTTTAAAATTTGAAATTTGAATTTAATTAGTTTAAAAAATAGTTTTTTATTTTGAATATTTATTATTTTTCTGGCCCGTCCGGAAAGCAGAAGGCCTTCTGAGGCCTTCTTTTTTTATGAAATTTCGGATTCCCCCAGCGTAGGGGAATCCAAAAGACGGGGAAGGGCAAACAGGGCAATTACGGCAAATGCTGTAATCGTCCCTTTCTGGGCCGACACAGCCCTAGCCATGCGTTGCTGTCACTTATTTTTAAATCTATTGTTACGACATCTGCAGTCACTCCCTCTTGAGGAAGGGCGAACGGGGCGATTACGGCAAATACTGTAATCATCCCTTTCTGGGCTGACACAGCCCTAGCCATGTGTTGCCATCACTTATTTTTAAATCTATTGTTGCAACATCTGCAGTCACTCCCTCTTGGGGAAGCAGTTCCCCAAGCGGTTCTCTGGTTGATAGTTAATCGGTGGCAATTTTATTCTTTTTCATCTTATACAGGGATCAAGTTTTTTGAATTGTAATTGAAAGACTACCCAGACGAGCCGCATAACTACCTTTGAGCACATGGATAGCTTGTGGCTTCTCATGGTACCACAGCAGTTCTATAAACTGTTGAGATAAGCATAATCAAGGCAACCTGGAGCGAAGTTGTCTCAGCTGCGTTCAAATCTAGCCCGGTTTAAAAAAATAGAAAGGGATCCCAGTCTACTTCAATTTGATATAAATCCCGTGGTCTCTCATTTTGTTTCAAGCTGAGTTGGATACATTCTTGGCTGGGATGCCTTTTCTTTAGGTTGACTTAATCTTGCTTATCTCAACAGGTTAGAAACCTACTGTATATCCCCCTCAATGTTAATATCAAATAAAGTATCATCCTATTATTAAATCTCTCCTCCATTTTGTTCACTATGCTTTCCAGAAGGATATGCTTAACAGTGGTAGCACAGGTAGGCTATCCCCATCTACAAAACTAGCAGAAAAAAACTCTTTGAAGAAAAGAACCCAGCAGATGGCACTCCTCACTGGCTGGAGAAGATATGAAAAAGGTCAGGACATTGTCACATGGTACACTTTTTTTAAAATATCTGTATACCCACCAAGAAGGACAAATTTCTTGGTACACAAGAAGTTTTGAGCCCGCTTGATCCAGGATGTACCTGAAAACCCAACATTGTACTTCAACACCTCCCCTCAGCAGAAATTGGAACGTTCTCAGGACTGTACCATGGAAACGCCAACCTCTAGATTCAAAGTACATAAAACAAGTTCATACAAGTTGGCAACCCCCAAAGACTCTGGGCAAGTGATGCTGCCCTACAAGTTACCAGGGCAGACTCCTGGTCTGTGAACAATTGGTTTTAACAACGCCCCAATAATAATGAAGACTGGGATATATTCAGGAAGGCCTTCTTGGAAAAATTGCCATAAAGAATTCTTATGTAGTCATAATGGCAGACCTCAGAACCTTCAATATGATGAAAACCATTGAATAATATATTGCGGCATATGGAGACATACATGATTAAGCTCCTGACAGCATAAACTTTGATGAAGCTGGGCATTGTTTGGACTTTAACAATGGCCTACCCGCACATAAGGCACCAGTTTGATATGAGCCAGTGTAAGAACCTTCAAGATGTGTTCTGGAAAGAAAACTGAGATGCTCAAAAAACGGACAACCTGCATGCAACCAATAAGAAAAGGGAGAACCCCTCAGCCAGAAAAGAAACTTGTCCCAATAAACCAACCAAGATAACAACCCCCATCCTTGAGGCAGAAGTTGTACAGCTCAAGCAAACTAGATGATTACTGACACTGCAACCAAGGAGGAAAATCTTGGGAGAGTGCTTAGGCAAGCTGCCCTCCCCCACTTTACAAGACTTGTACAGGGACCAGGATGTGGATTTGATTAGCACTGTCTAAGTACCCTCCAGCAATCCTATACTGTTTGTTGCCTGAACTGAAAATAAACAATCCCCATATTTTTTCTGGTTTTGCAGATATCAAGGCACAGCATTATTTGACACGAGAGCAAATACTCCCTTGCTGAAAAGAAGCTTCCTGACCTCATGAAATTACCTACAATCAGGTGTGATTTCAGAGTAGTAGTCATGGCAGACACCAGGAGTACCTCATTCACCAGAGAGGCAAACCCCTTCTGGGCTCAGATAAGGGATGTTGTCACAAGTGATAAACTTCTATCAGCTATACTTATTGAAAAGCCTCAACTACGGGATTTAAACCCTGATACCCTGCGGGCCGCCAGCCCGCAGGACCAGCTGCCCACAGTTTTTTGGGCTCAAACCAGAGCAGGATTTGACTTTGGAAAATCCTTTGAAGCTTGATGAATCAAATTCACCTACATTGACACTTCCCACGCTAAAGGTCCCTGTTAACTCGACCAATCAGCGGGCGGGTCCAGCCATAGATGCTGAAATAACTCAGGCCCATGCAGAAGGGGAAACAGAGAAACTTCCCATAGAACACAGGCCGCCCAGAGACGACCAACCCCACAACCCAACTAGGGAATTTGAGCATACTCAGTTCAAGCCAGCCAATGGAATAACCCCCGTGATGGATGCCACTGAGGACTGGGAAAACCTGGTAAACAGGAAAACCCAGGCCAAGGGAATTTGTGAAAGTTTTACCATGACAGATGGGCATACTCATACCCTGGACTGCCAGGAAGATGCCCATTGCCATCCTTGCAATAAAGTGACATGAACCTTTGGTTCAACCAGATCATACCTTATTTGTTATTAGTTTTACTTCATTTACAGCCTACGTCTCGCGGGTTTGCACCCTATGCTCAATTACCCCAGAAAACCACGGACCAGTTGCCCGACCTTTACTGTCCACCAGGAGCTCTCTTTGGCCCAGTACATTTCACCGAGTACTCACCTAACCCGGCGTATTTGGAGTTTACTCTAGAGGAAATCCTAATTCATGACCCTGAAGCTAGAACTAGAGAGACAGAAGTCCTTTACAGAGAAGGCACCAAAATTATCTGGCTCCCTCTGCTATTCTGCAACAAGTATAATTTCCTGCCTGCATATTTGGTTCCAATGACACTGCCCCTCACCCCACGGCCCGACTGCCCGCAAGAATCTGTTGCCACTAATGAATCCACTTTCACCCAGATATTTGGGGTGATGTATATCATCCTCACCAGACTGATTGATTCTATGGTGCCTGTAAGCAGACCTTGGGCAGTCCTTGGAAAATTGTTATCTTAAATTGTAAAGTTAGCCCCAATCTTGTGGTGGGCTCTCCCTGCTGGGCCTGTAGGCTGTCCGTCCGCAAGTTCTCAGGAACCTCCCACTGGTTGGATCCCTGATATTATGGCAATCTACCTCAAACACGCTAAGCTGGGCCCCAAGATGTTGTTAACTCTTGGGGCATCTTGTATGCTATTCTTATTGATTTCAGCTTACTATGCGTACAAGTTAACTACCAACCTGATCACCTCAGCGACCTGACACCAAACCAGCCCTGAACAGAAAGACGCCCTGCTTGGCAATGAGAAGACCAAGACCCCAAACTTGCAGGTGCAGAACGTCATAGTAAACCAGACCACAACCAGAGTAGACATGCCCCAAATGGGGAAGCTCACCCTAGAAGAAGCCAGAAGAGCAATGCCAGTCCTCCGCCTCCATTTTCAAGTCAACACAAACTCATATTCCAACAACACTGAGAAAGTTCTTGGGGTAGCCTCCATGCTCTCTGGCAATGCCCTGGACTGGTTTGGGAAAGCAACCACCAATGATGTTGAGTTCTGTCTAGACTACTCCCAATTCAAGAGCAAATTGATGGCCACAGGCAACGACCAAGATACCCGTCACCACGCCCTAATCAGCTTACTAGACATTCAACAAGGACCACGCTCTCTGCAAGCTTACACTGACAAGTTCCTGAAATTGAAAGCCAGAACCCAACTTGAGGAAAAGCTATTGGACATCTTGTACCGCTGAGGAGTCTGTCCTGCCCTGAAGGAGCTCCTCAAGCACCACCCCCTACGCTTGGCCTGGATGAATTACTCCTCTTGTGCAGAGGGTTGAGCCTCAACCAAGAAGGCACCCCCTCTTCCACCCAGCGCGTGAACTGAGCCCCAACACCCAGCAGACCAGGGATGTCCCCCAATGAACTACAGCGCCACTACTGCAAAGGCTTGTGTTTCTATTGCCACAACCCCGGGCACTTCACCAAGGCTTGCCCCAAGAAGAGTAACTCCTCAGTTTCCTTGGCAAAAATAACCACCTCTACTCAATCTTACAAATTTATTCAAGTTGAAGCAAAAACATTCACAACATCCCAGACTGTTGGAGCTTTCATTGATACCGGAGCAGACAAGAGTTTTATCAATGCCACCCTTGCCAAGGACCTTGGACTGAAGGCCACCAATGAAAGCATCAAAGTAATCATGGGAAACAGCTCCCACAACTTGGGTTTCAGATGCGCTACCAAATTGCCCCTGAAAATTGGGCAGAACTTGTACCCAGCGTTTCACATCATCCTGAAAGGACTTCCTCACCCTCTGATCCTAGGGGACTCCTGGTCCCAAAGACACAGCGCTATTCTGAACTTCTGTAATCAAATGATTGCCTTGAAGGGAGACAATTTGTTTGATGTGGTGCCGTTCCATTTGGGCCCAACCAGTAAAGAACCCAACACACTCCTGACCCTGAGAATAGAACCCAATGTGGGAAGCCTACCTGCCCCCTTGGAGAAGTGGAGCCACGTCTTCAGTGAGGAAGCAGCAACCCAGCTCCCCAGCCACTCAATCTACGACCACGCCATTGACCTGTTACCTGGGACCCAACCACACCACGGCCCCATATGCAGCTGCAATTACCGCAAACAAGCAGCACTGAAGACATACCTGGAGGACATGACAAAAAAGGGTTCATCCGGGTATCAAAAAGCCCTTGCTTGTTGCCCATGCTGTTTGTAGGGAAGAAAGATGGTGGGATGTGTCCCTGCGTAAACTATCAGAAACTGAACAACATCACTGTAAAGAACCGCTATCCCATCCCCAATGCTGACAACCTTTGTGACGTATTGACAGGAGCCAAGATGTACTCAAAAATTGACCTGAGAGACGCCTTCAACCAGATCAGAATCAAAGAAGGAGACAAATTCAAACCAGCCTTCAAAACTAGATATGGTTTGTACGAGTACTTGGTCATGCTGTTTGGCTTGTTTAATGCCCCCAACAATTTCCAAAGGATGATCAACTCTGTCCTTGACAAGTACCTCAACCAGTTCTGCGTGGCATATCTAGATCACATCCTCATATACAGCAAGTCACATGAGGAACACCTTCAACACCTTGACCAAATAGTGGAGAAACTCTTGCAGGCCAACCTACACGTCAAGCTGAAGAAATGTGAATTCTTTCAGTCTGAAGTCAAATTTCTGGGATATGTGGTGAAGACTGGCAGGTTTGCCATGGCGCAGGACAAAGTGGAAGCTGTAACAGCCTGCCCAGTACCCAAATGCAGAAAAGACGTGAGAAGCTTTTTGGGCCTGGCAAATTATTGCAGGGATTTCATCCAAAATCTTTTCTCAGATTACATTGCCCCTGACCTGTCTCTGCTCTGACAAGGTCCAATTTGTCTGGACTGACAAGTGCACCTCTGTGTTTGTGACCCTGAAGGAAGCCTTCACATCTGCCCCAGTCCTTACCATGCCTGACCCAGCTAAACCTTTTGTACTGGAGACAGATGCGTCCAACTTTGCAGTGGGTGGGGTCCCTCTTCAGGAAGGAGGGGATAGTATGCTACATCCTGTAGAATATTAACCCAAGAAGATGCTACCAGCTGAAGGGAACTACCCAATATATGACAAGGAGATGTTAGCTATAATGAAGATATTGAAGCACTGGCGCAGGTATTTGTGTGGTGCTGAAAATCCGGTAAAAGTTCTGACAGACCACAAGAACTTAGTCTACTATTTCAAACCATGCCAGATGAACCAACAACAAGCAAGATGGGCCTTGGAACTAGCTGACTACACCTTGACCATAGACTACAAGCCAGGAAAGGTTAACATGGTACAGTAGTTTTAAAAGCTATGGCAACAACCAAAAATACCTCAGATTTAAACAAAATGATTTCAGATTTAAACAAAATCTATCTCTCAGGTTAAAATATACACTCTGTTAACAGGGTTTATTGGCGTTAATGGGCAAAATGAGTCAACACAGCAACAAATGGCTCACACACAAAGAAAAACCATTCAAAATACAATCCAAAATACATTTATTCACAAACAAAATGGTGTGAGTTGACTTTTGGTGTACATATGTTTACTGTGTGAATTGGTGATGAAATACACCCAAGCAAGGTGTGTCAAAACGCAAACCAAAAACAAAACACAATACCAACTCACTACGTAAACAAAATCACTCAATCAGTTTGTGCAATGTATTGTAATCAAGAATGATACCAAGGTATCTAAAATAAGATACAAGATCTGAAACATAAATTTTAAAAATATTGTGTTGGGTGTTTGAATTTGGCAGTAAAATCTGGGAAAAAGGGTGGATTTTTTTGAGTATTCTAAAATGGGCGTTGTAAAACCAAAAACAACTAATTAAGAAATAAAAAATCTATAATTGGGATATTGGATGGGAAAAACTCTAATTAAATATCCATATTCAGATAAAAGCAGAAAAATAAAATTAGGGAGTAACTTAATTGAAATTTATTTAATATTTTATTAAATTTTAAATGGAAGGAACATAACAACAGAGTACCAATACACCTGTTGTGCGCCGCAGTTGCGGTTGCCCCTGCGGGTCAAAGAATAGAGTTAGTGAAACCCAAGTGCCTACTCAAGGAGGAGACAGGAGAGGATAGTTCCATAGTGACGCTGCACTGACACAGCAGGTTCAAGGAGCACAAGCTGCTAGGGTGCAGAGCATAAACCCTTGGGTCCCAAAGCTGACCCAGAAGCCAACCAAGGTCACCACTACAAAGAAAGTTAGAAACAAGGAGGTAGAACTTACTTTGTATGTGTTTGACGTTGTGTACCGGCAAGAGTTGGTCCCGTCAGCCATGCTGGAGAAGGTGAACCCTGTACTTGATACTAGCTACAAGCCCTACGTCAGTGATGGCAGTCAGGATGATGATGAGGAGCCCAAGTTCTATCAAACCAATGTGGGATAGCTGGTGTTAAAGGTTGCAGCCTTCTATACCAAGGTACCTATGCCCTGTGTTGTGCCCAATGCCAACAAGTCAATCCCCACTGCTAAAAAGCCTGCCCAGAAGCGCATCCCTGACATCAAACTCATCATCCTGCTTAAGCTAATACAGGAATTGTGTGATTACAAGGCGGCCACGGACCTTGTTGGAGTGGATCTCAAGTACGCCAGAAAGACCTTCCAAAAATTCATCAATACTGGTTGTGTCCTTGCCGCAGAGAAATCCTTGCATGTTTCTACCATGCTCACCAAAGAGCACAAATGGGCAATCCGCCAGTGGATCACCCAGGACTGCCATATTGAACTGGCAAATATACAGGCCATGGTTAAATCTACTTTTGGGATTGAGGCCTCAATTTCCTTTTACTACCATCTGGTGAAGGGAATGTGATTTTCTTGGAAAAAGCTCGGGGTATCCCCCTACAACAGAAACAGCCCAGCCAACATTGACGTCCAGAAAAACTACGCAGAGGCGTACACTGTCCTCAAAGCCAAGGGGATAGTCAAATTTTATTATATTGAAAAATCAGCATTTGCCTAGTCAATGCACAATGGGTATGGCTATGGCTATGTCCCCAAAGGCTCCAATGACAGGATGGCTCAGTGTGCTGCAGTCCGCGCCACAGCCTACTCAATGGTGGCTCTCCTCAGTCCAAAGGGGTTTGAGCTCTACCAAATGATATTGGGTTTGCATAACAGCAGGACCTTTCTATCATTTCTCCAATTGGTCCAGGAGCACCTGAGGTGCACAAGCCCTGGCTTCACCAATGTCATTGTGTTGGACAATGTTGGTCTCCACAAAGTGGCTGATATTCTTGAAGAATTTCCATCAATTGACACCAGCATTGCTGTGGGCCCCCAGCAATTGGCCACAGCAAATTTACACCTTCTCTTCCTCCCAGCCTATTTGCCCTTCCTAAATCCCATTGAGGAAGTCTTTGGGTGGCTCAAACAGGTCGTCAAGCAAGGAACCCCAACTGGGACCGAGGACCTCTTTAATTTGCTGCAGGCCAGGATCCACACCCTCCCATCTGAGACTGTGGCCAAATTCTATGGTCACACTGATTTGTTCATCCCCGCGTGCCTAGCCAAACAGCCAATCAATTAAAGGCTTAGTGTGTCCAATTTTTTTATATTCTCTTATTTACTATTCAAGATTTATTGATTATCATTTTATATTTAGATGGTTCTACGCCCGCAATCACATTCATAAGATCTATCAATAGATGTAAGTAAGTAAGTAATTTATTTATTTTATTATATATTATTTAATATGTCATCTGAGATAATCCCAAATGCTCAATACTGTATTACAAAAAAATATTTAAATCACTTTTTTCAAATAAATATAAAAATAGTTTTAAAAAAATTAAACATAAAATGTACAAGTTAGAATTTATTTTATTAATGTATAATTTTATGCTTTTATGAAAACTGTTTCTGCAATATATTTTGCAAAACTGGTTTGCTGAAATAAAAATTATAAAAATTTATTATAATAAAAATAATATAAATTGTAATAAAATTTATTGGAATCATATTTTTATTGTGTGCACCTGTAGTGGGTTCTTTGGTATGAACCCACCCCGCAATAGAGGTGGCGCACAACCTCCACTGCCACACCGTGGACAGTGGATACACCCTTATTAAAAAACTCCCTCCTGCTGGTGAAGGGGAATAGGGTAAGGTGCAAACTGAGGAGCAGCTTTTTGGGCAGGGCTGCAAACCCGTAAATCCCTGCCAGGACCAGGGTGTCTTGGATTACAGGGTCCACCAAGTCATATCCAGGGGGACCTTCTTCCTGTCAAGTGCAAGCTGGGCCTTGTCAATACCCAGAAGGACCCCGTCCAGGGCCTCTACAGACGCGCAAATCCCAAATTAGAATAGGAACCCCAGGTAAACAACCAGATGAAGCCTTTGCCCAGCAAAGGCTTCTGTGAACTCACACAATTTATTGTAGACCGTGCTGATCTTCTTGTTGTGCCTGGTCTTTGCAAAGGTCAGCTCCATGGCTGCAGGGAGCCCCGTCTTGTTGGCACTCCAGGCCAACCCAAAGTTGGCAAGGAGAATTTTTTTCTTATTGATGGCTGTTGCGTCTGCACCAGCCAATTGGCCCACCGCAAACCCAAAGTTCTCCAATAGGTAAGACAGGGTGTGCTCCAACGGAAAGCAGCTGCATGAGCCTGGCCCATCTCTGGTACATTCTTGAATGGGAGCATTGCCAGGACGTCCCAAACAAGCTCAATGGAGTTTACACATTAAGCTCCACTGAGGTTAACTGGGTCCAGGCGGGCCAGTTGGGCATCCTTGTAGGCAGTAACTGACCACTTGGATGCCCCCTCTCCATGCGTAAGCCCAGCCAATGCCTCCCTGGACATAGGAAAAGACCCGTGGATACAGTCCTCCAGCTCCTGCACAACAGGGGGGACAGATACAATTGCTTGGCCACATGAGTGACATAATTTGCATAAAAGGTGGCCGGGACAAAGGGGACCAGGACTTGGCTGAGTTTGCCGTCTACATTTTCTAAGAAAAAAGAATGTTTTTTGATAAATTAATTTTGTTTTTTAGCCTACCTTCTTGTGTTTCTTCCTTGCCCACAGCCTTGGCCATCTTGGCCATTCTTGGCGCAATCAATTGCAGTAGCAATTCAGTATCCTCTGCCCTGGCATGCTTGGTGGATTTGAGATGTTCATAAATCTTCGGGTCGTCAACCCAAACAGACAGCACAGAAAGATTGTACGCCTTGAACTGGAGGCCCTCAACTACTGTCTTCTGGATGTTGAGAAGACGCTCTATGCTCTTCTTTGGGGTGTCTGGCATTTTTGACATTAGTGCCTTTGCAGACACCTTCTCAATTTTGTCCCCAGTGAGGACAGCAGACTTCACTTTGGCTTTGACTTTGCAGTCAATATCCTTGATTTTGGCAATTGCCAAGTTGAGGTCTTTGATTAGTTTTTTCAGTTCTCTCATTTGATTTTTTTACTAACCTTTCCATATGTTTTTATAGCTTTTGCCCCAATAAATTCTGTATTATTTTGATGCTGTTGCCTCTTTGTTTATTCCTTTTTGTTTTCCCATCTACTACATTATCCCATCTTTTTACCCATTTTGTATATGTTTACGCTCATCTCAATATGTGTTGTTTGCTTTGTGTTGGCATTGTTTCCTTGATTACCATATTATTTTTGGTGCTTGACATAGCCCCTTGTGAAAATATTAAAAACAATTTGGTGATCAGCTAAATTTGAATTAGAAATCTATAGGTTAATTGTATTTAGATAAAGTTGTTACTGATCCAAATTCAAAACCTTAATGATAAATTTTAAGCCAATCAGGAGCCAAGTGATAAAGTGATTGTTGTGACATAAAGGGTCATTCAATAATTCTTTGATGCATGTGCGCTAATTAATATGATTGACTGGATGTTTTGCCATTGTACAGTAGTTTTAAAAGCTATGACAACAAGCAAAAATACTTCAGATTTAAATGAACTGATTTCAGATTTAAACAAAATCCAAGTTGCGCAATATTCAGGATTCAATTAATTTAAATATTTTTGGTTAGTAAATGAACTGTCAAACCAAAAACAAAATTTCACTAACCCATTATACAAATTTAAAGAAAACATCAAGCAATGTAGTTCAAACCACAAACAAAATGAACTGATGCAACAAGTGAAATGGATGGATGCTGCTCCAGAGTATATTATAATCCAATCAGGATTCATATGAGGCACCAACAGAAGAACTAAAATGAAACAAAATTTGAGCATACTAGAAGCAAGATTCCACAAGCACAAAATGAACTCACACAAGATGTGTAGTATGAGCAGCCTAAATAAGAAAAATAACAGTATGACAGCCAATCAACAGCTATCCAATTTAGGAACATAGGCATTTTATCCATTTTCAATGTTCCAGATTTGTATGAAAAGATTTTAAGAACCTTCCAAATATGGACCCAATATTACAATAAAAATAAATCATTAAAATTTAAAATTTCTACTTTTAGTGATTTTATCCTTGGTTTTTTTATAATGGTTTTTACTAGCAATACTTTGGAGGCACAAACAGCCAAGCCAGCAGCAGCCAAGCCAGCTTCAATGGAGGCAAGGCTCAGAACGTGGAGGCACCCGTTTACACCCAAGCCTTTGAGGCGGGTAACAAGGAAGCTGACCTGTTACTGTCCCCCGACACATATGGCTTTGACTTGTTTGAGAGTCACTTAGTGTCTAGCTCTGCCCTTGCTCACACACCCACCCCTGCACAAGCTGCCTGTCAACCAACCAATCAGTATGGCAACCTTGATTTGGAACAACTTCCTGCCACCAGCCAGCCTGCCCCCCTATAGCCAATCAGGCTTCAGCTCCCACTGCCCAGCACCCCAAACACAGAATAATCACTGCCCAAATTCTTCAGGAAATTGTGGCACTCAACCTGCAGGGTCTGTCCTGGGATCAGATAGCCAGCCAATTACAATTCACCCAGGTTACTATCATGCGGGAATTCAACAACCTGATGAATAAGGGAAATCTGATTGGGATGGCCAAGAAGCCAAAGAAGGCCACAGAGTCCCAGATCAATGAGGCATACCCAATAATGCTTGACCTCCTCCAGCGGGACCCCAAGCTTCCCTTGACCCAGGTCCAGAAGCAACTTGCGCACCATGGCATTTGGGTGTCTGAGTGCATGGTGCAGCTCTGGATGCACAGAAAGGTGGCTTCAATTAGGGTTCTCACAAATTTTGCCGGCAACCAATGGGATGGCGCTGAGGATTCTCCATATGACACCGCAATCAAATCAACCCTGGTCAGATGCTTGACAAGTCTAACAGATGACATCATGTTTGTCTTGTACTACAAGTTATTGATTGCATTTGACAATTTCAGTGAGCAAGGAAAAGCTGCCACCAAGAATGGAAGTAAGAAGGTCAAGAAGGGGACATTCATTGGTGCATTTATGGCTGTTTCAGCCAAGGGTTTTGTCTACTATTGGACAAACCCTGATTTCATCAATAGTACTCATACGGCCACATCCTCGGTGGATTGCTGGACTCCTGAGATAGCTCAAATTCCAAATACCAGGTTTTCTTGAGCCACCAGATGGAGGGTAGCTCCACCGCCCTTGAGGCCATCCAGGGACGCAGGCACCAGGCCTCAGTCTACCCAGCTGGTCACGCCAACGTCCATCTGGCAGATGTTGTGTTCTTTAATATTGGAGATACACTCCAGGAGCACCGCCCTCAGGCTTTCAACAACCTCTATCTTGGGGTCCTTGATCACAATTTTCTCTTTGATCACCAAATGGTGGCTGACTTGTTTGCGCAAATGGTTTTCCATGTGAATATGTGCAACCAATCATGCAAGGATAAGCGCCTCCCACCCCGTGCCACATCCACCTACCAGCCCATTCAGCCAATGACTGATGAGGAGTATAATGAGCAGTATATGGCGGCCATCACGCGCAATCCTCCTGCCTCCACCCCCGCCACCAACACCCCTAACCTGCAAGCCCAACCCATCCAATCCCAGACCCCCCAGGCCAGCACCGCCTCTATGTCTTCCTTCCCACGCCATTCTGCCTCCTAGGTATCACTCTTCCCTGCCTCAATAAACCCCCTGGTTCCAAAAAATTCTATTTATATTATCTTTATTTTGAATTTCAATTGTTTATGCTCTCTTTGTTTATAGTTGGCTATATTCTTTATGTTCAGCTTATTTCTATAAAATCATATATTTACTATGTTGTGTATCTAAATCCTGAACACAGTTATTTTTAGCACTTAAACACATCCCCCTGCGAAAATATTAACAACAATTTGGTGATCAACTGAATTTAAATTATAAAATTATAGGGTTACTGTTTTTAGATAAAGTTGTTGCTGATCCAAATTCAAAATCTTAATAAACTTTAAGCCAATCAGAAACCAAGTGATAAAGTGATTGTTGTGGCATAAAGGGTCATTCAATAATTCTTTGATGCATGTGCGCTAATTAATATGATTGGCTGGATGTTTTGCCATTGTACGCCATTGCTGCTGTGGCAAGTTGTTGGTGGACTAGTTCCCAATCAGCTGCTGGGTTAGCACTAGTTCATCAACAGCTTGTCACAGCGGCAATGGTGTACAATGGCAAAAAATCCAGCCAATCATACTAATTTGCACACATGCATCAAAGAATTTTTGAATGACCCTTTATTCCACAACAATCACTTTATCACTTGGCTCCTGATTGGCTTAAAGTTTATCATTAAGGTTTTGAATTTGGATCAGTAACAACTTTATCTAAAAACAGTTAACACTATAATTTTCTAATTCAAATTTAGCTGATCACCAAATTGTTGTTAATATTTTCACAAGGGGCTATGTTTAAGTGCTAAAAATAACTGTGTTCTGGATCTAGATACATGACATAGTAAATATATGATTTTATAGAAATAAGCTGAACATAAAGAATAAAACCAACTATAAACAAAGAGAACATGAACAATTGAAATTCAAAAAAAGATAATATAAATAGAAATTTTTTGGTGACAGGGGTTTATTAGGGTGGGGGAGAGTGATGCCTAGGAGGCAGAATAGCGCAGGAAGGAAGACATAGAGGAAGTGCTGGATTGGGGGGGGTCTGGGATTGGGTGGGTTGGGCTTGCGGGTGAGAGGTGTTGGTGGCGGGGGTGGAGGCAGGAGGATTTTGCGTGATGGCTGC
This sequence comes from Entomophthora muscae, assembly GCA_014839935.2. Lineage (NCBI taxonomy): Eukaryota > Fungi > Entomophthoromycota > Entomophthoromycetes > Entomophthorales > Entomophthoraceae > Entomophthora > Entomophthora muscae. The sequence goes on from QTSX02001471.1 coordinate 209,925, forward strand.
CATATAATGCTTGGTGTATTCCTCATGGGTCATTGGCTGGATGAGCTGGTAGGTGGCAGTGGCCCAAGATGGAAGGTGCTTGTCTTTCTGTGATTGGTTGCCCATGTTCACATGAAAGATAATTTGGGCAAACAAGTCAGCCACTATTTGGCGGCCAAAGAGAAAATTGTGGTCAAGGACCCCAAGATAGAGGTCGTTAAAAGCCTGAGGGTGGTGCTCCTGTAGTGTATCTACAATGTTAAAGAAGATGACATCAGCCAGATTGATGTCTGTGTGGCCAGCTGGGTACACAGAGGCCTGGTGTCCATGTTCCTGGATGGCCTCAAGGGCAGTGGAGCTACCCTCCATCTGGTGGCTCAAGAAAACCCAATACTTTGAATTGAGCCATCCCAGGAGTTGAGTAATCCACCAAGGATGTGGCTGTACTTGTAGTTATCAGTAAAATCTGGCTTTGTCTGATAGTAGACAAAACCCTTGGCTGAAACAGCCAGAAACGCACCAATAAACTTCCCCTTCTTGACCTTCTTCCTTCTATTCTTGGCAGTGGCTTTTCCTTGCTCACTAAAATTGTTTAAAGCTATTGATAGCTTATAATATGAGACAAACATGACATCATCTGACAGACTAGTCAAGCATTGGATCAGGGTTGATTTTATATCTAGATCATATAGGGAATCCTCAGCACCATCTTATTGGTTGCCGGTGAATTGGTAAGAATCCATATTGAAGCCACCTTCCCATACATCCAGAGCTGAACCATGCACTCAGACACCCAAATGCCATGTTGCACAAGTTGCTTCCAGACCTGGGTCAATGGAAGCTTAGGATCCTGCTGGAGGAGGTCAAGCATGATTGGGTATGCCTCAGATATTTGTGACTCAGGGGCCTTCTTGGGCTTCTTGGATGTCCCAATCAGATTCCCCTTATTCATCAGGTTGTTGAATTCCCGCATGACAGTAGCTTGGGTAAATTTCAACTGGGCAGCAATCTGTTCTCAGGACAGACCCTGAGGATTCAGTGCCATAATTCCCTGAAGAATTTGGGCAGTGATGATTTAACGCTTGGGGCGCTGGGCTGGGGGAGCTGAAGCCTAATTGGCTGTAGGGGGAAGGTTGGCTGGTGGCAGGAAGTTGTTCCAAATCAAGGTTGCCATTCTGATTAGTTGGTTGGTGGGCAGCTTGTGCAGGGGTGGGTATGGGAGCAGGGGCAGAGCTAGACACTAAGTGACTCTCAAACAAGTCAAAGCCATATGTGTTGGGGGACAGTAACAGGTCAGCTTCCTTGTTACCCGCCTCAAAGGCTTGGGTGTAAAAAGGTGCCTCCACGTTCTGAGCCTTGTCTCCATTGAAGCTGGTCTGGCTGCTGCTGGCTTGGCTGCTGGCGCCATCAAAGATATTGCTTGTAAAAAACCTAGGATAAAATCACTAAAAGTAGAAATTTTAAAATTTAATGATTTATTTTTATTGTTATCTTGAGTCCATATTTGGAAGGTTCTCAAAACCTTTTTAATACAAATCTGGAGCCATTAAAATGAATAAAATGCCTCTGTTCCTAAATTGGATAGCTGTTGATTGTCTGTTAAACTGTTATATTTCTATTTTAGGCTTCTCACACTACACATCTTGTGTGAGTTCATTTTTTTTATGCTTGTGTAATCTTGCTTCTAGATTGCTCAAGTTTTGTTTCATTTTAGTTCTTCTGTTGGTGCCTCATATGAATCCTGATTGGATTATAATATACTCTGGAACAGCATCCATCCATTTCACTTGTTGCGTCAGTTCACTTTGTTTGTGGTTTGAACTACACCGCTTGATGTTTGATATAATTCCATATAATGGGCTAGTGAAACTTTGTTTTTTGTTTGAAAGTCCATTTATTAACTGAAATTTTATAAATTAATTGAATCCTGAATCTTGCGCGACTTGGATTTTGTTTAAGTCTGAAATCATTTTGTTTAAATCTGAGGTATTTTTGGTTGTTGCCATAGCTTTTAAAACTACTGTACCAGACGCCTTGAGCAGGAGAGCTGACCTGACCCCCTCCTCTTCAGAAATCAAGGACTGCAACACCCACACACTACTAGACCCCGCCAGCCTAGGGATACAACTGAAGTACTTAAAGACTGCTGCCAGCAAACCCAATGTTATAGAAGCCCAGAAACAGGACACCTACTCAACCAAGCTAGTCAAAGCCCTTACAAAGGACCTGGATTGCCATCACTTGAAGAAAAGGTATTGCCTGAAAGGTGTTACCCTGCTGCTCCACAACAGGATCTATGTACCCAAAGGCCCAACCTGAACAAACATATTTATTGACCACCATGATTCAGAGATGGCTGGCCACCTCTTAGACACAAATCCCTCTCAAATATCAAGAGAAACTACACATGGCCGGGCATGGACAAAGAAGTAGCTGCCTACATCAATGGTTGTGAAACCTGCGGAAGAACCAAGACGTGTTTCTCTAAGCCATAAGGGTTACTGAGACCTCTGGACATCCCTGCTGGCCCCTGGAATTCAGTGTCAATGGACTACATAATAGAGCTCCCCCCTTCAAAATCCTTTGACGCAATCCTGGTCATGGTCAACTGTTTCAAAAAAATGGCCTATTTTCTCCTGACCACTACCCACTGCATGGCAGCTGAGACTTCCAGACACTTCCACAACCGCATCTTGACACAACACAGCACTCTGGAAGAAATCATCACTGATAGAGGACCCCAGTTTACTTCCCACTACTGGACCCAGGTGATGAAGGACCTTGGAATAAAACGTTGTGTCAACCTCCTACCACCTGCAGACAGATGCATAAACAGAACAGGTCAATCAAATCCTGGAACAATACCTCTGATGCTATGCCAACGCCAACCAGGACAATTGGGCCAACATGCTTCCCATGGCCCAGTTTGCATACAATAGTAAAGACCACACCTCCACTGGTATGTCTCTGTTCAAGGCCAACTATGGGTTTATTCATCATGAGATCCTAGCATTAGCAGCAAGGAACAGAATACAGCAGGACAAACTTGGATTAAACAAATACATACCACCCAGGAAACCTGTCTAAGGAACTTGACCTGTGCTGTTAAGACCTAAAAAGCGTTTGCTGACAAGAAAAGAGTCCCCAGGAAACCTCTGGAAATAGGTGATGAAGTTTAACTTGACTCATGGAACGTTCTCCTACATGTACCCAGTAGGAAGCTAGCCCACCGCCAATGTGGCCCTTACAAGATCATAAAGCAAATAGGAGATGTGGCGTACAAACTAGAGCTGTTGCCTACTTGGAAAATCCACAATGTCTTCCATCAATCACTGCTATTAAAAAAAGAAGGAACCTCCCTTCCCCAACAGAAGATCAAGACTGACCCTCCACCCATCCAGGAGGAACGCTCAACCAAATACAAAGTAGAGCACATCCATGGACACTGCCTCCACTACAAGACCCCTCAGTACTACGTCAAATGGGTAGGTTATCCCCCCAAAGAAAGCACCTGGGAACCAGTCTCCAACCTACCTAAGAACAAGGAGCCATACAGCAATACTTGGAAAAGAGGACCAGGAAGGAGGAGGATGACAGGAGAGAAAGGGATGATGTCATAAGTGACAAACTCCTATCAACTATGCTTATTGAAAAGCCTCAACTACGGGATTCAAACTCTGATACCCTGCAGGCTGCCAGCCCGCAGTTTTTTGGGCTCAAACCAGAGCAGGATTTGAATTTGGAAAATCCTTTGAAGCTTGATGAATCAAATTCACCTACATTGACACTTCCCACGCTAAAGGTTCCTGTTAACTCAACCAATTAGCAGGCGGGTCCAGCCATAGATCCTGAAATAACTTGGGCCTACACAGAAGGGAAAACAGAGAAACTTCCCATAGAACACAGGCCACCCAGAGACAACCAATCCCACAACCCAACTAGGGAATTGAGCATACTCAGTTCAAGCCAGCCAATGGAATAACCCCTGAAATAGATGCCACTGAGGACTGGGAAAACCTGGTAAACAGGAAAACCTGGGCCAAGGGAATTTGTGAAAGTTTTACCATGAAAGATGGGCATACTTATACCCTGGGCTGCCAGGAAGATGCCCATTTCCATTCTTGCAATAAAGTGATATGAACCTTTGGTTCAACCAGATCATACCTTATTTGTTATTAGTTTTACTTCATTTACAGCCTACGTCTTGCGGTCCGTACTCCACGCTCACCTACCCCAAGAAACCGCGGACCAGCTGCCCAACCTTTACCATCCACCAGGAGCTCACTTTGGCCCAGTACATTTCACCGAGTACCCATCTAACCCGGCGTATTTGGAGTTTACTCTAGAGGAAATCCTAATTCACGACCCTGAAGCTAGAACTAGAGAGACAGAAGTCCTTTACAGAGAAGGCACCAAAATTATCTGGCCCCCTCTGCTATTCTGCAACAAGTATAATTTCCTGCCCGCATATTTGGTTCCAATGACACTGCCCCTCACCCCACGGCCCGACTGCCCGCAAGAATCTGTTGCCACTAATGAATCCACTTCCACCCAGATATTTGGGGTGATGGTTATCACCCTAACCAGACTGATTGATTCTATGGTGCCTGTAAGCAGACCTTGGGCAGACCTTGGAAAATTGTTATCTTATATTGTAAAGTTAGCCCCAATATTGTGGTGGGCTCTCCCTGCTGGGCCTGCGGGCTGTCCGCCTGCAAGTTCTCAGGAACCTCCCACTGGTTATATCCCCAACAGATGTTCATACTATCTTTAGTAGCCCCATTGTTTCTATATATAAGTACAATGTAGTACCAGGCCTAGACTGCATGATAAAGACAAACCCTCACATTGATTGGGGAAGCGCCACACTCACTATACAGCAGGAAGAGGTCCATTGTCATGTATACCCTACTCACTCTAACACTGCTATGAGAGATCATGTATTTGAGAAGATTACACAAGCAGAGAAGGGAAAATATACCAGCAAGGTTGATTGGAATACCTGTACCTACAAGATCATTCATTTCAAAAACACAGACACCTTGCACAAACAGGACTCCTGCTGTGAGTTGGACAGTTCAGTATTCCCGTGTAAGGATTAGCCCTAATGATTGCTCAATTACTATAACTGTAAGAAGGGTAGCAAAATCCAATAGGAATGAACAATATGATAGGGGTAAAAACTTGTCTTTATTTGATATACCACCAAGTATATATAGCGGGATGTATAATTGGGACAAAGGGGGATTGGAAGAATGGGGAATCAGGACCAGGCTTGGCGTCAACATCAATATTGGTATCAAAATCAATATTAGCTATCAATACATACCCGTAATTAGTAATCAATTGGGCAATCAGATTGTTGATTATGCTTTTATTTAGTCTTCTGGACTCAAGCTTCAAGTGTTTGCCTTAATTCCAGAACCAAATGATTTGGTGTTATGTCTTAATTTTAACCTTCAATTAAGCCAATTCCCAAGGAGATTTGAGCAGAATCTAGAACGCTCTGGTATCCACAAGTTCTTTCCCAATCAATTTTGTGGTTGTCTAATGGGTAATTAAATCCAGATCTGACTTAGAATTTAATGTCCATTAAATCCATCTTTCATTAGCACAAGTGCAACATTTCCTGTTACTAGATTATATATCACAATTAAAAAGACCTTCAGAAACCCAGGTAGTATTATGGTTCACCATTATTCTTTGAGGACTCCAAAGCCTAACGAGCAGACAGTACAAGTGATCATTCCCAAGAGAAGACCACCCCCCAACTAGGATAGCTCAAGCCAGAAGGACCCCAGGGGTAAGAGAGCAGGCTCTGGACAAGCTGGTGCCCTTAGTAGATGTGGATGGGCACTACTTGGACTTGGCTACTAAATTCCAATGGGAGTACATTCCCAATTTGACATTGGAAGAAAATGATCCCCTGTTTGCTGCCTGATTCCTGGCTCTCATCCAGCATCAGGAAATGCCTTGCATTAACCAGGGTAGACAGGAGCCTGCCAGATTAACAGTTGGGCCAAACCATGGGCCGCCAGAGATGCCTTGCCCCAATCAGGAGGGACAGGAGCCTGTCAGCCTGTTGAATATTGAGACTGGAAGTTCAATATCAACATTGGAAACCCTGGAATCAAACCCTGACCCTCTGAAGACAAATTGAGTCACCCAGGATGGACAGGAACCCACCAATATATTTAGCCACAAACTTGAGTTGTTGAATTACTCCAAGACCTGCCAGCTTCTTAAGGATGATTCCCCAAATGGTCACCAGATTGCTGTCAACCTTGTGTCACCAAAGACCCAGACCTATGCAGAAGTTGTAGCTTGCCTGAAGGAGGTTAAAACAAGGCCTACTGCTAGCCCCACCAATGATCACCAGCTGCTGCCAGTCTCCAGTCCAGAATGGGTAATGCAATTAGCCTGCTCAAGTGATATGGTGAATAGCAGCGGCAGAACAAAGCATTGCCACTTATGTTCACCAGAGCAAGCACAACCAAGATCTGCCGCCCTCAAACCCCAAAGCCAAGATCCATGTTCTATCAGCAAATTATCCATGGGCCTGAAGTCCGCAAAAAGCAAAGAAGCAAAATCACCTGGTATAAAAACCCCGGCAGTATGGGGTTGTCCCTATTGCAATTTTTGATAATAAAGTTTTATGAACCTTTGGTTTGAACAAAGCCTACCTTATCTAGTTTTAGTGATATTTCATCTCAACTCTGGCCAAGTAGACAACCAGGCAACCGCCCCCTCTAGAGACCAGCCTGCTGACTTGCCTCAGGCACTATACCATCCCCATGGAGCCCCCTTTAGACCTGTGCATTTTACCAAATACCCGCCCAACCTCGCCTACTTGAAGTTTAACTTGGAAAAAATCCTCATTGTCAACCCCTTGGCAAGAACTAGAGGGACTAAATACTTAGGACACAAAGGAAAGTGGATTGAGTTGCCGCCCTTATTGTTCAAAGACAAGTATAATTATCTACCTGCATACTTTGTCCCCATGACTCCATCCTTAACCTTGCAACCCAAACGCCCAATGAAACCCTCCACTGCCGCCAAGAACACATCCACTCAACTTTTTGGAGTACTCTACATTACTTTGACAGGATTGGTGAACTCTTTGGTGCCCAACTCTGGGCCCTGGTCTTTACTTGGGCAATCTGCATCCTATATTATCAAGTTAGCATACATCCTATGGTGGGCATTACCCACTGGCCTGGCGGTACCCTGCCCTGAGTCACCTAATTTCTCTTCCTATTCTTGGCTTCCTGAAATTATGACAATCTTTTACAAACATGGTAACCTGGGCCCCAAGATGTTAACACTTGGGGCAACTTTTATGCTTTTTTTGTGATAATCACTTATTACACCCATAAGGCAATTACCTCCCTGATACTCTCATGGATAAGGAACCACCTTGCCAAAGAACTGAAAGATCCTGCACTTGGCGCAGAGCCCCAGAACCCAGCCACATGACAATTACAAAATGTGATAGTAAACCAGACCACAACCAAGGTGGACATTCCCCAGATGGGCAAACTCACCCTAGAAGAAGCTTGCCAAGCCAGTCCTCCTCCTTCATTTCCAAGCCAACACCTATGCCTACCCCAGTGACACTGAGAAGGTCTTGGGGGTGGCTGCCATGCTGTCAGGAGACGCACTATATTGGTTTGGAAAAGCCACCGCTGAAAATGTCAAATTTTGCCTTGACTACTCAAGATTTGAGGCCAAACTCATGAGCACTGGCAATGAACAAGATACCATATACTACACGCTTAACTCCCTGCTAGATATTTGACAAGGGAACCGCCCCATCCAAGCCTATATTGATGAGTTCCTTAAACTGAAGACTCAAACCCAACTGGAGGATGAATTAGCCGCCATTATCTTCAGAAAGGGAGTTAACCTAGCCATGAAAGACCTGTTGAAACACTATCTGCCCACACTGAGCCTGGAGGAACTACTACCTCTATGCAAAGGCCTGATCCTGAATTGAGAAGACCAGAACTTGTACCCTGTCTGTGTTGGCAGGGCTGCAACACCCAACCAACCAGGAATATCCCCCAAAGAATTACAAAGCCACTATCAAGATGAGTTGTGTTTCTACTGCCACAAGGCAGGACATCTAACCAGAGCTTGCCCTAAGAAGAATATCACTCCTGTATCCTTGGCACAAATAAACACCTCTGGGCAATCTTAAAAATTCATCCAAGCAATCATGCAACTATTGGGGAACAAGTGCCAGATTGAAGCCTTTATTGATACGAGAGCTGACAAAAGTTTCATTGACGCCAGCCTGGCAAAGGAACTAGGTTTGACGGCTTCAGAGAGCAGCCTACAAGTAATCATGGGAAAAAGCTCTATAGACACTGGTTATGAATGTTAACAAGAACTTCCCTTGAAAATTGGACAGAACGTGTACCTGTTGCCCCTGATTCTCTTGCCAGGACTACCTCACCCCCTAATACTGGGTGACTCCTGGTCTGACAGAAATGAACTGATCCTGAACTATCACAAACAGAATGCCATGTTAGGAAAAATTGAATCTTGTGACACTGTTCCCTTCTGTATAAGCCCTGGCAGAACACTATCTAACAAACTATTAACCATAAAGATAGAGCCTAGCGTCAGATACTACCTACCCCCTACAGAAATGGGACCATGTGTTTAGCAAAGAAGAAGCCACAAAACTATGCAGCCATTCAATCTACAATCACACTATAGACCTGTTACCAGGGATCCAACCACACCACAACCCCATTTACAGCTGTAACCACCGCACACAAGTGGCCTTGAAAGCATACCTAGAGGATATGCCAAAAAAGGGTTTCATCCAAGTGTCAAAAGCCCCCTTCTTGTCACCCATGCTGTTTGTAGGAAAGAAAGATAGCAGAATGCATCCATGCGTAAACTACAAGAAACTGAACAAAATTAAGGTGAAGAACTTCTACCCTATCCCCAACGCTGATGACATATGTGATGTACTGAATGGAGCCCAGGTGTGCTCAAAAATTGATCTTATAGATGCCTTCAACCAGATCCAAATCAAAGACTGAGACAAATACAAGACAGCTTTTAAAACTAGATGTGGGTTATACAAGTACCTAGTGATGACATTTGGCCTATGCACTGCCCCCAGAACTTTACAAAGGATAAGCAACACTGTCCTAGATGAATATCTTGACCAATTTTGTGTTGCATGTTTGAACAACATTCTCATCTACAGCAAGTCACACAAAGAACACCTCTAATACCTGGACCTTATACTGGAAAACTCTCCTGGGCCAACTTACACGCCAAGCTTAAGAAATGTGAATTCTTTCAGCCTGAGGTCAAATTCCTGGGATATGTGGTGAAGACTGGTGGTTTTTCCATGGTGTAGGACAAAGTATAAGCAGTAACTACTTGGCTGGTGCCCAAATGCAGAAAGAACATGAGAAGTTTTTTGGGCCTGGAAAATTATTGCAGGGATTTCATCCAAAAAAATTTCTCTGATTACCCTGCCTCTGAACCACCTTTTCTCTGAAAAGGTCCTGTTTGTCTGAACCCCAGAATGTACCACCGCCTTTAAAGCCTTGAAGCTTGCTTTTACCTCTGCCTCTGTCCTGGCCATACCTTATCCAACCAAGCCATTTGTACTGAAAACCAAAACATCCAACTTTGCAGTGGGTGGAGTCCTTCTTCAGAAAGGAGGGGATATTATGCTACATCCTGTAGCATATTACTCCAAGAAGATGATGTCTGCCAAAGGAAACTACCCAATATACAACAAGGAGATGCTTGCAATAATGAAGACCCTGAAACATTGGCGCCGGTACCTATGTAGTGCTGAATTCCCAGTAAAGTTCCTAACCAGCCACAAGAACTTAGTTTACTTCTTTAAACCCAGAAACTGAACCAGAGACAGGCCAGATGGGCTCTAGAACTGGCCAACTACACCCTGAAAATTGACTATAAACCCAGGAAAGTCAACATAGTACCTGATGCACTAAGCAGAAGAGCAGATATGATTCCCACCACAGCTGAGACCAAGGACCACAACACCCATGTACTCCTCAACCCTGCCAGCCTAGGCATCCAACTGATGTACATGAAGATCATGGCCCGCAAGCCTGACATAATTGAGGCGCAGAAATTAGACAAGTATTCAGCAGAACTCATTGCCAACTTGACCTCAGACCCAGATAGCTGCCACTACAAGAAAGGATTCTCTTTGAAAGGAACTACCCTGCTATTACACAGCCAGATATATGTACCAGAAGGTGGAACAAGGATCAAAGTACTCATAGACTATCACAACTCAGAGATGGCTGGCCACCCTGGCAGACTCAAAACAATCTTAGGAATCAAAAAGAATTTTGCATGGCCCCAACTGGACAAAGATGTGGCTTCCTACATCAAAGGCTGTGAGACATGCAGAAGGACTGTTGCAACCAAGTTTCCAGACTTGCCCACTAATGTATCTTACAATACACAGGGGGCGCTTGATGAGTCACCCCTTAACGTGTCTAACAACATGAGCTAATCTGATGGCAATGTCAAATGGCAGGCACTTCCTCCTAATTAGGAGCGCTACCAATTCAACCTGCTGATCACCGTACAAGTTATTCCTTGGCTTCAAACCTTACATGGAACACAACACTATGCCACCCCCTTGTGGTCTTGTGGCTTTCCCCATATATTATATTAATCACAATATTCTAAGATAAACAATACCTTATTCTTATTTTTCTGTCCTTTCTATTGGACTGTTGTCTTCCCCAATTCCAAACACTGAATCCTCATTGGTTCATTTGCAACAGTGGTAGTGGCGGTAGGTTCACAACCTACCTAAAACAAAAAAATCCCCCTAAGAAAGGATGGAGTACAGGCCGTATGGCTACTCCCCATCAAGAAACCTTCTTACCAATCCCCAAGGGGGACATCCCCAACAGGTATGTTATTTACCAAGACCAGCTAGTCCTTACAAGTGTGTATAATTGGCTCCGCCTTGGGCAGCGTGATGCCAGCGTCACCCCTCCCCAGTCAGATCTTTCACAATGTATGCTCAATCTCCAGCTGGAATCCTTTGCAGGTGGAGTAAAAGGAGCCAACATTGTCAGTTGACTTCAATCCACTGAACCCTGCCTTTGTATTTGCCAGGTTCCCAAACCCATGTGGGTTGCCACTGCGTCAGGGCGCCTCACGGGGGCTGCCACTGTATGGTTTATCAACTGGGCCAGTCAGGAAAGCAAAGTCACCTGTGCAGCATTCCAGGACGCCGCGCAATCCCGCTACAGCAAAACCTTCTTGCCTATTGTGGTGGGAACTCCCCTGTTGGCAATTAAGCAGACTGGGTCCAAACCTGGGTACCTTGCTGCCTGGCAACAAGCTCTTGTTGCCGCCCCTGAAGCAGTAACTGATGGGAATGCCATGCTTCTAACCCTAATTGTCAATGGGCTCAAGCCTCATATCTGTAAGTGGGTCCCCGTGGGTTGTTGCACCTCCATTGATGACTGTTACAAGGCCATTATGGAGGCCATTCATCAGGCTTTGATGGGCTTCTGCCACACTAGTGATGCTCTGCCTCAATCTTGTGCAACACCTGGTAGTGGCCACAAACAAGTGGGCTGCTGCCAGCCACGCCAGCAGGACAATGGAATCAAAGCCCCTCACAAGGGGGAACTCCAGCTAGCACAAATCAAAGATCAGGGAAAAGCCTTGGGGTTGTAGCTACAAGAGGTTCTACAACCCCACTTGACCCTTCCTCTCAATCCCTGCTTGCAAAGAACCCCTGCAACTACAGTGTATACAAGGTCAAAACCCTTGACGTCTTCCAGGTCCACAGTGACAACCCTGTACTTCAAGAAAGCCACTCTTCAAATAAAGTCACCCACTTAGCCTATCCCTTCTGTTTTTGTGGAAATACCCATAAACTATTGGTAGATACCAGGGCCAACCACACTATGGTGGACCAGGCATTTACTGACTCCCAACAATTGGACTGAGTGCCTAGCAGGTTCAAGGCAGTACAAGTAGCTGACTCCTGTAGGATTGCAATTACCCATGAGATGGTACCCTTCTCCGTGAGAATGGGATACTCCAGGTTAAGCTCTCTGGGCCAATCATGGAAGGACTCAGCCACAACGTAATTGCTGGCCTCAACTGGCTTTGGCACAACTGTCCCTACATTGACTGGGATACCTCTGTCATCACCCTCAATAGAAATGGGGTGGGCTTCCAGATCTATCCTGTCAAAATGAGCAAGCTACTCCACAATACTGTGTTTGTTAGAATAACAGAGACAGGCTCATACAACTTCAAGGGGGGAACTAGACTTCAACCAATGTTCAGTCAAAGTTATCTGCGCAGAACCACCTATGGCTCTTCCCTTGACTACTCCACCCCCACCAGCGCTTGCTTCACTCCTCAAGGAGTACAAGGACGTCTTCAGAAAAACACTGGACCAACTACCTCCCCCTCAAGAGATCCAGCACGCTGTACAACTCCAAGGGTTGCTACCTAAGGCATGCCCTTTGTATTGTCTTACACCCAAAGAAGATGAGATCCTCCGCCAGCACCTTGTGGAAGCACTTGACAAGGGCTTTATTTGCCCCTTGCTCTCTCCATACAGGGCAGCTGTCTTCTTTGTAGCCAAGAAGGACAGGTCACTTTACCTGGTCACAGACTATTGCGCCTTAAATGAGGTGACTGTTAAGAATAAGTACCCCCTGCCATTGATTGACAACCTGTTTGACACACTTGTGGGTGAAAAGGTCTTTAGCAAGATTGATCTCACTGCAGGGTACAACCAGGTCTGCATTGCACCAGGTGATAAGGCAAAAACTGCCTTCTGCACACGCTACGGGTTGTTTGAGTGTTGAGTCATGAACCTTGGAATGACCAACGCTCCTTCCACCTTTGCCATGTTGATGAAAAAATCATTTGAGGAACTGATTGGAAAATGTGTGGTTGTGTACCTTGATGACATTATTGTCTTAAGTCAAGATCAAACCACAAACCTCCAACACCTCCATGCTGTCCTCAACACCCTTTGGAAAAATCAGCTAAAAGCTAAACCCTCCAAATGCAAGTTTCTCAAGTTGGAGCTGTTATTCCTTGGGCATACCATCTCTGCCCAAAGGATAAAGCCTGACCCTGCCAAAATCAAGGCAATCACCAGCATGCCGCATCTCACTGATGTGGGCCAGGTGTGTACCTTCTTAGGCATGGTTGCCTACATGCTCAAGTTCATCCTCAATTGCGGGGAACTAATTGCACCTCTCACCAAACTCCTCAACACCAAACAGCGCTTCCATTGGACCCCTGCCAGAGATCAAGCCTTTGAGATGCTGAAGCAGAGGCTTACAACAGCACCCATACTGCAGTTCCCCAACCAAAACCTCCAGTATGAACTCAAGACTGACGTCTCTGACAGGGTCATAGGGGGCATGCTACGGGTAGAAACTGATAATGGCACCTTCCTCCCCGTGGCATATGAGTCCAGGAAGCTTACCAACTTGGAACAACATTACCCCATTCATGATAAAGAATTAGTAGCAATTGTACACTGTTTTGAGAAGTGGAGCTGTTACCTGGAAGGGGCCACCTTTCCACCCCGCTTCCTGACAGATCACAAGTCACTCCAGTACTTCAACACACAGTCCCACTTGACAAGCCGCCAAGCAGGCTGGGTCAAGCGCCTATCCCCCTATCAGCTGCGCATCAAGTACAATCCTGGGAAGGAACTTGTCACAGCTGATGCCCTCTCACGCCTCTATGTAGCATCCATCACCGGAGTCACAGCTTGGACCCAGATTGGCCAATGTTTTACCTCCGCCCTGAAGCAACTCGTTACAAAGGCCTTAACTCAGTAACCATCTCCAAGCTGAAGGACAACAGAAGTCAGTTCACCACAGATGCTGGCAACGTCTGCCGCCGGGCAGAGACAGGGGAGAAGACGCCTTACATCCCCACCACACAACAAGGTAACACCATACTATATTACCACCAAACCCTGGGTCACATCAGAGGACATAACCTCTTTGAGATCATGAAACAAAAGGTTTGGTGGCCGTGTATGCATCAAGACATCTTGGATCTCCTCAAAACATGTGTGCTGTGCAAAAAGAATACGTCTAAACCTGCACCCCCAAAGTATGTCTTGCCCATCAAAGCAATGGAACCCTTTGAGCAGTGGGCCCTTGACATTGTGGGGCCCCTCCCCAAAGACAGACCGAGAAAGAAATACATCATAACTGCCATTGACTACTCCACCTGTCTGCCAGTAGCCTGGGCAACAACAAATCATACTGCCATCACCATCACCTGCTTCATTGGTAAGGAAATTGTGGCCTGCTTTGGGCGGCCCAAACGCCTCATCACAGATGGTGGCCCCAAACTTCTTGGGCATGTCATGAAGGTGTACTGTGCCAATAATGCACTCCAACAGATAGTCACGACCCCATACCATCCACAAGCCAATGGGCGTGTGGAGCAGTTAAATGGCTCACTGGTTCAACTGATTACCAAACTCTCACAGGGACACCCTAATACCGCATGGACTGAATACCTGCCTACTGCTCTACTCATTTTGCAATCAAGAATTAACAGAGGCACTGGGTTCAGCCCCAGCGCCCTGGCCTTTGGAACTCCCAACAGTTTGACAGGAGTTGAACAAGGGAAGTTACAGTCTACAGTTCCCGGGAAACCCCCTGTTGACAACTCCATCCCTGAATCAATGGTATACCAAGGCCCAAGATATCAAACACAATCAAATTGAAAGAGGGACAAAGCACCTTGAGGCAAAGTATGCCGTAGGTGACCCCGTCTTACCCTCAACCCTAATTTGGCCAAGTTAGAGCCCAACCACCTAGGGCCCTTCACAATAGCCACAGTCTATGACAATCACACCTATCAACTCAAAGATGCCCAAGGGAATACCAAGAAACTCCACCATGATTGCTTGTGCCCCTGCCACGCCATCCCCACACAAAGGTTGCTTGTGCGTACCTTCCCAGATCTTCCGCAGACTCCAATCCTGGTGTCTGACAACAAACAGGGGGCAAGTGGGGTGTTGCAACCAAGTCTCCAGCCTTGCCCACTAATGTATCTTACAATATACAGGAGGTGCTTGATGAGTCACCCCTTGACGTGTCTAACAACATGAGCCAATCTGATGGCAATGTCAAATGGCAGGCACTTCCTCCTAATTAGGAGTGCTATCAATTCAACCTGCTGATCCCCATACAAGTTATTCCTTGGCTTCAAACCTTACATAAAACACGCCACTATGCCACTCTCTTGTGATCTTGTGGCTTTCCCCTATAGTATATTAATCACAATATTCTACAATAAACAATACATTATTCTTATTATTCTGTCATTTATATTGGACTGTTGTCTTCCCTAATTTCAAATACTGAATCCTCGTTGGTTCAGTTGCAACAGGACCAAACCCTGTAGATCTAAACCTGAAGGCTTGCTAAGACCACTAGACATACCAATGGGACCCTGGCAGTCTGTTTCAATGGATTATATTGTAGAACTGCCCCCTTCCAATTTTTTCAATGCCATCCTAGTCATAGTAGATAGGTTTACTAAAATGTCCTACTTTGTCCCCACCACCACCCACTGTACTGCTGCAGAGACAGCTAGACTTTTCCAAAACTTCATCCTACCTCAACACGGCACTCTGGCAGAAATTATCACTGATAGGGGCCCTCAATGTGAGAGAAGGGGGCTAAACTAACTAAGTTTAGCTCCCATCCTGGCAAGATAAACCACCAGGATGCTGCCCAGTGGAGTACTGGGATGACCGCTTGAAGGGGAGACCAAAAGGAGGACGTGGGGGACAGCTGAGGAAAGTACGCATTCAATCCCATCAAGGCTAACCCAGCAAGCAACCAGGGTGTCCAAGTGGGGGCAGGATATTGTCCTACTGGAACTAGGGGGGAGCTGGGTTGTCTTCATCTGAACCACGGTTGGGGAAGGCAGGAACCACCTCCAACGTGGGGGCAGACTTGGTATAGGACATGACAGGGAACTCCAGGTTATTGCAAGTCAGACTCTTAACAATTTTCTCACCTGAGACAAGGAGCTTGCCAGGGAGGTACAAAAGGCTAGAGAGATGGTTCCCCACAAGGCATGCAAAAGTGGAGAACCACAATCACAACTCAGGAGTAGTTGTCCAGAGGAGGATCACAAGGGGTGCCAAGGTGAACGTTACAAATTTTAAGGCAGGGAGGATCATGGTAAGAACAGTCACAAAATTCTGAATAAAAATATGTGATTTTTAACTCTCTAGAAATTAATTATTTCCCAAAGGGGGCAGCCACAAGCAGAAACCAGTAGAAGAACAACAGAAAGCACTTGGGGGCCTTGACGTTGGGTTCAGATGGCTTGGGGGGACGCAAAGACAAATAGCGGGTTCAAAAACAAAGATAACAGGTAAAACTTAAACTTTAAACTAAGATTTATAAAGAGTTTTAAGCCAAAAACTAAGTTTAAACAAGGTTTTCAAAAGCGTAAAGCGCTTGAGTGATGATTAAAGGCAACAACTAAGCTAAGAAGCTTCAAAGAGGAAACCAGGTAGGGACAGGACAATTCAAAGGTAATAACAAAATTGTAAATTACTAACACCTTGTATAATATTTAGGAGGACGTGAGGACGGGTCCACACTGTAAATTTACAACAAAGTTTTAGGCAACAAAGTCATAAGTTTTTAATGAATGAAAATAGACAAGCAGGGGACTGAAAGCCCCCTTGCTGCATAAAAGGAGTGAGCTGCAGGACAGAAATCACATGACAACAGGAATTGCATCTGATTGGATGGGATACAAAATTTTCAGATTAGAACCATGAGGGATGGAGAGTTTTAAGTTAATTTCCACTGGTGCATCTGATTTGTTGGAGGACATTTCAACCATTTCAAATTCAATTGATTTTGTGGTTATTGGTGTGGCATCTTTTTATTGGGTGTTCCTAATTGTTTTTAAGAGAGGGCAACACCAGGCCAGTAAATAGTCCAAATTAATTGACATTTCTTCCCAGGTGGGAACTGCTAAAGCTGGGGGGCCTACAGGATAGGCCAGGACAAGCCTCTTGTCGACAGTATGCGCTAAATTGTCTAGGGAGTTGAGTGGCTGGGCTGCAATTTTTGGCCCTTTTTTGGTACAGTGGGGGAAGACGGATTGGTCCAAAGCCAAAGGTGGCAGTGAATTTACACTCAATTCACCTCCAACTACTGGACTCAGGTGATGAAGGACTTAGGAGTAAAGTGTTTTACGTCTACATCATACCACCCATAGATCAATGGCCAGACCAAACAAGTGAACCAAATACTTGAACAATACCTACAATGCTACGCCAACGCCAACCAAGATAACTGGGCTGAGATGCTACCCATGCCAAATTATGCCTACAACAGCAAAGACCATACATCTACCAGAATGTCCCCCTTCAAAGCCAATTATGGTTTTGATCCATTTTGGGATCCCAGCATCAGCAGTAAAGAGACAAAAACTTCAGGACAAACCTGTATTAAACAGATACATAATACCCAAGAAACCTGTCTTAAGAACCTGATCTGTGCTGTCCAGACTTATAAGGCCTTTTCTGACAAAAAGAGGATTCCCAGAAAACTGTTGAAGGTAGGTGATGAGGTCTACCTGGACTCATAAAATTTGCCTCTGACTGTTCCCTGCTGGAAGTTAGCCCACAGAAGGAGTGGAACCTACAAGGTCACCAAGCTAGTAGGAGAAGTAGCATTCAAACTAGAGTCACTCCCTATGGAAAATGCATAACGTCTTCCACTGTGCGCTACTACTCAAGAAAGAAGGAAGTTCTCTACCAGAAACTCAAGACTGACCCTCCTCCCATCCAAGTAGAACGCTCTGAAGAATATGAAGTTGAATATATTCATGGAGACTGTACCCACTACAAAACTCCCTAGTACTACATCAAATGGAAGGGATATCTGCCCAAGGAAAGCACCTAGGAACTGTTAAGCAACCTACCCAACGCCCAGCTAGCCATCCAACAATACCTTGAAAAGAAGGCTAGGAAGGAAGGGACCCCAGGAAGGAAGGGGATGATGTCATGAATGACATTTTAATACTTGTATTGAAACCCCAGGAATTGAACCCCAGCCCTCAGGAAATGCCTTGCGTCAACCAGGGTAGACAGGAGCCTGCCAGACTACCAGTTGGGCCAAACCCTGGGCCACCAGAGATGCCTTGCCCCAACTGGGAGAGCACAGGAACCTGTCAGCTCATTAAGTATTGAGACTGGAAGTTCAATATCAACATTGGAAACCCCAGAATCAAACCCAACCCTCCAAAGACAAATTGAGTCACCCAGGATGGATGGGAACCTGCCAACTCATTTAGCCACAAACCCGAGCTGTTGAATTACTCCAAGACCCGCCAGCTTCTTAAGAATGATTCCCCAAATAGTCACCAGATTGCTGTCAAACCTGTGATACAAAAGACCCAGACCTATACAGAAGTTTTAGCTTGCCTAAAGGAGATTAAAACAAGGCCTACTGCTAGCCCCGCCAATTATCACCAGCTGCTGCCAGTCTCCAGTCCAGAATGGGTAATGCAATTGGCCTGCTCAGGTGATATGGTGAAAAGCAGCGGCAGAACAAAGCATTACCACTTATGTTCACCAGAGCAAGCACAACCAGGATCTGATGCCCTCAAAACCCAAAGCCAAAATCCATGTCCTGCCAGCAAATTATCCATGGGCCTGAAGTCCGCAAAAAGCAAAGAAGCAAAATCACCTGGTATAAAAACCCCGGTAGTATGGGGATGACCCTATTGTCATTTTTTATAATAAAGTTTTATAAACCTTTGGTTTGAAAAAATCCTACCTTATCTAGTTTTAGTGATCTTTCATCTCAGCTCTGGCCAAGTAGACAACCAGGCAACTGCCCCCTCTAGAGAACAACCTGCTGACTTGCCTCAGGCACTATACCATCCCCATGGAGCCCCCTTTGGACCTGTGCATTTTACCAAATACCCGCCCAACCCTGCCTACTTGGAGTTTAACTTGGAGAACATCCTCATTGTCAACCCCTTGGCAAGAACTAGAGAGACTGAATACTTAGGACACAAAGGAAAGTGGATTGAGTTGCCGTCCTTATTGTTCAAAGACAAGTACAATTATCTACCTGCATACTTTATCCCTATGACTCCATCCTTAACCTTGCAACCCAAACGCCCAATGGAGCCCTCCACTGCTGCCAAGACCACATCCACTCAACTGTTTGGAGTACTCTACATTACTTTGACAGGATTGATGGACTCTATGGTGCCCAACTCTGGGCCCTGGTCTTTACTTGGGTGATCTGTATCCTATATTATCAAGTTAGCACCCATCTTATGGTGGGCATTACCCACTGACCCGGCGGTACCCTGCCCTGAGTCACCTAATGCCTCTTCCTATACCTGGCTTTCTGACAGGTGAAAGAATATCTGAAGAGTCATCTTCAGGGATTCATCTTTTGTGTTCAGCAGCTCAGTGTTCCTCAGCAGGCTACTGTAGCAGCCATTCTTAAGGCAGTGCTCAGAGCCTGGGCCATGCCTAGCCAGACTATCAACCTGGTGAAAGGTTGGGTGATCTCAGATAACTTTGAACAAAGGCTTCATTGTGCTTTCCAGGCTACTCTGAAAGGGATAGATCCTACCAGTGGTGGCCATCTGGTTGCCATGGTCTTTAATGGGAACTTGGTGCTTTGTGGTGCTAACAAGTATGACATCATCAAAGAGTAAAACATGGCTGCCTTCATATACTGGCTGTCTTGTTCTGAGGCGCAGCACAGACACACATTGGGAAATCCTAACCTTAGGATTGGATTTTTACTAAGCCTTGGGTTAGTTGGCAGGGAAAACAAAGCAATTATCTTGTGGCCCTGAATAGTAAATCTCTGCTAGTTGTGGCTAGAGAGAGGCGCCAAAGTACTGGAAGACACAAAGACAAAAATGTGATTAGAACTTAATTTTTATTGGTGATAGAGAAATAGAATATATATTGTTTGATGTTACCAAAAAAAATATAGGGACAGTGGGATTGCTTGCCACAGGTATAAATGGGGCAAGTGAGTTGCGCAAGGCAAGGAAGACAAACAGCTGAATTTCCATCTTTGGAAATCAACTCATTTGAGGGGCAAAGGCAAAAGCAAGAGATTCACACTCAAAAAACCCCAACAAAGGCAAAATCAAAAGAGCGTAAATATAGGCATTTTTAACACTGGCTTCTTGGGGTGTACTATTGTCTATTTGGGAAGACTCCAGACAAGTATGTGCTCCGTGAATCCCTCCTGTGGGGTTGTCTCTTCCTTGGTGTATTCTTCCCTGTGGCTTTGGGAGTCAATTGAGTGTATTACTTGGTGGGTCTTCAGTGTCCTGTCCTGGGCTTTGCCTTTAAGGGTCCCCTGGGAATCATCTGGGTTACTTGCTGTGGTTCAGGCCTTAGTTCAGTAGGTCCAGTATATACAGGGGCTTGTATCCCAACAGTAAAGAACTTATATCAGTTATATTTCCCTTAATATTTTTTGGTTTTGGTAACCTGGAAAACAACCCATGTGCTTTTTCATTAGGCTTTCTTTTTTCCAGGTTGTTGTCCTCATTAAGCTTACTCTTGACTACTAGTAGCAGCACACATATATTGTGTATGCACTTTATTAATCAATTGCCCAGAGGCTGGATCCTTCAATGTGTATGAGTTGGGACCAGTATTTTGGATAACTTGAACAGGACCTTGCCAGAGAGAAGAAAGCTTGGACTTCCAGCCATATCCTCTGTTGCTGAAGAAATATACAGTGTCTCCAACAACTTAGGACTTTAGGGGGACATTTGGCTATGGTTCAATCAAGGTCTTAGAATTTTTGGTTGATATTAACTGTGTAGGCTTCAGATTGTAGCTGTATCAACGTCTGTACCAGCTTATTGAGGTAGGCGTCTGGGGATACTTCCAGGCTAGGTTAACCAACAAGTATAGCAGGGGTGGTAGTCCTGGTTGACGCCTGTAGAGTAGCTGGAAGAGTGAATTTTCTGTGGCCTGATGGTAGCCAATTTTGTATGCAAGGGTTGTAGCTGGAAAGAAGATGTCCCCTTTTGTCTTTTGTTGGTGGCTAAGCCTCCAAAGAATCTGTACCAGACTTCCATTTGTGTGTTTTACCATACCATTTATCTATGGGTGGTAGGGAGTAGATAAATGTGACCATACAGCAGTCACTTTTATTATTTAGCCAAATAAATACTGCAAGATATATAAGGTTGTTCTGTTTTTGTTGTTTATTTAATATGGATAAGTTTGACTGGAACTCTTTAGGGAAAGATTCCAGATGGAAACTAGTATCTATATTTAATAAAAGAATAGAATATGGTTTGTTAATTAGGCTGTGCTAACTGGTAAAATTGAGTTAAGATTGGCTGAATCAATATTGGCAACTAGGTGTCTTTCAAACAGTTTAATTAACCCCAAAGTTGATTAGAATATACCCTCAGATATGATTGATGAGGATTTAATTATTGGGCTAAAATGGACTTGACTGGGTCAAGTTAAGACTTGTTGTCTTTGAATTGAATAACCACATAGGTCAATCAATATAATTGACAAAGGATCAATTAACCAAAGATAACCAAATGTAGACAATGGTATCTGGGCATTTAGGTTTGATCAGCTGGTTCCCAATTGTAACAATGATAGCTTGAATCTGGAATACACAGATTCAACAGGGATTTGGCACTAGGAGCTTGGAAATTTCCATGCCAAATCAATACATTGAAACAAAAGGTATCATGTGATTCCTTTTTATTGTGGGTATATTATCATAGGTTGAGAAATGTGGGGATTTTTTAGGTAAAGATCCAGATTGGATGGAATTTTTATGTAATAAATCATGTGCCAGAAATCAAGGGTTGATTCTTGAACCAGAGGGATTTTCAGCCAAATATGCTCTGAATGGTATATAAGCAAAAACAGCAACATTATAATAAAATATATTCTTTCAAATTCAACGCTTTCCCCTCAATCTTTTTCAATTATCATGTCTTCTCAATTATTATTTGAAAGAGCAAAGTTTGGAGTCCTTAGAGTTTAAACTGCTGCCTCCAGAAAGGAGATCCCTGAAGGCTCCCTGGAGGAGGCCTGGGAGAGTCTTGAGGTCACAAAGACTTTGCCTAAGGAATTTTTAACAGAAGTATAGCAGCTTTTGAGGAGTTATATTCAGACTTTTTTGCTAAGGAGGGAACCCCAGAGAAAGGGGATTGGATTTATGCCTGGGATTTATGAAACTTGCTAGTAGGGTTTGATGAGATCTTGCAGCAGGCAAAAAAAACGCTGCAAACCAAGAGATTGAGGCTCTTAAGTCAAGAAAAGAGAAAAGCATGGAAATAATGGTCCAATGACATGATGACAACAAGATTTTATCACAGAAAATTGCCTCCTTGGAGGTAAAGCTTGACAAAGCTTTATCCCAGGAATGTTCTGGTAAAAAGAGTCAGCCAGGAAATGAGAATGATAAGTTCAACTGGTTCAACCAGGATCCCTCACAATCAAGTCCCATGTAATCCCATCAGCTGGTTAAGGTGGGAGATCATGTAGCTATTGAATTTGTGACATTGTCTGTCAACAGCACTTGGGGGCAGCCATGCTTGTATATTATGCTCTCCAGTATGAGTGTAGCTGTGGTCAGGGCGGTCTGGTTAGGGATAGCCTTAGCTTCTACCCCTTTTGTCAGGTAGTCCACAGCTACAATGATGAACTTGATCTTGCTATTGGTGACTGGCAAGGTGCCCACTACATTGATAGCAACTGTATGAAAGAAAACCCAGGACAAACTAGTCTGTGCTGGAACTTGGCTACCTTTGGGCTTTTGATGTTACAGCCATGGCAGGAGGCTAATGTCCCCACCACATCCGTGTGCATTCCTTCCCAAAAGCAATGTTGTTGTAATATTGCTAAAGTCTTCTGAATGCCACTATGCCCAGTAGTTTTGTGTGCAGCTACCACTGAATCTATGTGTAGAAATTGGCGTATGTACAGTAACCAGGAGTCCCCACAGAGCTTTAGGAGTTATCTTCTGGAAACCTTTGTGTCAACAACTAACTTCTTAAGGGTTTTTTGTATCTCTACCAGCTCTTCCCCCCACAAAGAAGGGTCCTATATGAGCTTATTGTAGAGAATGTCAGTCATGGGGAGACTAAGGCAATGTTAGGAAGGCGGGAGAGGCAGTCTGCATTCTGGTGAGCAGTTCCTGCACAATGCACAATTTTGTAGCTGTAGGCTTGGATTTTAATAGCCCATTGTGCAAGGCAGCCTTCTTGGTCCTTCCACGCCTTTAGCCATTGGATAGAAGCATGGTCTGTCACTACTGTGAAATGCACCCATGAAGGTACACTCTGAATTATTGGTATGAGTAAATCACAGCCAAACATACATGATTGGTGACTTTATAGTTACTCTTATGAACATTGAGGGTACAGGAGCAGTATTCTACAGTATTTTCCATGCCATCTGAGTCCAGCTGAGAGAGCACCCCACCAATTGATGCCAGGCTAGCATTAGTGTGCACTATTAAAGGCCTGGATAAGTTTGGGTAGGCTAGTACTAGGGCTGCAGTAAGAGTCTTATTTAGTGCCTCAAAAGCTGTTTGGCATTCTGGACCCCAGAAGAATTCTACATTGGCTCAAAGAAGTTGGAACAGTGTGTTGCCCAGTGTAGCAAAGTTAAGAATAAAGCGGTGGTAATACCCTATCATCCCTAAGAAGACTTAGATATCTCTCTTACTGGAGGGCACCTACATCTTCTCAATGGCCTCAACCTTAAGGGGCACAAGGTGGAGTCCTTTGCAGCTGATGATGAAGCCAAGAAACTCTAAGTGTTCCTTAAAAAAGTTTCACTTCCTTGGCTTCAGCTTCAGGTTGGCAGCCAGGAGACGTTTGAAGACCTCCTTCAGATGTACCAGGTGTTTGGTAAAGGTGCAGGAGAAGACATTAAATTTATCAAGGTATGCTAGGACACAGAAGAGCTTTATGTCTCCCATCACAACATCCATAGTTCTTTCAAAGGTAGCTGGAGCATTGGACAGGCCTTGGGGTATCCTTGTTGGTTGGGGTAGCCCTTGTTCAGTGATGATAGCACATTTCTCTTGGTTGGCAGGGGGGGGTAAATCAATCTGCCAATACCCACTGATAAGGTTCATAGCACTGAAGAACTTGACATCACCCAAGCATTCCAATGTATCATCAATGCGAGGAAGGGGGTAGGAGTCCTTCTTGGTAACAGCATTCAGGTGTCAATAGTCAATTACTACTCTATTGCTGCCGTCTTTCTTCTTAGCAATCAGCAGAGGGGCGGCCCAAGGACTCTTACTGGGAACTAGGAGTCCAGTAATCAGTATTTTCTGGAGTTTCTCATTAGCCACTGCATGGTTAGCTTGAACACACTGTATTGGTCTAGAGCAAATTGGAGAACTGTCCTGGGTGTCAATATGGTGAGCTACATCTAATGCCTTTTCAAGTTTGTAGTCATCCTTGGTGAACACATTCTTGTATTGGGCCAAGAGGTCCATAGCTAGATCCTTCAGTCCTTCTTAGAGGCCTGATAATTAGTCACAGCTAATGAATGACAGTAACTTAGGCTGTTCACAAGAAAGGCCTAACTCTGAGAAGTCAGTGAAGGGAGAGGCTTCCTGTAGGTTGCTGTGTTCCTCTGGCTGTATATGACCCAACAGTTGGTACTTGAAGACAGTCATTGGCTGTTGACTCATGTTGGCCAGCAGCATAAGAATTTCCTTGTCACTGGGCATGATAATTCCTGGCGCAACCCAGGGCTCCAACTTGGATGCATTGGGAATGCCAAATATCTCTCTGTTAGTATCAGTAGGGAGTGCAAGAGATAGGTTAGTGTTATGTATCACTTGCAAGCCTGGTGGTATGATCATTGTGGAAGACACATACACTGGAATGACCTTGGCCTCTCCAACCAAGAGGTGGAGAACCTTAGCCTTCTTACTGCACAGGGTATAGGCTACTGGCAATTCTCCATCCGTGTATTCCATGATGATTTAGTGCAACCAACGCAAGGGCAAGTTCAAAGGGTGGTCGCCATGTTGGAACATGGGAATGGAGTGACCCAAGATCCCAAAAGTATGGTCCCCATGATTTGACACTATGCCATACTGAACCATAAAACTAGTCCTAATAAGAATATCACAGCTATTATTCTCTAGCACTATGACAGGTACAGTCACCATTAGTTTTCCAAATTGGAGGAGGAGAGAAAAGTAGGCACCTTTTCCCTCCAGTTGTCTGGGGGCCAGCCATACCAAACTTCTCATGGTAGGATAAGTCTGGTGCCAGCTTTAGCTTTTTGACCAACTGCAAAGATACAATGTTTCCAGGGGCACCAGTATCTAATATAGCTCTGATGTGTATTTTGTTCACTACCAGTTTGATGTAGGTAAAATCCTGGTGGTCTTCTCTGATCTCCACTATCTTGGAGACCTAGTGCACACTTGGTCCCTTAAACTTCTCTAGAAAGGTAGCCATGGCAGCTCTGACACCTGGGCTGGCTTTATTGAGGGATTCTAGGAGAGCTGAGATGTTTACAGTGCACAGTATTTTGTCCATTTGTTCTGTGCTGTTGTCTTCATGAGTTACTTTTACCCCAGGTTGAGCCAGATGCTCAGTGTAAGGCAGAGAAACTGTTTTCCTGGCTATTTGCAGAATAACCACCTCAGGGTGAAGCATAGTATAATGAGTCCAAGTGTTAACTGTGAGAACTCAATGCAGAAGATCCTCTTGAACTCCTTTGGTTTCAGCATCCTCATGTGTTTGTTGGGAAGTGAAGTCAATCAGGGAGATTTCTTCCTTAGGCTCCATTCCAGAGGGTTGCAAGGCGTCTGGCTCCTGAAAAAGTTTGTCAGTGGCAGCAGTATGAGGGAGATTAGAGTGTAGAGACCACAAAGGCAGCCAAGGGTTTCTCCTTGTCCTGGCTGATTAGTAGTTTTTTACTGGCTCTCATTTTCCTCCTCAATATTGGCATCCTCATTGTAGTCATCCTCTTCTGGTTCTGCACCAGCCACTAAGGCCTTGTGGGGGGATTTGCAATCTTGGGAGAGATTTCCAGGCTTGTTGCACTTAAATCAAAGGCAAGCTGAGCTATTTAAACTACCAGGATTGGACTCAATAGTCTTTGAGCCTTCAGCGTTGAAGTTTCTGGGTCTGGTCTCTGTAGGAAGCTTGGAGGTTCTTTTAAGTAAGGGAGCATCAAAACCCTCCTTGTAAGTTTTTAACAATCAGATCAGGAACAGTCTGTGCAGTGTAGATCCCATATTTAAGGTCAAGAGATAGCTTAATATTGACCTGTATAGCATTGAAAATTGCCAAATGTACATCAATAAAGGACACTGCCTTCATGGGAGCCAAGGTCTGTGCTTCCAAGTAAAATCTGGAAGTAAATGCCTTCAAAGTTTCTCCAACCTTGAGTTTGGTGTCAGCAAAGTCAATCTTTTTTAAGAAGAGCCTCCTGGATACCAAACTCTTCCATCAGTGCCTGGGAGATATTTGCACAGGTCCAGTTATTTTCTGGTAGGTGGGGTAGTATCAAAGTCTGAGTGTCAGTATCCAGACAATTGATTATGATGGCGTCCTTCATAGCCTCATCTGCTTCATACATTGAGTTTGGACATACCCAAAGAAACATGGCAAATTTTCTTTTCCTGTCAAACTTGGGAAGATTGGCAGGCTTAAAGAATGGTGAAGTGTTGTTGGAGATAGTTGTGGTTGGTACAGCCTTCCAAATAGGGGAGGCAGGTTGGTTGCAGTTGATCTTGGAGTCAGCAAAGCGTGCTTTGGACACTGCTTTGTGAGCCTCTTCCTGCCATGCTTCCAGATGTTGTACAGTCTCTTCAATGGTGACAACTGATGGTCCATTATTCTCACTCACTACTTCAAATACTTGGATGGAGTGGGGAAGCCTTTGGTTGGTCTCTTCCTCACTGTCCAGGCTTTGGTATTCCTCTTGTCCAGAGGAGTTCCTGTAGCTAGCTTGGGACTGGCAGCCAGTTTACATGGGGTACTATAGGGCAGGGAGGCCGTCCACCTTATGCTCCAAGGAAGCCAGTTTGTTGTTCATTCTCTCCAACTGGTCCTGGAGAGAGGCCATCAGAGCGTGGTGTTTGTCCAGTTTGTCAGTATAGGCTTGATTCTCCAGACAAGGGATGTCTAGATCCTCTTCCAGGAGGCCTATTTGCTTTTCCTGGTTACTCAGTGCCTCTTGAAGTTTGGAGATCTTCTTGGTGCTGATTTTTTCCTGGATTTGATACCATATGAACAGGGTGGTCTTCTTGGCCTGAAAACCATCAACCTTGTTCTTAACTTCACTGAAATCTCTGTAGATAAATGTCAGGTTTATGTCAGCTCCTTTCACTTCTTGCTGCAGTTTGAGTAAGTGGTTGTAAAGTTCCAATATATCATGTTTATCATTGTGTTTGACGGGGAGGGAGTGGTTGCAACAGGTTGATTGGGGCCCACCAAGGGGAGTGCTGCCAAGCGCTGACTCAAGATATTCACCTCTTGGACAAGATTGTGGATAACCAATCCATTCTCTTTGATGTAGGATGCCACTGCAGCAATCCAATTGGAGTCCAAACCTTAGTAGCAGAGGTTTTGGATTACTTGGGGAGCCACCAGGGAGTTCAGCTCTTGTTTTAATGCTTCAGACCAGGGGATAATGCTGCTCTTCACCATCACAACTTCCAAAAGTTGGTTATTCATCACTTTGTAGTTGGCAGACAGATTGTTATACAGGAGCTGGAGAAATATTTGTTAGTTTGACACTAGTGTTCCTTGGTCCTGTATCAGGCTCTGAAGGCATCCTAAGTGCACTTGGTTGTAGCAAATATCTGGATGTGCAAAGTGTTGAATATATTCCTTTACATGTATGGCAGCTTGGAGATCCTTACAAAGTTGGTCCAGATTCACCAAACTGATGTTAAGGAATCTCTTCATGTAAGTTTTGGTGGATGGGTGTTGAATGGCCAGGAGTTGAGACTGCTCTCCTCTGTTGTCTGCTCCATTGTCTATTCTGGTCCATGGTCTGTCAGATAGCCTCCTTAGAAGGGCTAGTGTTGGTGTACACTTCCATAGGTGCAGGCACTGTCAGTAGCAGCAGGCTTCTGTTAACAAGTGGTAAAGGGCAGTGGATATCATCCATAAATTACTGAAGTTGGGCAAGACCACTAGGTAAGTCTGAGTGGGTATTAGGGTTATCACAAGTCATTCCTCCCTCCACTAAGAAGTATTTGTGGGGTGGGAAGGACCAGTTGCAGGTTCAAAAACAGCCATAAGCTCCAAAATTTTGTGATTTGGACTGTTCAGTATGCCTGTGTAATAATTAGCCCTTATGATTGCTCTATTATTATACCTGTAAGCAGGGTAGTAAAATCCAATAGGAATGAACAATATGATAGGGGTAAAAACTTGTCTTTATTTGATATATCACCAAGTATATATAGTGGGATATGTAATTGGGACAAAGGGGAATTGGAGGAATGGGGAATTAGTACCAGGCTTGGCATCAACAGCAATATTGGCATCAATATCAATATCAATATTAGCTATCAATACATACCTGGAATTAGTAATCAATTGGGCAATTGGATTTCTGATGCTGCTTTTATTTAGTCTTCCGGACTCAAGCGTCAAGTGTATGCCTTAATTCCAGAATCAAATGCTTTGGTGTTTACGCCTTAATTAGAACCTTCAATTAAGCCAATTCCCAGGGAGATTTGAGCAGAATCCAGAAAGCTCTGGTATCCACAAGTTCTTGATCAATTTATTGTGTGATTACCTAATGGGTAATTGAATCTGGATCTGACTTTGAACTTAATGTACATCAAATCCACATTTTATTAGCACAAATGTGAAAACCCCATAAGCCAAAATTTTTCCAGGAATTACCCTCTGTATTTCAAAAAAGATGTCAGGATTATCACTTGATAGGGGTATCCAACACAAAGTTGACCAAAAAGGGAGTATCGACTAAAGCTTAACCCATCTACCAGTCAGTACCACAGGAAGACTACATACTAAAGAAATACTTAGATGAAGCTCTGGAAAAGTGCTCATCAGAACATAAAAATCTTCTTTTGGTGTAGCTGTCTTCTTTGTAGCTAAGAAAGACAGAGGCTTATGTCTTTTTACCAATTATAGAGCCCTTAAAAAATTCTCAATTAATAACAGGTATCCCCTGCCTCTGATTGACAACCTCTTTGATGCTTTAGGGGGGTTTCAAGTCTTCACTAATATTGATCTAACTGAAGGATACCATAAAATCCAAGTTAATCCCAAAGATATCTCAAAGACAACATTCAGAACTATATAAGGATCATTTGAATGTGTCATCCTTAACTTTGGCATAAAAAATGCCAAAAGTACCTTTGTAACATTTATTAATTAAGTATTTAAAGACCACATTGGGAAAAGGGCCATAGTCTACTTCAACAAAATAATCATCTACAGCCCCACTAAGGAACAACATTGAAAAGATGTCTGCATGGTGCTAAATACTCTTAAAGACAACCAACTCATAGCCAAACCTTCCTAATGTGATTTCTTCTCAATGGAGCTCCCATTTCTATGCCACATTATCAGCAGAGAGGGTGTCAAACTAGACTCAGAAAAGGTAAGGGCCATAACTGACATTCCAGTACCACAGAACAAGAGTGAACTTTGTACCTTCTCAGGGATGGTTGCATATGTCAGAAGGGTTATCACAGTCTAAGAGGCTCTTAATATCCCACTATCTGAAATCACTGGAAAGACAATTAAGTTTATATAGACACTATTACAAGAACAATATTCTTTGCAACCAAGATTGACTTCCTGCCTGCCAATGTATCTCATAATACACAGGGGTGCTCATAGAAGTTCCCCATGACATATCTAATAACATTGGGCATCCCTCTGCCAATGTCACAATTACGGACAATATCTCACAAATATGGGTGCTTTCAATTCTATGTGCTGATCTCTTGACTAAGATATTTATAACTCAACCCCTATTTAGATCCTGTTGCAGTGCCATCCCCTGGTGGACTTGTGTCTTCCAAGTATAGTATATTAATTACACTATTCTCAAATAAACATGATCTTATTCCTATTTTTTGTCCTTTCTATTGGACTATTGTCTTTCCCAATCTAATACCAACTATCATTGGTTCAGTTGCAACACCATTATTTGCTTTTTTATTGATAGACTTTCATAATTTTAAGTATATGCTCTTTTTAGTAAATAAACTTGCTAACCCCCTCTTGATGCTCCAGCTAAAGCTTCAGGTGGCTTTATATTTGAACTCATGGGGTTTGGATAGTTTTGGTTAAGAAATCCAAAGAAAAATGATTCTGGTCAGAAACTCTACACTTGTGATCATCTAAATTCCTTTAGAAATTAAGATCCAACTATTCATTTGATGAAAAAGATGTCAAAATTCATTATTTTGATCCTTTGAAGTGATGGGAGATGAAATTCCCACTTGAAAAATGAGGATGTTATCTACCCTTTATGTCACAGACATAGTTTTCTGGGCATGGCTAGGCCAAAGCTCCACCACCCATAAAAATGAGCTACAATTTCCTGTCTGCTTATGGCAATTGTAAATTAAAATCTAACAATTGATTGTAAGTGAGTGGTGGCACAAAAAACTGAGTCTGGGCAGTTCATGGATTCCTGCACTCAATTTTCCCAGCTTTGACTTCCTGGGTATCAAACTCTGACCTTGTTGTGAGTCACAATATTCATGCTCTTTTGATTTTGCCTTTGGAAGAGTTGCATATTGAGTGCAAAATCCTTCAGTTCCCTTTTGCAACTTGAAATGAGTTTTGATCTAAAAAAAGTGAAGGTCCCATTTACCTTTTTTCTGGTAATGCAATTAATCATTGAACCACTTATGAGAGTGGCCAGTGATCTATCTGACCTTTTACTGTTTTGTGGTAAACATTTTCCATATAAGAATAATTTTATCCATCCAATAAAGTTAAGTTATATTCATATTGTTGCTCTGTTATTTTTATTGTACTTTGGCGCCATCTTCTTAGTTGTATCTAGAGGAGATTTTTGTTAATTAAAATTCTCATAGCCTTAAGGTAAATCTCTTATTTGTCCCTTAAGACTAACCTCTGGCTTAGTACAAACCCAATCCTACAGTTAGAATTTCCTGTTGTGTGTTGTCAGGATTTCTGGATATTGACTAATTAACAGATTCAACAAAATGATGCAGGCCAGCAGTTAATCACTCTTAGTAATGGTTTCAACAAAATAACACGGGCCAGCAGTTAATTGCTCTTAGGAATGGTTTCAACAAAATAATGTGGGCCGTGGGTTTATGGAATCAATGATCAAATCATATCCTGGCATCAAAAAATTCATGCATTGCAATTAATAAATGAAACATGCAATTACTGCTCATTAATTATTCCACCTCAACAACCACCTCAAATATGCTTCTCATAATAATTACTATTCTAAAATTTAAGTATATCCTAGATCAAGGTCCATCATATGAGCCATTGTCCAAAACACTTCTAGAAGAGTCCAACATGGACTGGGCCGTCAGGTCAAACACTCTAATATAAAAGGCTTTGAGCCTATTGTACTAGAGTATCTCTGATTAAGTGAAACAATCATCTCCATGAACTAGTAGCCAATCACTGGCTAGCTAGCCCTAGAAGTGGCCCAAGTAGACAGAAAGGATACCAATCTGTGGAAGATGTCAAGCAAGCCTTCCGTTAAAACCACCCCAAAAAGGATGGGCCTCCTTCTGCGTTGACCTAATGCTACCTCAGTCTCTCTTAGTGTTGTGAGCTAACTCAGATAAAACGCGGGCAGGTGGGCTGCCTTAAAGCCAGTCCATTAGAATAAAAGACTGATGATTCCGTAATGACTTGATGATTGATCCAAGTCCTATTTTCTTAATATGATCCTCTTTTCAGATTTATTAGCAGAGCAAAAGATGATACTGTTGTCATACAGTATAATTATCTATAGTAAAATATAGAGACACATATGGACCTATATCCAGAAGTAGAAAGAATCATCCCAAATCCTTTGGGTCTTGGGCCCTATCAGACTTGCTACTTCTGATGAAAACAAAATATTCTGGGCCAGAGATTACGCAAAAGTCACAGGTTCTCTGTACTTTTCTAATGTTAGAAGACTTAGGATATCATCTGGCGGATGATAAAATACCATGATCCGTGATTTTCTGACATATGTCTTAGCCCTGCCCTAGAACATGGCAGACCTCCTAGGAGGTCAGGTAAGAGCTTACAGAACTACTTTTGATGGTATATGTAAGCTTGATAAATACTAAAAACAAGAAGATCACCTCATCAAAATGTATTCAAAAGGCTTTAAATAACACTATTTTAACACAAACTACCTTAGTAGTTTGAAATTTTCAATTTAATAAAATATATTTCCTTTTGATTGATTTATTTTAATACATTACCATTTAATATTTAATAACAGGATTGTTAGACTCTGCATTTTGCCACTTTGAAACTCTGAAAACATTCCACCTCCTTCTGAAATAATCCCTGAAATTTACAAAAATCAGTTGTGAACCCATGTATGCTGCTGAATCCTTGACTGTGATCTAAATCAAAGCCTTTGTCTTCTAC
This sequence comes from Entomophthora muscae, assembly GCA_014839935.2. Lineage (NCBI taxonomy): Eukaryota > Fungi > Entomophthoromycota > Entomophthoromycetes > Entomophthorales > Entomophthoraceae > Entomophthora > Entomophthora muscae. Next base: position 242,577 of record QTSX02001471.1, read on the forward strand.
CTCTGCATTGTGATATGTTGCACTTTATCATATTCTCTCTTTAAAGGTTATCATCTTAGAGTAAATACACACTGTCTTTTTTCATTGGGAACCTCATCTTTATTTTGATGTATATTTCTCATTTGATTGATCATAAAAAGCTCTCACTCTACTTCACCATGACATTTTACAGTCAATAAACAATTAAACAGGATTCACAGTTATTTAAAATAAAAATCATATTAAATGAAGATTATCATAGTTATAATGGATAGATGCACTGCAATTTTTATCAAGTACAGAGAAAGAATATAAAAAAATAAAAGCTACAAAAATAAGGATATTCCAAAAAAGTTAATATTTATTGTAAAAAAATCAATGACTTACAAGACTGAATACCTTATGGAACTAGCACTTGGTAGGCCCATCTCTGGCTTATAACAGCAGCAAGTCTTCTGGGTATAAAACGGATCCAGTGCTTGAGAGTTTCCATAGGGATTGCTTCCCATGCTTTTGCCGCTCCAAATTTGAGATCCACCATGGATTTTTTGGAGCTGACCGGCAAATTAGATTTGACAACAGCAAAAGATTTTCAATAGGATTCAAACCTGGGCTTTGGGGAGGCTAGCTCAAACTTACAATTTTTTGAATCTAAGTATTTCAAAGTGTTGCAACATCTTCAATTACTCCCTCTCGGGGAATTAACGCCCCAAGTAGTTCATCAAATGAGTCACCAAATGGCTCACCAACTAACCAATAAGTTGGTGGCACTTCTATCATTTGACCATCTATTACAGGGATCACACAATCCAGATCCTAAGCGGAACACAACTTGAATAAGCCTCATGACTTAAGAGGAACATTACTCAGATAAGCTCCATGACCTCCATGACGTACATGGACAGTATGTGGCTTTTCATGATACTATATAATATTCTATATTCATATTAAATAAAGTATCATTCTTCTCTTAATTTTCCCCTTTATCTCGTTTATTATACTTCCCAGAAGTATAATCCTGACAAAAGCTTCTTTAGCTTTGTGAGCAGGGGTGTTGTCTTGCATGAAAATGTAATTGATTAGATTTCCCAAAGCTCTCAATAATAGACATGTTTCAATCCAGGACTTTTTAGGACATCTTTGTTTATAGTTTCACTAATTGGCTGGATCTTCCTCTTTTTATTGGCTGTGAAGAAGCCCCCAAACATGGTACCCTGATGATCATTTTCCAAAAGGAAGTATTACACAGTCAGAATTATAGGCTTCATCAGGTTGGTGATAGATATTTTGTTGTCTCTGAGACCCACTGAGAAGCACTTTAGTCTCATCAGACCAAATTGCCTTCTCCCAAAAATATATATGGTACTTTATATATTGACAAGCAAATGCTAACCTTTTAACCTTGTTTACTTGCTTTAGAAGTGGTTTTTTCTTGCAATACAGCCATAATAACCCTGCTCATGCAATTTATTTCAACTAGTATCATTATAAATATCAATATTTAAGTTGATTTTGATCCTTTCTCTGATTTGGCTAGCTGCTGTAAATCAAATTTGGTTAAATATTCTGATTATAAATTGATCATCTTGATTTCTAGTCTTTTTAGGGCAGCCTGGCCTTGGACAATTTTTTACATAGTTAGTTTTTTGAAACTTCAGGTAAATTTTGTGAACTGCTTCAGCATCAACCTTGAGCTGATTTGCAATTTTTCTATAGGATCACCTTATTTTTCTAGCTTAGGTAATTTGACCACAGATATACTCAGGTATTTATCTTGTTTCAACCATCTTTTTTGTTCAAAAGATTTGCTAACCTCAATTTTATCATCTAGGTAAGTTTGGATGAGGGGTTCTATCTCATACATTTATGAGCATAAATACTTTTTTGAGTTACAGCCTTATTATTCCCCTTTATTAAAAATATACTTATTTTCTGTATATTTTTTCTCTGTACCTGATAAAAAATTGTGGTGCATCTATCCATGCCAATTTTGATGATTTTAATTTATTGTAATTTTTCTTTGCTTCAAATAAATTTGAACCAGGTTAATTTTTGTATTGACTGTATATTTGATGCAGGAGTATCTCTGCCATGAACTCTTGGGTTGATCATCTATGTTTATGGATACCTTGATACTGTTGAAATTATGTATAGCTTCTATGCACATTGCATAGATTAGCAGGCCTGCTTAGTCAGTGTATTCTACCTGCTAAAGTTAATGCTGGCTATTTACCTGAACTACTCCTTGTGGCTATTTAATCTAGTTCATTGGCTTATGCAACATGCATCGAGCGGCTAAGTTGATCAATAAGAAATTAGCCATGTTTCATAATATTGAAAACTGTATAAAAGGCCAAGTCTGGGATGATGGCTTGATGCTCTAACTATCATTGGTTCAGTTGCAACATTATCTGATATATATTTATGATATAAAGTCTTGTACTTAGGGACAGATTATGTAATCTAGATAGTTGAGCTGTCAAAATATGAAGCCATGTTTTTATTGTCAAGGAGGGTATGCAGTATAGTTCTAGCTGTTGGGGATCCCATGGGACATAATGTTATCAGTTATGCTTGTTTTTGGTATTTGAGGTATGTATGTGAATGCTTTTGGACTCAGCAAGGATAGGTTTAGCCCCTAAAACTAAGAGGTTGAAGGAGGGATGCAAATATCAGCAGCTGCTTGAATGAGATAGCTGACGGCGCTGAGGAATGGTAGAATCAGTTTGGTTTGGATTGTCACAGGGACCATTTTGTAAGCTACATTTTATTGGTCTGAAGTAATCACCAGGGAGAATATATAAGGCGACAATTAGTTTGGCTAAGGGACTGATTTTAAATCATGTAAATCGTCACATTTGATAGACAATTACCAAACTTTACTATAAATTGGCTGAGCTTCAAAAGATAAGCCAAGAAGTTGGAGTGGAGCAGCAAAAAAACATTTATTTGACAAACTACAATTGAAGCTTGGGTTTTAGTTTTAGTGTAAAATAATATAGAGATGAGAAGAAAAGGAGGATGTGATAGCTAATAGTCAGATCTTAAGGGACATACTGAAGGGGGGGTAATAAACTCTAACATTAGAGATTCAGCTTTCGAGGGAGTGAGGACCAAACCCAGCCGAAAGCTTAAGTTGCGAAGGTTGGTGATGATTGCCCGCTCAATACCAAAACCTCCTAGATATGCGTACGAAGGGTTGGGAGTTTTGGCAGCAATGTAGTGCACGAGAAACGCCAGGAGAACCGAGTTGGCTTTGAGCAGGGGCCCGAACCGAAAAAAGTCTACCTGGAGGGACTCGGTCAAGAAGGTGATAGAGCAGGCTGATTCCATGGCACGATGCTGAAGTGAGAAAACTGTCACAAGCAAATTTTTTGGCAGCATCGACGCCGCAAACAGATAGAGATGGATATGTGACATGTGGAATAATAATCGGAGAAGCATTAAAGCCATGGCGGAATGCATATCAATGCGGGAAACATCGAAATGGCTAGCCACCTGCGAAAATATTCCCAGCAACCGAGACTCGAAGCCCTTGACAAGATGAAATATTATCTCGGGACCTTGGCCTTTGTATTGCGTCAGAATAACCTGTACATCGTCAATGACCTCGGCAAGCTTCACAGATCCAACAAACGCAAGCTGGCAATGCTTGGCGCCAGGTAGAGGGAACGTATCGGAAATGGTAGGTAAATCAAAAGTTTCAGGCAAGTACAGCTTAAAGCGAGACTTGGGGAGTGCAAACTTACGACACCGAGTCAGATTGCAAACTTTATCCTGGACGTAGCAGCACCAAAAGAGATTAAGGATTTCTTCTCGGTCCTCAGCAGAATTTACCCGCTTTTCAATTTCACGGAGGTCGAGCTGTTCTATCATGCGATATTGAATGTGGTTAAGTTTTTCAACAAGAGAGCACTCTCCGTTGTATAGTAGAATAATAGCTTGAAGAGATGTAATAGTGGGGTTGATAATATTTTCCTCGAGATAAGTCATGGCTTCCTGGTGGTAGTGCTGGGCGAGCTTATAATGACATCCAGAAAAGTACAATGGGTTCAGAGGTAAAAAGGGGCATGCCACATAGTATATCGCATTAAGAAGGAAGTTACTCGGGCGCGTCTCAGGCCGTCTGAGAGAAGCCAAGAACTTTCCGCGATGGATTAAGGGGAAAAAAGTATTCACCTGATTAAAAAACAAGTTAATCAGGTGGATCTCGAGAGCCGAGGAAATTGCCCCAAAGTTTGACTCTGTCTGTGAATATATAGGATTGAAATCGAGCCCTAAAATACTGACTCCGGCACGACGTTCCTTGATGGTAGACAGGCTGGGTTGAACCACATGTCCCCCCTCCAACTTAATATTACCAAAGCCAAAGTTTTCTTGCAGCTGACAAAAGAACCTTCTATCGTAGCTTGAAACCATGGATTCCATATTAGGCTTGGGCATAGATAATGTTGAACAAAAGGGAGTTCGAATCACCTCTCCGGGCGTAGCGAAGTCATGATGGAACTGCAGCACCGGCGACGATGAAGAGTTGTTGGAATCAGGCCCTGACTCATCAGTGACAAGCTCGGGTATAGGGACAGGTAAAACAATATTGGCAGGAATGATTTGGGTGGGGCTTTTTATCCTCGCCACCTTTTTAGGCGGGCGGATGTCTTCTTTGACACATTTAAACAGATGTATGCTTTCACTTGCATTGTCATAGAAGCGCTTCATCTCACTTTTCCGCGTTACAGGCTTAGAATAAGCGCAAGTCAATCCACGGCGCTTACAAACACTACACATGGGTTTTGAGCGATCACACTTGACCTTCTGCTTGCGACAACCATCGCAGGCGGACAGAAACTTGTGGCTGTACTCGACATCCAGCATCGTAGAGGACTTGTGAGGCATGCTCGAATAAATTTAATTAGCAAGAAGAGGAGTAGGTTTATGAGCAAATAGAATTTGTGACTTGCACTTGGCAGATTCGCAGGCAGCTCCGTCAGCCTCATGGTCCGGCTATATACGATCTAACCAAAAGCTCTTGTGACTGACAGTAGCTGAGATTCAGAAAAATGTGGAGCATGATTGGTTATCAAGCCATCACTTAAGCACTTTTGGATTTCACCTCAAACTAAGTGATTGTACGCTTAAGATTTTTTACTGTTGCGGCTGTAATCGTAATCCCATGGCTTATTTTAATGGCTGGTTATTCTGGCCAATCCAATCATTCGATGAGTAAAACACACCCCCTACGGGGAAATGATTGGGTAGGAGTTATCAGCGAATATATCTCCGTTTTATAAATGGATATCATGCTAAGACTCCTGAAAATCGACATATGTTTTTAATAGCATTTTAGCCTTGTAATTCTTCATTTCTGCTTGTCAAGTATTTGATTGGCAACAAGAGAACTTGTAATTCGGAGTAGCTTATTGGTCAGCAGATCGGCAAAACGTAGGCATAAACTCACCTCATGGTCTTGAGCAATGTTTATTTATTCGGCCAATCCCCTCCGCCACAAGATCGCCTCTTGGCTCTGCCAATTGACTGATGGTACAGCTTTGAACCCACGTCCAAACCCTTTCTGAGAAGAACATTATATTCTGCTGATCTACCAAGCACTACTTAGTTTACAATTTATGTATGATTTTTATAGTATCTCAATCCAATTGGCGCTTGGCTAGTACAAGTAATCCGAGGTGGATCTGCAGCTTCAGTTCATATCCATCCCAACTAAGCCAAACCACCCTGAATATAAAGCTCCACATTATTACCTTAATAAATATATACAAAAGTAAACTTTATTTTTAAATTGAGACTTAAAATCATGGAGTTCTATCTAAGCAGCACTGCAAATCATTTAAGCCTATACAGTTTTTCTTAATCCAAGTCACTCCTTATATCCTAAGGGTTGATAGAACCTTGATCTGCATACCACATCTCCCATCTACCCGGAGCAAGACTCATCCTGCCCCACCACTTTAAATTCTCTGAATTTTCTCAATTGGCTGATCCTCTGATTTAAATCTAACCTATGCCATTTCAACGCTGTTCTCTTGTTAGCTTAAAATCTAAGTAAATCCAATCAAGCTAATATGATTGATAATGCTTAAATCTGATTATCAATCAGTTTGATCCCCATGAATAACAATTCACACATGGCTGAGAGATATCTATATCTTTATATAAGGTAGATATATAGGTAAATAATATGCTAGTTTCACTTTGCAAACAAATTGAGATATATCATGTTTTTTATCAACTATACCAAATCCAATCAACCTAACTATTTAAACTAACACTTATATTTAATCTATCAAATCAAATCTTTTTTAAATATAAGTTATTATCTTTACCAATACTTATTATTTCTATATGATAGATATTCAAACTTATTAATTTAAAATGCATTTAAAATAATGTGCTTTTAAGTTGCATTAGCTTTTAAATTTAAGTATTTGAAAGATAAAATGCATTAGTGCTCATAGTATCCAATCAAGCAGATCAATTATTATATCACCAGATAGCCTTAACTAACTTACTGATCAATTTTATTACAACTACATTTATATAAGACATCTTTAAATAGTTTTATATAAAGCAACATGTTTATTATATAGATAAATTTATTTTGCTTGGTTACTTATTAGCTATAACTAAAATAGCATTTATTATTAAGATATAATAAAGTTTTACATGAATTCAAAAGCATTATATAGGTTTATTCTTTAGTAAATTAAACAAAGATATGCTATATAAAGCTTTGAAAATAGAGTAATCTTATCTAATTACTAGATTTAATCATTTTATTGTAGTATAAATTAAATGTTATAATATAAATAGTTTTTTCAGTGATACATAGAATTAGGTATACAAGCTTTTAATAGTAGCATCATTATTAAACATATTAATCAATTTCATCAATATAGTTGTAAAAGACCCTAGTCAAAAATTTAAAGGATTGGCAGGATAATTAAACCTGTTTGTTTTCTGTATAAAGAATATTGTTTATACAAATAACTATTCTTATACAGTAATTTTCAAATCTGATGATATAAATGAAAAATTTCAGTCTAAAAACAAAAATAATTTAGTCTAAAAGCAAAATCAAAATGGATCCAAATCTATTGTAATTTAACTTAAATTCCCTGTATTTTGATTTTGTTTTTAGACTGAGTTGTTTTTGTTTTAGACTGAGATTTTTTGTTTATCTCAACAAGTTTGAAAATCACTGTAATATAAAACTATAAACTTTAAAGCTTTTACTAGATTAAAGAGGGGAACAGCCGGCATTTAAACTGTCTGCATATCAATTGTCAAATTAATTTTATACCCATGTTAACACATTAGAAAATTCTAGATAAAGTTTATTGGCATGTGGCCTACTGGAAGTTAACACTTTTTTAACAAGCAAAAAATCAAATGCTGAACATTTTACCTAGTAAAAATTAAGCTTCAAATAGGGTTTTAGGGTAATATGATCATGCAAAATCCAAAAATAAAATAAAAAATAATGCAAAACTATTTAAAAATATAATAAAAATACACTTCAAAAATAATTTACTATGAAATTAACTGTTTTCACTATAGAATTATTTTATTTATTGTATAAAAAGTTCTTAAATTATTTTTCAAAAAAAGCTTGATAAAAAGTAACTATATAAAATAAAAAAAGCTAAAGATAAATACTTATTTTAATAACATTTAATATAACAGCAACCCAAATTACATATACTTTAGTACTAAAACAACTATTTAAATCTAGATAATCCAACTCTAGCAAAAAAATCTTTAATAAAAACTATTATTTCTTTCTAACATTCTAATTTAAATTATCATGTTAAATAATATAATTAGTGTCAATTATATACTTCTGGAAAATATAATAAACAAGATAAATGGGAAAATTAAGAAAAGAATGATACTTTATTAGATATGAGTTTAGAGTATTATATAGTATCATGAGAAGCCATATACTGTCCATGTACGTCATTGTGGTCACAAGGCTTGTCCAAGTAGTGTTTCTCATAAGACTCAAAATGTTTGATCCTGTAATAGATGAGTGAATGATAAGAGTACCACTGGCTGAATGATTAGTCAGGAAATCACTTGGGGAATTACTTTCCCAAGAGGGAGTAATAAAAGATGTTGTGAAATCTCCCCCTGGGGTTCTGGAAGGTGGAACCTTGGGAATTTTCCTGAGAAAGTCAGGGATTCAAGCTTGGTAATGATCTAGTTTGGTGTTAAAGACAGTTAGTCATGAATTGTGTTGTGCTGTCCTTGCTTTGCAAAGGCAGAGTCGGTCATGGTGCATGTGTTTGAGTTCAGTGTGTGTGCCTATTTTCTTAATAAGGTAAGTGTTGCTGGGCTTGACTGCCATAACAATTCCTGGTCCTCTTAATCCTGGATCTAGTTTATGCTGATCATGCTTGACAACTCAAATCTCATCTCCAACTTATAATCTCTCTTGTTGAAAGGAGATTGCCTCTCTTTCTGCTCTTTCCTTTTCTTTGACTTCTAGGTCTTTTCTGGCATCCTGGATGTCAGGATCATTATCAGCAGGCACCTTCTTGGATAGAGGTAACTGTGGCCCTAGTGTAGTACTAATAATTATGTGTTTGTGTCCATATAAAAGTTCATATGGGCTTTTTGCTGTATTTTGGTTGACCCGTTTACGGCACATTCTTAGTGCTATTGGGAGCATATTGGCCCATAATTTTGAATTGTTGACAGATAATTTACTGATCACCTCTACAAGGGAGCTGTTCAATTGCTCTACTCTTCCATTTGCTTAGGGGTGGTATGGACTAGCAATGGTGTGTTTTATCCTATTCTTGGCAAGGTAGATGTTGGTGTCTATGGATGTGAGTTTGGTTCCTCCATCTTTAATCAGAGGTTCAGGTTTCCCAAACTTAGCTATGATTTCTTTACCAATAAATCTTCTTACATCATTTTCTTTGTATTCTTTTGTATCTTGAGCCATGGGCCACCTAGTTGCATAGTCAATAGCTGTGATAATTTTGTTTTTGCCTTTGTTATTGCCAGGCATTGGTCCCACAATATTCAGTGACTACACTTTGAACAGTTGTGTGATTGGCACTGGTATTACTAACTTGGGGGTGAATTAGAGTGAGTGTACTTTCCACAGACTTTGCATTGGTCTAGTACTTTCTTGATATTGTCCAGCATGTTGAGCCACCAGTAGTGTGACTTGAGGTATTCATGCAAGTTCCTAATACTGATGTGTCCCAGATCTATGTGGTATCAAATGTTGAGGAGCTGGATGTACGGGTATTCTGGTTGGCGCCAAAACACTTAACATCCAGACATTGCCTAGTTTGGTGCCAATCTAATATACAGTTCTACATACCAAGAAAGGCAACAAACTAATATCACATGACTTGTCCAAGTATCCAGTGAGCTGAACCCATTCTGCACATGACCATCCTTATCTTTGATCCAAATTATATCCCCACCACAACACAAGCTATATAAGTCAAAAGTATTATCCAATAAAATATACTTCTCTTCTTTCTTAATTCCATATTTGAAGCTTCCCCAAAGTTGCTTCTTATCACAAAGAATTGTGTCAATCTTTTGAGTTGATGGGATATAAGGTACAGTATCAACACTTGGTAGTATGTGGTGTAGAGTACCATATCCATTTTGAGCAGATGTTTGTTCTTGAGGACTTTCTCTTGAATGTCCATTGGTGTACCAATTGAGAACCCCTCTTGGAGATCTCCCATTATTAACATGGGCCAATTGGGTTCTCTATCAGAGCATAGAAGATTTTTACGGTATAGCCTTGATAGGGCATCTTCAGTAAGCATTTTTTGCCTGGTTTGTATTAAATTATCATGGGGTACCATTGTATAAGGCTCATTCATTCAGCTTGTTGTCTAGATAGATATTGTTGAGTTTTGAAGAATACCAATGACTTGTGGTTGATTAGCACTTTGAATATCTGTGCACCTTCCAGATAACATCACCACTTCATTAAACAGTGGAAAATAGCAATCAGTTCCTTGTCATGTATTAGATATCTTTGCTCATCATCAGACAGCTTTCTTGATTCATATGCTACTGGAGGAAGTCATTTTCTGCAGTTTGAATTCAGAGTACTCCTCTTATTGCGTAATTGGAGGCACTAGTTTCTAGTTCACATACTCCTTCACAATTTAGATACTGTAAGATAGAGGCAGTGACCATACTTTCTTTTAACTGTCAAAGGTGTTGATCTCTTAACGGTTGTCGTGTTCTGAGGCGCAGCACAGACACACAACGGGAAATCATAACCTTAGGATTGGATTTGTACTAAGTCTTGGTTAGAATGACAGGGAAGGCTATGCAATTACCTTGCGGCCCTGAAAAAATAATATCTGCTAGATGTGGCTAGGGAGAGGCGCCAAAGTACTTGGAGACACAAAGACAAAAATGTAAATAGAACTTAAATTTTATTGGGTATAAAGATTGGGAATATATACTGTGTAGCTGTTGGGAATGCTGCCATTCACTGTGTTTCAATTTTGTCTTTGATGGGTTATTTTGAGGACAAATCTCTCTCTTTTGCTTTTGCCCTGTGAAATGAGTCTGGCTCCAAATTGGGAAATTCAATTGTTCAGTTTCCTGATTCTGCACAACTCACTTGCCCCACTCATGCTGGTGGTGAGAGATCCTACTGCCCATGTAGGCAACTGTGGCAAGTTCAACTTCCTGGTGATTGACTCCCTTAAACTTGACTCCCTGGTAGTCAACACTATAGTAAAGTGAGAATTCAGCTTTTTCCCTGATTGACAATTGGAAATTGACACTTTTTTAATTAACAAATTTTGATGTACTGAAAACTTTTAATATAAAAATTAAGCCTTACAGCTATGGTAAGCTAAAGTGATTATAGAGGGCTCAAAAATCTAATAAAAACAGCACTCTAATTAATAAAAATAAGGAGAAATAAGCAACTGTTTCTCATTTTACTATGTAATTTACACTCTTCATTATAAAAATATTTTTGATTGCCAAAAAAAATAAAATTCCAATGAATCAAGAATAAAAATAAGCACAACAATAGAAGTTATGCAAAATATCAAGAAATATCAATAATTATTTGATATAGTTTATATAAGTACAACTGTGAATATCATATGTTTTATTAGGGAATTAACAAAAATTAAGATATTTCACTTACTTTCAACTATAAATATTCATCTCAAACTTACCATGCATACATAAAAATTGCTGCTATTTAATTATATTAAAAAACTTAAAAATTAAAACTAAAAACTAAATGATCAAAGCTAATAAGTAAAAATCATATAACTGAGCAAGCAAGCAAGTTTATTCCTCATCATTCTTTCCCCGTTTCATTTTGGCCCCTTCCAGGAGGGCAGTGGCAATAATCTCAAGCTGATGCTTAAGCTCAGAGGCCTTGTATTTGTGATTAGCTGCACCCTGGATGGCCTTGGTGAAGAGGGTACAGCGGGTGGTTGGCTTGGTGGGGGGACGCGGTTGGAGAGATCTTGGAGCTTGGAGATTGTTTTCTCTTGCTCATGCTGCAGGAGAGAGAAGAACTTATTAAACTTTGGATGAAGCCCAAAGTTGGATTTAAGATGCTTGTGATAAGCCTCTAATGCCAAAGTGGTCTTCAGCTCCCCGTTGACAGCCACCTGGTACATGTTTCAGCTGGCCTTGGCGCAGGTCTTGCCTTGCCTCTGCGTGACAACCTTCCCAATCCACTAGAGCTTGAAGTACCCAAGGAAAGGCTTGAACTCTGGGTGCTTCACTATGTAGGGATCCTTTGAGAGCACCTCAAACCCCTGAACAGTGTGCTCTGGCTTTAAAAAAGCCAAGGCACTGAATTTTGGCAGCACAAATCTGCAGGTGTCCAAAGTATCTCTCCGGCTCAACCTACTAAGCTTGGCGTGGGCCTGCACATTACAAGCAACTGCTTGGCAGAAGTGGAAATGGCACCCCTGCACCTCCCTGCTGAACAGCTGCTCAAATGCATTGAACTGAGCAGGCTCAAAGTCCATGATGCACATGCAAGGCCTAAGAGCTCTTAGCCTCACCTTTTCCTCTGAGTCCAGGGTGGCCTGGTCCTTGTCAGAGGCAGGTGGGTTGGTGCAGGTGTGTGGGGGAGTCTTCTTGGATTTGTCATTGTCAGCAGGAGGAAGGAGGGCAATTTCTTGGCAGAGGATCATGAACGCACGTGTATAAATGGCCTCAGTGGCCCCAGGAAGAAGAAAGAACACAAGTGGAATCACCCAGATGTCAATCTGGGCATGGACCATCCAGAGCTGCTTGAACATCTGGGGGCAAGTGGCAAAGGTACCATCAACTAGCCAGGTTGAAGCCCTTTTCAACTCCATCAGGTTATGCTGAGTTGAGTAGCAGATTATGCAGTCCTTGGTGGCAGCCCTGTTGTCATGGAGGAGGAAGCGCTCCCCACTCGGAAGCTGCTTGAGCTTGTGGGTGAGCGTAGGCTCCAAGAGGACGCCCAAAGCCTTGGGGGAAGAGGGATTGGCGGCAATACGCTTATTGATTATGAACTTAACCAACTGCTCTTGAGTTGGCACCAACTTGAGATTGTTGGGTTTGAGATGTTGCAAAGCCTTTATGGCCAGATCAGAAGGCCAGAGGTGAGAGAAAGTGTGTATTACTTGAACAAGGTACCATTTTAACATCCAAGTGATTAAATGATTGAGGGGCTCATAAGAGTTCTCCCCCTTCTCCGCCGTTACTTGCTCCCAGCCCTTGGTGTTTAGCCAGCCCCTGCAAGTTTTATTCTCACAGACAAAGTGCTTGCTCTTGGTTTGGCACTTTTGATTGTTACAATTAAAAATGTAATTGTCAGCAACATAGCCAGGGCCACCCTTTACAGACATGATTGGGAAGTAACGGGGGAAGCGCTTGGGGACTTTAAACTCTCTGTCCACATTACAGATATTGTGGATGGCTAGTGAATTCCAAGCCACATGACCAGAAGCTTTGAACTTCTTGGAGTACTCCTCTGGCTCATCTTGGGGATCAGATGAGGGAGAGGGGAAGAGCCATCAGGAGGGGGAGGGGAAGGGTTCTTCAAGGCCTGCTTGGATGCCTCCTTTTTCTTACCAGAAGAAGAGGTGGGCTCTTTGGCAGCCTTTAATTTCTTGGTATGCTGCTCCTTGATGGGCTCAGAGTCAGCCTCTGAGTGATAAAAGGAGTGGTTGGTAAGATCACCATCAGATTTATTGGAGGAGGAATTTTTAGGGGAAGGTGAAGGGGATGTGAAAGATGAGGGTGGAGGGGGGGAGGAGTAGGAGGAGATGGGGTAGGAGACTTTGCCTTTGCAGGATTCTTGGCATGCTTGGGAGTGGAGGCAGTTTCTTTGGAGCTCTTGGAGGCTTGGCGCTTGGGCTGTTGGCTGTTCTTGTTTGATTTTATCTAAAGAAAAGTTTAGCATTGTAAATAATAGAAGTATGAAAGATATGAAACACAGAGGTAAAACAAAGTAAAAGTTAAATGAAAAGTATGCAAATAAAGTTTTATTTATCAAGAAAAAAAACATAAAAAAGTAAATAGAAGAAAAATAGAAACTCAAAGTATAGATATAAAGGTTAAATCATAGAAAATAAGTGAATTTATTATGAAGCATCAAAGATGTTAGGTTCAGCATAACATCTTAGTGTTAAATAAATGTAAAAGTTTAATTGAAAATCAAAAATATATATGAAAATTATATGGAGAGGAGCAGAAAAAGTAGTAGATTATAATTGCAAAAAAATAAAAAAATAAAATGTGGATTTTATTTTATTGAGAGTTGAAAATTCAAAACATAGTAAAGTGTCAAGTTTGGCACTGTTGATCAGCCAGGAAAAGCTGAATTCTCACTGCCAAGTATGGGTCATTATTTGTTAGATTAATCTGTTTCCTATTAACTGTGCTACTTAAAACTTTAAAATTTTGTTTTAATTTTCTTATCAATAAATTTAAATAATTACAACAATTTCATCGAAATAAATCTTATTTAATCCTTATAATATAAAAACCTATATTAAATTAATCATTTTCTACTTACAGCTAAATTAAACTGTATTAAAAGCTAGTAACAATCTTATTTCATATACCATTATTTCTTGAAAGCTGATTAGTACAAAATGACATCATTCTAAAAAGAGCAACCTAAAAATACAATAAAAACTGATATAATGCTTTTTGTTGGAAATCAAATTGTTGCCTAAAATCTTATCTTTTTTAAAATATTTAATTTAAAATATAATAATTTTTGAATCCCTCTTTTTAAAAAGAGGGCAGATAGCTTTTTTGCATATTTAATAAATATTAAATAATTTTGGATTTTTTAAAAAAAAATCTAGTAAAAAGTCAAAAAAAAACTAAAACTAAAATTAAAAATGAACTTTTATTGAAATTTCAGTGATCTCATTTAGCATAAGTAATTTATTCTTAAGTTAGATTTTATAGAAAATATATAATAAGAACTTATAAGAGAGTAAAAGTTTTTCTTTTCAAAATTTTAAGTATTTAATATTAATAAAATAGCTTTATACAACTATTTAATAAAATTATATTTTTATACTGTATGCTAGAGATAATATGTATAAAAAATTCAAACATAAAAAAGAATGTATCAAAATCTTGCTTTATTTAATTAAATTTTATAAAGGTTAAAATTTATTTGAACTAAACAGAAAATGATCTTAGTCATTGTATCTATAAAAATAAGATACAAATTTAATTATACAAGCAAATATTTATATGTGATTAGAAAAACATTTTTTTGATAGATTTAAAATATATAAAGTTTATTTTTAAGAACTGTTAAAGGTTATAATAAACTTAAGTTTATTTAAAAAGGTTTTTGAGTTGGTTAGTAAAAGTAAGCTAAATAATGATTTATACTTTAAATTTAGTTTATTGATTAAAATATCATACTTTAAGAGTTAATTAGCATATTTTATTTCAAATAATAATTTTATAAGCTTACATTCAAAGCCACTTCAAGATACTAAATTGGTATTGAAATATAAAGTTGCAGCACAATTCCGAAAGCTGAGATTAAGGGCTTTCTAATGATACTAGTTTGAGCGAGATTGAAGTACTATTCGCGGAAATATCAACAGTTAACCAGAATATAAAAAGGGGTAAATAAACAATGATATCAGACTTCAGGGGTGATATTGATAAATTAAGGAGATCAGTTGGGGGTCAGTTGGGGATTTATGCCTGTAGTGCGAAAGCTCAGCTAACATGGTATTTAAACAGCTCAACTTTACAGAAATTTACTTTACAATCTACACCTTTACTCCTCTCTGATAACTGCACATCTATTTCCAAGCAAGAACTGCCTGAACTAAGCCAAGGAACCCAACCACTATCACTATGGAACCTATCAAGTTTGCACCTCAGATGACACCCTTCTTCTCACTGGGGGCTTCTACTAAGAGAGAAAGAATCTCTATGCTTAAACAAGCATTCCTTTTTACTGCTGGCAGTGATCTTAACAGCTTTGTTGAGCATTTCTTATTAAAAACAGAGTTTGGAAAAAGTACCTTCTTACCTGTCATACAAAATTCTAAGACAGATGATTTCCTTAACAACCTAAAGGAATTGATGTCAGAGTCCCCTGCCAAGCACCTTCCTTCCCTAAGAGCATTGGTTACATCAAGCTACAGTCTGAAAGAGCTTTGGGATTGTGGATTTAAAATGACAAAAAATGAGTATTCATATTCTAAAAAAATAAAAAATGCTAAAAAAGCATCATTAAATTCAAAAAATAAAAAAGGAAAAAATGATTCAGTAAAAAAAGAAAACATAAAAAATATTTTAAAACATATATTAAAAAATTCATTTCCAACTAGCCAATTCACTAAAAAATCCCCTGGATTGATTTATGAAGAATTACAAAAAGAGTTGAGTGAATACTCAACTAAAATAAAATACTCATTATTGAAAACAAAAAAAGAAATTTACGAAGATATGAAAATAAAAAACAATATTTCTATTTCACTTTCCACTTTTTATAAGCTTATTCCTAATAATATAATTAAAAGCAAAAAGCAAACTGATATGTGTAACATTTGCAACTTAAAAAAGTCATTAGAAATGAAGAAAAAGGATTTGAGTTTAAAGAAGTTGCCATTGCCTAAATCTATTAAAGAAAATTTGGAATCTATTGACCTACATGAAAAGTTTTATAAGCATCAAAATAAAGAATATATTAGTGATATAAATAATCTTGATAATAATTCATGTGTTATAGTAATAGACTATAAAGAAAACTTTAAAATAGGTGGGGGTCCTATAGAGACAAATAATTGTTTTTATGAGAAAATACCTATTTCTTTATTAGGATTTGCAATTGCTTTTAAAGAAAATGAGAAAATTAAATATGAGTATCATGACTTTTTATCTGAAATTTTATCTCATGACTCTTTGTTTTCAGGTCAGTGTTTGATAATTCTGCTTAAAAATAATAAATTTAAGAATATTAAAAATATTAAAGTTTGGACTGATAATGGTAATCATTTCAGATCTTATGAATTCTTATATTATCTTTTTAAAGAGGTACCTAAAATTATAAAAGGAACAATTAAGTTTAATAGATTTGTTGAGTGTCATGGCAAAAGTATTGTTGATGGTCATTTTGGTGTATTATCTAAAATATTTAAACAAAAGGAAAATGAGATGTATATAAAAAATATAAATGATCTCAAAATGGTTTTTGAGAGAGAGGAAGAAAGAAAGGGTCTATATGAGACACTTGTAAATAATTCAGATGTTTCCCAAAAAATCTTTTTTCACATCTATGATAGAAAATCTAGGCCTAAAAAAAGCTGGCTTGAAGTCAAAGCATTTTATGTTAATCTTTCATATTTAATGAAAGATGGTGAGCTGTATGTTTCACCTTTGACATTTGAGGATGTTAAGGAGTACTCCAAAATAAATTATTGTGCAAAGTTCTGCACAGATGACAGAGAAACAAAGAGAGCTGATACTACTAAAGGATTAGTAGGACATGTTCATGAAGTTGGACGCATAACAAAAACTTATATTTCACATAGGGTAAATAGTCTTTTAAATACAACAACTTTTTTTTCTAAAAATAACTAAGAAATTAATTATATGAGCCAAAGATAGGGTAATAGCAATTATAGCTTTGGGGCTGCTATTACTCTCCCATGCAACTCATATATTTAATTCTTGGCTTATTAAAATAGAAAAAGGGTTTTAGCAAAAAATACAGCTAATAGAAATAAGATTTATTTCTATTATTGGTATATTTTACACTATTAAACTTTTCTTCAGTAAACTAAGCATTATACTAATGTTCAAAAAACATAAGTTTATGACTTAAATGATACCAAAGAAGTTAAAAGGCTTTGAAATGCTTAAGCTGGCGCCTTGGCTTAATCTAACAAATAATGACCCATATGTTAGCAGGCAAGTCTGGAAACTTGGTTGCAACATAATGTTGTTTATAATTTTTAGAATTACATGAAATACCAAATTGTACATTAGAATCCCGCATTTCTGATTTATGTATCCTGCATTTGTTTGCTGTATTTTATCTTTAGTTAGTTGATTTATCTGCTCAAAGGATTCAAAATTTGCAAGTGTAAAGAAAACAAAAAAGTTAAATTAAATAGTTGATTTTATAAATATTTTAATTTTCACTCAGCTGAGATGCCTGCAAATGTGATTTGAAATTTGTACCTAGGATTTGACAATCCCACATTTTTACCTTTAGATTCTGAATTTACAGTAAATAAATTGACCTTTGAGTGGAGCTAAATGCCTTCTGTTATGTGACTGAATCGATTTTTTTTCTGAACTGAATCATTTTTATCTCAACAGTTTATAAAAATTGTTTTAGTAAAATGAAGAATAATTTCTTATTTCTCTTTATTATTCCAGTAGTTTTAAAAGCTATAGTGCTAAAAAATCAACTAAGATAAAAAAGAAAATGATTAATCTGAAAGAAAAACGAGCTCAGATGCAAAAAATAAAACCAGTAAATTTATATAACTTAAAAATAGATTTGGGTTCATTTCTTTTAATTTTATCTGAGTTCATTTTTCTTACATATGACTTGTTTTGTTTTCATCTGAATTGATTTTTCTTGCAGATGAGTTGATTTTTCTTGGTGTCACAGCTTAGAGACCAATGTATTATTTTTTAGTGTGATATGTACAATAATTTAAAAGGCTTTAACTCAGGCACTGTTGATATTGATACTGTCAACAAGGGTGCTTGTGATACTCCATCTCCTAGGAGGTCATCAATGGATGTCCTGTATCAAGGCCAGGGACTAACTGGGTTGGGGCACCATTCTTCAAGTGACTGAGTTCTATTCTCAGCATATAATGCCTTGCTTGAAGTCCTGCAAACTCCTCCAAGACCTTTCCTACCAACATTCTAGCATATTCTTCATGGATCATGTCATCTGCTTGGGTTTTACTTCTGGGGGTATGTACAGTGCCTGAAAGAGGGTTCTAAACTCTGTTCCTAGGAATTCATTTCCTCTTGTTGTGTGCAAGTCCCTTTGATTGTCTTTTTCATTCCTCACTGGGGGTTTGGCTCCTGGAAAAATTTATACACTTCTGCCTATACTGTTTCTCTTGCCCAGAATTTGGTTATAAGATGTGGGAAAAGAATCCATGATCCTATCACTTGAAAATATGTGGGGTTCTGTGATGGTCAACATGAGGAGCTGTTTTACAGGCAAGGGCTGAGTTTGGCTTAATAAATATTGGTTGGCTGAGAAAGGTAAATGTTGGTTTTTCAATTATATGTCTAGCCTTAGTGGATGAAAGTGATTGGTTATGCCTTGGTGTATTAGCAAGTTGGCCCCTTGTTAGTACTTTGAAAGGGTGAAAGGGGGCCCTAGGATAATTATACCAAGTGGCATAAGTATTCTTAGACTAGCTGGGATAATAATAAATCTAGGGTTCTTCCTTGGTATAGATGTGCTAAGGTAGCATTGAAATCCTGGTACCAAATGGGGTGACAATACAGTTGGGTTACTTTACCTGGAAAGGGGAAAATGTTTCCTTCCTATGACTTAAGAGTAGTGTTGCGCTTTTTGCATTACAGCACTACAATTATTTGATATTACAGGGCACAGGGCATTTTCCTGAATACAGTCATATGTGAGGATATGAGAAGTATTATATCAGAAGAGCCAGGATTGAATGTGTTGAGTATATACTTCTGGGAAGTATATTAAACAAGATAAAGGGGAAAATTAAGAAGATAATGATAATTTATTTGATATGAATATAGAATATTATATAGTATCATGTGAAGCCGCATACTGTTCATGTACGTCATGGTAGTCATGGGGCTTGTCCAAGTGATTGTTCCTCTTAAGTCACAAGGCTTGTCCAAGTTGTGTGCCACTTAGGATTCAAAATGTTTGATCCCTGTAATAGATGGTTGAATGATAGTAGTGCCACCAACTTAGTGATTAGTTGGGAAATTGTTTGGCAAGTCCCTTGGGGAATTAATTTCCCAAGAGGGAGTAATCAAAGATATTGCAAAATCTTCCCCTGGGGTGCTGGAAGGTGGAACCTTAGGAATTTTTTTGAGATTTTCAGGGATACAGGCTTGATATTGATCTAGTTTGGCATTGAGTACAGGGATCCAGGAGCTACATTGTGCTGTTCTTGCTTTATATAGGCAGAGGAAATCATGATGCATACATTTGAGCTCTGTTTGAGTGCCAATAACTTTGGTGAGGTAAGTATTGTTGGGCTTGACTTCTATGACAATACCTGGTCCTTGTAATCCTGGTTCCAATTTGTGCATGTCATGGTTATCAACCCAAATCTTGTCCCCAACTTGGAAGCATTCTTTTTGTAGTGGGATTGCTTCTCTTTTCACTCTTTTCCTTTCCTTGTCATCTTGGTCCTTCCTGGAGCGCTGTATGTCAGGGTTGCTATTGTATGGTACCTTATTAGGTAGAGGTAAAGGTGGTCCTGAGGTAGTGCTAACAATGGCAGGCTTATGCCCATAGACAAGTTCATACAGGCTTTTGTCCCTATTGCTATTAACTTGTGTTCTGCACATAATAAGTGCTGTTGGCAGCATGTCAACCCAGGCTTTTGGATTGTTGGCAGATAACTTAACAAGGGCCTCTACTAGAGAGCCATTTAGTTGTTCTACACGTCCATTTGCTTGTGGGTGATATGGGCTGGCTGTGACGTGTTTTATTCTGTTCTTGGCAAGATAGATGTTGGTGTCAATAGCTTTGAGTTCAGTGCCTCCATCTGTGATTAAGAGGTCAGGCTTTCCAAACTTTGCTATGATCTCCTTGCCAATGAATTGTCTCACATTGTTGCCTTTGTGCTCTTTTGTGGCTTACGCTACAGGCCATCTGATTGCATAGTCAATGGCTGTTATGATGTACTTCTTGCCTTTGCTTTCACCGGGCATAGGTCCCACAATATCCAACGATCATACCTTGAAGGGTTGTGTGATGGATACAGGTACTACTGAATTGGGTGGTGCTTTGGTTTGGGCATACTTCTCACAGACTTCACATTGTTCCAGTACCTCTTTGATATCATCTAGCATGTTGGGCCACCAGTAGTGTGTCTTGAGGTATTCATGCAATTTCCTGCTACAGGTGTCCCAGACCTC
Source organism: Entomophthora muscae (assembly GCA_014839935.2). Taxonomy (NCBI): domain Eukaryota; kingdom Fungi; phylum Entomophthoromycota; class Entomophthoromycetes; order Entomophthorales; family Entomophthoraceae; genus Entomophthora; species Entomophthora muscae. The sequence goes on from QTSX02001471.1 coordinate 263,181, forward strand.
GGTAGTATTGGAGGACTGTGTCAATCTTCTGTGTTGACAGGATGTAGGGTACAGTGTCACCACTTAGAAGTATCTAGTATATTGTGCCATATACGTTTTTGAACAGATGTTTGCTCTTGAGGACTTTCTCTTGGATGTCCATTAGTGTGCCAGGTGGGAACCCTTCTTGGAGATTCCCCATGATTAACATGGGCCAATCAGGGTCTCCATCAGTGCATAGAATATATTTACTGTATAGCCTTGATAGGGTGTCTGTGGTAAGCATTTCCTTGCCTGGCTTGTATTCAATTGTCATGGGGTACCTCTGTATAAGGCTCATCTATTAAGCTTGTCTTCTTGATAGGTGTTGTTAAGTTTTGAAGAATATCAATGACTTGTGGTCAGTTAGCGTTTTGAATATTTGTGCACCTTCCAGGTAACATTGCCACTTCATGAGGCAGTGGATGATAGCTACCAATTCTTTGTTGTGTATGGGATATATTTGTTTGCTGTCAGATAACTTTCTTGATTCATACGCCACAGGAATAAATTCATTCTCTGCCGTTTGGATACAGAGTAATCCTCCCATGTCATAATCAGAAGCATTGGTTTCTAGCTTGTAGATTCCCTCACAGTTTGGGTATTGGAGGATAGGGGTGGTGACCATGAGTTCCTTTAGTTGGCAGAAGTGTTAGTCACATAGCGGTGTCCAGACAAACTCGGTTGTTTTGCCTGTGATGAAAGACAGGGGGCTTTTAAGGCACCCCAATCAGGGATGAATAGGGATGCTTTGTCTCAGCCCCGGCTGGCCTTTGGCTTGAGGCCGCTACAGCTAAAACAGATTTAAGCATATAATTAATCAATTTTAAATAAATATTTGATATGAGTGGCCAGGAGCCAGAAACTGGCTGCGGCTGCCTGGTCTTGGCCAAAGCAGCCCTAGGGATGAACCTTCTTACGTAGGATATCATTCCAAGAAAAGTGCAGAGTTCACTCTTATTTCTCTGATCTGGTATCTCAGTTATGGCGCGTATCTTGTCTGGGTCTGGCTTGATTCTGTCCTTGCTGATAATGTGACCAAGGAATGGAAGTTCTGTTGAGAAGAATTCGCACTTTGAGGTTTTGCAACCAATTGGTTTTCTTCAAGGGCGCAGAGGACCAGGCGGACATCTTTCCAGTGTTGATCTACAGTTGGGCTATATATGATTATGTTGTCAAGGTAGATGATTGCCCATTTTCTGATGTGTTCCTTGAAGACTTCATTCATAAAGGTTACAGAGGTGCTTGGGGCATTTGTCATGCCAAAGTTAAGGACCACAAATTCAAACAAGCCATACTTAGTTCTGAAAGCTGTTTTTGGTATTTCTTCTGGTTTCATGCAGATTTGGTGATAACCTGCTGCCAAGTCAATTTTTTGTGAAGGCTTGGGACCCCCCGGGGTGTCAAAAAGCTCATCAATCAGAGGCAGGAGATATATGTTCTTAATTATGAACTTGTTGAGCGCCCTGTAGTCTGTGACTAGGCAGAGTCCTTCATCCTTTTTTACCACAAAGAATATGGCTGTGCCAAAAGGTGATTTGGAAGATCAAATGAGGCCTTTCTTAAGGGCTTTGTTAAGGTAGGCTTTTAAAGCATTGCTTCTTGAGGTGTGAGACAGTAAATGGGGCTTGCCTTTGGCACACTTCACTTGAGGTCAATTTTGTGTTGTATGCCCCAGTCAGGCAGTAGGCCTGATAAAGTTTTTTGGAAAATGGAAGGGAATTCAATGACTAGTGTTGTAATTTCAGGCTTATGCAAGGCCTATGGGATAGGAACCCCGACAAGGGTAGAGCCTAACCCTGTTTCCCTAAGACTGGCTGAATATTAAATGAAGACTTGAAATAGATATATAGATAAAGCTTATTTATTAAGAATTGAAATGGGGGGATTATATAGTCACTCATTCCATCTTCAGGATGCACAGAGGACAACATGAACAGTCATGTGAACATTCAGGAAAGGTTCTATTGATCCTAGTATATCATGTGAGGGATCTACAGAGATAAGGTGATATTGGATAAGTCTGAGAATAAGGTTCAAGTCCCTAGTTTCAGAGATATGAGCTCAACAAGGCAGGCACTGGTTTGGAGCTTGATAAGAGGAACAATGTATTATTATCCAGTAATAGAATCACAAACACTACTGTATCTCTGAAAGTACTAAATATTGGATCAAAGTAGAATAAGTCTTTCTAGGATAGTTTTTCATGGAGAGTGTGATAGAGCAATAATATTTATAGAGTGAATATTGGTTAAGCCCAAATTGATATCATCAATAATATTGTATATATGGATCAAATTAGTATTAAGCATATCATAGTGAGATATCTTAATACCAAAATTCACACCAACTAGCTGTGCTCAGATTGGGTCTCTTTCATGTCTGGTTTCTGTACTTTTAAAGTGGATAACTTCATATGTACAGTTGTTCCAATTGATTTTGCTAGGATCAGTTTCCTCTTCTGTTTCCATAATTTTCACAAATATACGGTCCTTCATGAGCGTATCAAGATGGGTTGGGTAAACATGGTGGTGCAGCTTGCCTTGTTGCATGGTTAGGGTGGCAATATCCCAGTTGATATGAGGGTTGGTCTTTCATATCCAATCCAATCCAAGTATAACATCATACTTGGGGATTGGTATGATAGGGCCACTAAGCGTAGTCTGTAATCTCCAATTTGGGTGCAGAAAGGTTTTGCTTCCTTGGTGACTGGTGTGCTCCTATTATCTGCCATGATAACTCTCTTGATATTTCTTCAGACTGTGGGTAGTTTCATGAGGTTGGCAAAAAATTTGTCAACAAGGGATTGGTCTGCTCCAGTGTCAAATAGTGCTGTGCCCTGATATCTTCAAAAGCAGAAAGGATAAGTGAGGAGTTTATTTCCAGTTTGGGCATCAAACAGTAGAGGATTGCTGGAGGGTACTTGAATCATGATGATTGAGCTCACATCTTGATCCCTATACAAGTATTGTAGAGTGGGGAAGGGCAGCTTGCCTAAGCACTCCCCTGAGTTTTTCTCTCCTTGTTGGTGTCTTCAGTGCTTGCTTGGTTAGCTTGAGCAGTGTGATTCCCATTTCAAAGATAGGTGTTATTAGCTTGGTTGTTCTACTTGTTAGTTTGAAGGTCTTTTCTCACTGTAGGGCTCTCCTTCTGTTTGTTTGTTGCATGTAGGTTGTCAGACTTTTGTGCTGCATGTTTTCCTTCCAAGAATACATCCTGAATGCTCTTGCAGCAGGTCATGTCAAATTGACATATAATGTGTGTGGGGAGACCATTGTATAAGTTCAATTGTGGTCTGGCTTTGTCAAAGTTAATGGTGTTGGGAGCTTGGTCACACAGGTCTTTGTAGGCTGCAATATATTCCTTGATTGTTCCTGTCATTTTGAAAGTTCTGAGTTGTCATGATCATCACATTGGAGTCCTTCATGGCAAACTTTTTGAGGAAGGCGGTTTTGAACATATACCAGTCTTTGCTGTGATTGGGATGTTGTTTGAACCATTTTTCTTACAAAGTGTGAGGCAGCCCCAGTGACACAAAGGGAAATCTCACTGGCCCAGAGTCTGCAGGGATATCCTACCTGTGTGAACTTGCTTTGTGTGCTTTGAATCCAGAGGTTGGTGTTCTCTTGATGTAGTCCTGAAAACGTTCTAATCACTTCCAAGTATAGATGTTGTAATACAATGTTGGGGATCTCAGTTGTCTGCAGACCTGGAGTTGGAGACAGGTTCAGGAGTCCACAGGCGTTAAGGAGATTATACTGTTCAGTAGGGTCAAGGACTTTGTTAAAGACAACAAAATCTGTAGGGACAACCTGTCCTTCTTTGTAGTCTCTTCAACCTGCGGGAAGTGCCATCTGCTGGGTTCTTTTATTGAGAGGAATTTTTCCTTAAAGTTGCGTAGGTGTGGATAACCTACCTGTGCTACCAATGTCAAGTATATACTTCTGGGAAGTATATTAAATGAGATAAAGGGGAAAATTAAGGAGATAATGATACTTTATTTGATATGAATATAGAATATTATATAGTATCATGGGAAGCCACATACTGTCCATGTACGTCATGATGGCCATGGGGCTTATCTGATTAACGTTCCTCTTAAGTCATGAGGCTTACTCAAGGTGTGTTCTGCTTAGGATTTGGAATGTTTGATTCCCATAATAGATGGCTGAATGATAGTAGTTCCACCAACTTAGTGATTAGTTGGGAGATCATTTGGCAAGTCCCTTGGGAAATTAATTTCCCAAGAGGGAGTAATCAAAGATGTTGCAACAAATTAAAACATGATTATTGTCCAGAAATGGCTTCTGATCACGCAGAAGCAATTAAAGATTAAGATAAAGGTCAACCAGATTTACGATGATTTTATTGCAATTGATTAGTTCTTCTTATACCTTCTCCAAGGTTAATCCCTGGGCTGCTAGCAATGTCCTCTAGGACATTCTAACACACCTCTAATTTGGGTAATTATTAATCTAGGTTTGGTGCTTATTGCATGTCAACCAATATAATATTTTCATCTTTGCCCAGCACAGGTGGCCCTTGCTGGTGTGGAATAGTTTAGTCACTTAAGGATCACTTCATACTATCCTGAACATACTTCAAGCTCAATGGTTAATAATATAATTAATATGTTAATTCAAGATTATGGGAAGCAAACCTAGCACCTTGGCGCTTGATGTAAAAGTAAGGCAGCACCTACAATATTTGCCAGGCAGTGCTGTGACACCTGCAATAATTTTTATTTGACGCAGCAGCACTTATCATTGGCTGATTTATGGTTCAGATCAGCAGAATACTGCTGATCCAATATACCTGAAATTTATACTATCAATTTATGGTGTTTGGCTGCTGAAATCCTAATCTGTGAGCTCCGTCATAATTGGCATCATTTCTTGGTCAAAATTCCAAACAGGTAGCTTTAAGGAGGTCTTAAAGTTGCTGAGAAAGTATAAATAGCCAAGAACAATCATTAGGGTGGCTGCCCAGAGAAACAGTTGCAGAAATTGATGATTTAGAGGTCTCTGGGAAGTGAAGTTGGTTACTTTGAGCCTGAAAGCTCAAGCTAATCACTTTTGTGAGTAAAAAAGTAGTGGTGCATGAGATATGTCCAATTCTGATGACCTATGTAGAGGCCACTGATGAGAGGTCTAGTCTAGATTGATTCATTTGTGGAAAATTATTACCTGAGTCTGAGTGGTTTCACTGATGTGACCCACAAAATACAGCCTAGTTAGACGTTGCTGATGGGGGCTTGATAGCATATTTGATAGCTATTTGAGATCTTAGGCTATGAGAAAAAGATAGGAACAGTTCAGAAAATGTTTAAATATTTCTCCAAGGTGGATCAATAAAGAAGGAAAATAACAAACCAATTCAGGTAAATGCTGACATAGGTGGCTCAGAATTTCTCTGAAGTGGGTTACTTGCAGCAAAAAAAGCAGCACAGCATGGAAAAACAGTGAAAAAAGGCGCTTCAGGGCTTCTCTGAGGACAGGTTTCCAGAGGTGCAAAAAGCCAAGTGGTTTGGGGAAACTGTTGGCTATGGGTTTGAATCCTAGGAGAAATCAAGGGTGAAACATTGAAGAAAAATGCAGCAAAACATTGAGGAAAACAGAGAAAATGTTTGGGATGCAAGGTGCAAAACATTGACAGTTCACTCAGTGAAACGTTTGCTGCCTATTTGGGTTTTTGTAACCCTGTGAAGTGTAGAAAAGCGCTTCATATGTTTGAAGATGGAGAATGTTGATGAGATTGGTTGTGTTGCAACTGAACCAATGATAGTTCAGTATTTGATTGGGGAAGACAACAGTCCAATAGAAAGGACAAGAATAAGAATAAAAAGATAAGGTTTATTGGTTGTTATTGTGACTAATATACTATATTAGGAAAGCCACAAGGCCACCAGGGGGTGGCACAGTGGCAGGCTCTATGTGAGGTTTGGGATTGTGGAATAACTTGCATGGGGATCAGCATGTCAAATTGGCAACACTCCTAATTAGGAGATAGTGCCTGTAATTTGACATTGTCATCAGATTGATCCATGCCTTTAGATACGTCATAGGGTGACTCATCAAGAGCCCTCTGTGTATTGGGAGATACTTTAGCAGGCAAGGAGGGAATCTTGGTTGCAACAGTTGAGTTTGAGGCTTATTTTACTAATCATTTGTCATTGGTTAGGTAACTAAAGCTTAATAAATTTACTTAGAAAGAACAGGGAAGTGAAATGGGATTGTTTATAGTAAGTTTTAAGCTTATTTTATTATAGGAAAGTGAGAGTGCAGATAGTTTCAACTTTTGAAAGAATCATCCTAAAGGGGATTTAGCCTTAGACAAGGGGAAGCTATATAAGAGTGATTGACTTGAAAGGTGCTAGAGGCAGGTTTTAATTAAAAGATCTTAATTTTGAACATGTATTTGGGTTTTCAAGCTTGAAGATATATCTTTCCCAAGCATTAAAGCTGGTTCTGACAACCTTCCAAGAAGTTGGCCCCCAAAAGTATCCAAACAGTTGCATTTATAGAAGGTTCATAATGGGATCTTCCTTCTTTTAGTAAAGACATGTATGAACCCTACCTAGTTTACATTTTTAAGAGCATATATTCTTTCCCCCATATCTTAGGTCCCAATGTTAGTCAAGAAGAGCAGTATACAGAGCAGTGCAAAAGGTTCTCCAGGAGCTAAATACCCAGTGATGTGTGGGCCAGAATGTCAAGAGGACTTTCCTTGACCCCAAGAGGAAAGAAATTCCTAAGAAAGGAGTTTAAAACTCTTGTCTAAGAGCTATTCATAACCAGAAAGGCTAACTCAGACAGATGCTATGATCCCTAGAGCAGATGCCAGGATGATAATGAGAAAGGTTTTGGAAGAGTTTACAGGACTCCAAGCTAGGTACAAGGCACTAGAAGTAGAGCACTGTCACTTGAAAAATAGACCCCAACCCAGTTGGTCCCTGGCTTTGACCCAGGACACCCTATGGCCACCTCCCAGGAGCGCCACACCAAGGTATAGAGAGCAAACACAAACCATAAGTCTAGGCAAATCAACAAAACAATAACCACTTACCTCCCTTATCCAACCAAGCTTTATTTAGCTGACCCTAGCCCTTGCCCGCAACACAGCTCTCAATGTGGTCCATTGCACTGGGTGCTCCAGCTACCCCCTCAAAAGAAATTCTGGGCTGAGGTGTACATTAGAGAATTTTAGATGGGTCAGTTTCTCCAAAGGTCATGTCACCCATGTTCAAATCATTTATCTCCTCTACAGCTCTGTTGGCCATACAGGGTCCCCTTAGAGGCAGATAATTCAGACTGGTACCCAGCTGGTGGGATGTATAAGGTTGTTTGTGATTACTCTGGGTTGCTGGACCAAGGTGCAGGGGGGCTGTTGCCAAGGTCACCTCATGCAGCAAATGCTGGGCTGAACCTTGGGGTACCTGGTAGAGGCTGGCAAAGAACCAGCCCATGGCTGAGCCAGGTGCATGCAAGGTTCTCCTCCCTCTACCTGGAGTTGATCTGCTGGGTGGAAATAGGGCCTGTAGTACTTATACATCTGTGCTCAACAATCTGGACTTATAGCTGCTCATGAAACAAACCTCATCAATATCAAAGCTTTAAGGGATTCATCCTATAGGTGTAAATCCACTGCCCCCTTTGGCCTTGGATAGAAATGTTTTCCCCCATTGTACAAAGAAATCTGCTCATAGTCCAGCTAAACCACTCAACTCACTAAAAGATTTAGCCCACACTGTAGACAAAAGATTTGTATTGGCATAGCCTGTGAATTCTACAGCCTCCATCGTTCCTTCCTTGGAAGAAACCCTGGTAAATTTAGACTACTTGGTGGCCTGGTGTTGACCATTATTGAAAGCTTGCAGATCCAGCCAATTGGGTGCTGCCACATCAACATTCAAAAGCTCAAGTGAATTTCAAGTGCTTGAAAACTCCTCCAGCCAATCAGGGAGTACCGCGGAAATTAAGATGAAACCCTCCAGCCTCCCCAACTCTGACCTAAAAATTTCTCCCCCACCCAATCAGACTTAAGCCCTGAAGTCATGTGATTTTACCCTGCAGCACACTCCCCTTTTTTAAACAGCAAGGGGACTTTCAGCCCCCTGCTTGTCTATTCCCAATTTTATTAAACTTTGGAACTTGCTGCACTTTTTTTTAAAATTTTGTGGAGGCCTTGAGACTCTGTTTTGAGCCCCTATAGTTTAGAAATTAAAAGTGTTAGTTTTTTGTTGAAGCTTACCTCGCGCCTACCCGCTTCAAACCCGGCATCACTCCTGGGCCCTTTAGAAGAAGCTCGGACGTATAGTTGTTGCTCTTCTTGCTTTTGCTTTCAAAAGTTGTCTTCAGATCTTAAAATTTTAATCAATTTTCAATATAAAACTTACTTTTATTTTGAATTTTCCTTGATTTCTTTGACTTTGAACCCGCTTTTGATTCTGTTTTGTTTTAAAGCCACCCAAGATTGACACCAAGTTCCCCCCTGTTCTCTCCTGGCACTATTTTTCTTGCTCTTGTTTGTGAATCCCCCTGACACACATTTTTTATTTGTTGTTGCCCTGGGAATTTTACCCTTATATTCAGAATTTTACGTAGAACACAGCTATTATACTCCCAATTCTCAAATTTGTGGTATTTTCTTTGGCCCCCTTTTTGCTGCTTCTGTGGTCAACTTTTCCAGAGTTATGGTCCAAGATTTCCTCTTCTGCTCGTCTCATGGGCAATAACCTGTCCTGCCTCCTGGATCTCCCTAGTGGTCTCTTGTTCTCTGGGGAGACCGTGGTAAAGAGTTTAACCTGCAATGACCTGGATCTGGAGACCGCCAGTTTCACCCAGTCTGCTCCTGTGGTCAAGGAGAGGTTGGTGTCACCCATGTCTAGCCCTGAGAAGCGCAACTTGGTGCCCCTCCAGGCCCCCACAATGCCCCCTCCTGCTCCCACTCAAACACCCTGGTTACTCACCAGTTTGATGTTGATGGGATTGAACACCTACTTCCCCCAGCTATCCCCTGCGTTGTCCCTGTGGTCCCCTCTTTGAGCGGCTGTCCCAGTTCTCCACTAGGCGGTATCCTGGTGGTATATTGCACCAGGATGGGAGCCAAACTTAGTTAGTTTAGCCCCCCTCTCTTACAGTAGGGGGTTCCTCAGAACTTGTGGGCTTTCTGCCCACAGGCCCTGAAGGGAGGGCCCACCACAGGATGGGCGCTAACTTTACAATATATGATAAGGATTTCACAAGAATGGCCCAGGGGCCGCTAGAGGGCACCATGGAATTGATGAGGCCAGTGATGGTGATATACATCACCCCAAATATTTGGGTTGAGGTGGATTCACTGGCAGCAACTGATCCTTGGGGGAAGTTGAGCTTGGGGTTAGGGGGTGGAGTCATTAGCACTAGATAGGCAGGCAGGTAGTTGTATTTGTCTTGGAGCAGAAGGGAGGCACAGTGATCCAGGCTCCTTCTTGGCCAATAACCTCAGTCTCTCTGGTCCTGGCTTCAGGGTTGTGGATTGGGATTTCCTCTAAGGTGAATTCTGAATATGCCAGGTTGGGTGGGTATTCAGTAAAATGTATCAGGCCAAAGGGTGCTCCTGGTGGACGGTATAGTTTGGGTGGTCTGTCCGCGGTTTCTTGGGGTTGGTTGGCATAAAGAGGCAATGCCGCAGAGGTTAGACTGCAAATGAAAGAGTGCTAAAATTAAATACATGATGACCTGGGTGAACAAAAGGTTCATATCACTTTAATGTAAAAATGGCAATAGGCAACTTCCTGGCGGCCCAGGGTATAAGTATGCCTATCTGCTATAGGAAAACTTTTGCAAACCCCCTTGGGCCAGGTGGTACCATCTACCAGGGGTTGGAAACCCTCAGTGGTGTCCTTCATGAAAGATTTCTCATTGGTTGGATTGGGGCAGGGAAACTCAAATTCTCTTTTTGAGCTGTAGGATTTGTAATCCTCTACATGCATTGTTAATAGGAGCTTGTCACTCATGAAAAAAGCTAAAATCTATTTTAAACTAAAAGATAAATATATTTCTATCAGAAACAGAAAGCTGGGATGTTGCCAGGGGACCAGTTTCTGTTGAACCTTGTGCTCCTATTCACAACACTCTCTCAAACCTAAGTGGCAAAATTTAGAAGCACTGCTATTGAAAAATAGGATGGTTTCCTGAATAGGTTTTGATGGGCTCATCCTTGGAAGACCCCACTTCTACTTTGAGCCATGAGAACAATCCATATTGTCAAGAAACATGTCCCTCTGTGCAGAGAGTGATCACTTTTGTGACTGACCTGTTTAGTTCTTTGGTTTTGGTGTGGTTGTTGACTAACCAGTATATCATTTGACTTTATCTGCATCCAGAATGGGGCATGTCTGGTTTTTTTGAGCTTGGGGTTCCTTTGCTGGCTGTCCCATTTTGGGATGATGTGTTTGATTTTATTTCGCTGTGTGCTTGGCTATTTTTGCAATTGAGTACCTGGTTGGGTGTTGATTTATTTGTGTAGAATTGACCATGAAATGGAACCATTTCCCTTTTTCCTAACTGAACTGATTTTATTTTAGGCAGAACTATTTTTGTTTATCTCAACAGGTTATAAAAGTTACTGTAACCCCAACAGGGATTGGGGTAATCATATATTTCAAATTTGAGATTAAAAATAATCTTTCTTATGAGGCCTGGAGTTAAACCATATTCTCAAAGCATAGTTGGCCATGTCCATCTTATTTCAAGGGGGACAATCAGAGCTTTTCAGGCTGGTTTCATTGGACTAAAAATAGGCATACTTCACACTTATTATGGACATTTGTATCCTTGTTCTGGAAGGATGTTAATCCAGGATATCCTCCACCAGTTAGCCAGGAATAAAAGTCAAACTTGGGCCAGGGTTGGGATATTTCCTTGGGTAGATAGCACAGGAAGTAGAGTTGGGCCAGCCAACCTTGATAGCATGAAAGTTATAATGGTGATAGGATTAATTGAATCCAAATGCTTCATCCCATATAATTTCATTACTGTTGGTTTTTATACTTATAGCTCTCCAGCCAAGAAGTAATTTTTATAAACCATATGGTAGTGTTATAAAGTTATTGACTCAGGTGATATCTTGGCTTTGATGTGAACTTTTATTGGTTTCCTGGGTGGGGTTGGAGACTTCTCTGCCTAGGATTGCTTTTGTAAAGTTATAGATTCTCTGGCTTTTGAGATGTTTTTGAAACCGGGAAATTTATCCTCAGGCTTATTGGTTCTTCCTGGAGCCTTATTGGATTTATGATCCAAAAAGTGATGACCCTTTCCCCATAAACCCTCACAGTTGGCTTTGGGATGTGTAGCTTGTTGACAGTTAAACTCTTCGTTGATGGTTGTTCTGGCAGAGGGTGATTTTCGTGAACAGCACTTCTTGGAACTTTTTATTCCGGGTTGGCAGCATCGATTAACCTTGGCAAGTTTAGATATGCATTCAAATTAATTGGTCTCCCGCCAATATCCGGTGTACAGTGTTGAGGAAATATCGGGATTTGGGCGGAGACTTTAAGCCAACGGAAATCAGGTTCCTTTTGCTTCCTGGATGGGGCTGAGGTTTGTTGGCAGGTGTGGGAAGCGAGTAAATTCACCACCAGTTTCGCTTGGCTGCATTTCTGTCACAAGCTTGTAATTTACTTAATGAACCCCATGCCTTACAAAAATTCTTTTTCTTTTAAAGATTTTATTAAAGAAAACTAAGACTCCTTTTGATTAGACGCGATTTTATTTACTACAACCAAGCTGATCGGTAAGCAGTGCTATCACTTGATTAAGCTTATTGATTTGATGATGTCATTAAGCTGCGATTTATGGCAGGATGGTTTATAGCTTGGTCTTTGCTAAAGAACTTCGAATATAAATGCTAAACTAAATCAAAATCAATGGCCTTACCCTGGACTATCAGTAAGCCAGGCTGCAACTTGGGCATAGCCAATCGCATAACACATGCTGGCTGAAATAGCAAATTGTTTTAGGAAGGGGGATCGTAAAACACCGCCAGTTCAAGGCTTGAATGTAAAGTATTCGCTAAGATTTGCCTTTGGAGATGTTCTCCAGCAATCGATTGGAATCTCTTCACGCAGCTAGAGCAAAGCAAGTTGGCCCGCTGACTGAAATATCCCAGGTGGACGGGCCAGCTTTGGACGGGAATTTAAATTAAATATGCCAAATGAAAATAATGGGGCTGGATTTTAATGCACTTTTATTTACATTCACAGCTCAGTGCCAGCTGGCCGTTGAAGCATGAACCAAACTCAGTTGATGATCAAGTACCAAAGCGTCCCTCATCAAACGCAGCATCCTCGGGTCGAATTTCGAGATCCTCAGTGGGTGCCACCCAAGCCGAGTCTCTAATGGCTCGGCTCTTCAGGTCTGCACAAGTGTTACTGTTGCAAAATGACTAGAAATTCCTAACCAATCAGCTGCACCCTAGCTTATTAAAAGCTGCCTTTCTGAATTGAACATGTACTGCCAAAATATTCAATTTCGCTTTGCGCCTCGCAAGGCTGACAGAACTAGCATGGTGATTGGCTAAAACCACTGTCAGTGGTGGCGAGCACAGGAATCTTCATGAGAGCGCGAATCACTAATGCCCGCCTTACGAGTCGAGCTAGATTTTGGATTGACCAAACAAATGACAAGGAAATCCTGTGCCTTGGTTACAATCCACAGCCCATGTCAAGTTCCGAATTTCAATCAAACCACTTTTAAGCTACCACCAACCTACAGTGTTGGTTATTTAGGCATCTATTCCTTCCCTCTGCTCAGGCAGTTTCAATGTCTACAGCTTCCTCTACAAGACAGCCCACCTCCAAGCCTACACCGGGCAGCCTTGGATCTCCTTCCACTGCCCGAGGTGCTTACCACTCTAATACCAGACTTCTCCCTAGCGTGGCTCGCCCCACTGCTTCCTCCACTTCAAAAGTTAGCACGCCCCTTCTCCCGCCCACTCGCATGATTCCTCCTGCCCACATCCGCCATGCTAAATCCAGCTCTCTCTCCTCAATAACAGATGAAACCCCCATGAGACTTTCTCTTTCAGAGACTCCACAATATTTGAATATTGAAAGTAAGTTTTTTTACTGCCAATAATTTTAAAATGGCATGCTACTCTTCTCAACCCTATAAGCAAAGGTATAACCTGTATCATTTTTTTAGATAATCAGGCTCGTCCTCTAGCCGCTGCTTCTCGCAAGCTGTCAAAGACCTCGTCTAATTTTGTGAGCCGGATCCCTGTTCGGGTCGGAACCACCTCCTCATCCCAAAGGTATTTTTTTAAAAATTACAAATCTCATCCGGTTGCAGTAAAGTTGGCTCGAGTGATGCCACTAGAAATTCTGTCCTTCAGCCAAAAACCAACCTGGCTTCCGTTTCTTCAACCACTTTAAATCACACCGGAACCAGGTTAGCTCGCTCTACAAGTAAAGTAAATATCACGTTACCAAGTATTAAACCTTATTAGCTAAACCTGCAGTGGGGTTAAATGGCTCTAGCCAACCAAGTTCCAAGCCAACTGCCCTCCCCCGACCGACTAATATTCGTCAGCCTTCCACACTTAGAACCTCGCTAGCACCCAATAGAGCCTCAAACAGTTCGTTACCTCCCACGAAGCCGCAAAGCGGTACCTCTCGACTTGCTAGTATTTCATCCACCTCTTTAAAAGCAGGCAATTATGAAAACTCCTCCGATGCCCCCTTGTCCAAAAAACATCCAACCTCCTCCTACTCTTCAAGCTCGCTTGCCCAGCCTCTCAAATCTTCCAATCTTAACAAACCTGTTAGCAAAAGTAAGCATTCTCTAGAGGTTTATTAATCAGTTTAGGAGTTAGTACTGGAGCATCAAAGCCAGGGGATCTGATGTCGGCTTCTGCTGTTTCTCTAGCTAAATCTTCCTCTCTCCATGGAACTGGTCGACCCAAGGTCACCGACTCCTCCATCCAGCCTCCACCCAAAGCTTCGGCTGTGAATGGAGTTGTAAGCATGCCAATTGGATCTTCCAAGCCATCGCTCCCTCATAAAGGCCAAATCGAATTTTCCAATGCTGAACTCAAGAGTACTTCTTTTTCAACTAATCTTAAGAGTGCTGCTTCAAGGCTCACGAGTGCTTCAGGCTCAGCCATCACCAAGGGTGTATCGACATCCAATCTTAAGAGCTCTTCCAAGGTATAGTTTCAACTGTTTAAAGCCTAACCTGCATAGCTTTCAGTGAACGAAGTCATGACCAAGTCGTACTCTTCCTCTAGAATCTCACGGCCAGGCGAAAGTTCCAGCCGGGCTTCACTCAAAGCGACATCGGACATCAAACTGAAGCCGACATCCAAGTTGACGGCAATTAATGTGTCTCGCACGACCAGCCTTGAAGGGCACACCGGTCCTTATTCCTCGGGCAGCCTGTCCAAGAAATCCAGTTTATCTGGGATCTACACACCACGCGCAGTCCCCAAGGAGCTTAGCCGCATACCTTCGCCTCCACACTACCAATCTAAACGGCTGACTTCTATCAGCACCAGCCAGACGCCAACGCGTAAAGCCAAATCGTTTGTCTCCTCCACTCCCTTTACGGAGCGTGCCCCTTCAACCGCTAGTGCGACGTCCAACTACTGCTCCGAGCCCCTGATGCCTAAAGGTAGCGTAAAACCTTTTCGTCTCTAACGTATGCAGAGGTCCTGAAAACATTTGGATCCAAGCTCACGCCATATGAGCACAAGGAGATCCTGGAATACCCCCGAGTTTACTACTTTGGTGCCAATTCTAAAAAGTATAACTCGCGTGATTCCGAGGCCCATCGTAAGACCACTCCTCACTTCTTACTTACCAAAGACTTTTCTACTCCCGAGGGCGACCTCATCTTCAACGCCTCGGACCACCTGGCCTATCGCTATGAGATCCAGAAGTCGCTAGGCAAAGGATCCTTTGGCCAAGTTCTCCGGGCATATGACTACAAGGTTGGGCGGGAAGTGGCCATCAAAGTCATTCGCAACTCTGAACGCTTCCACCGTCAGGCCTTGACTGAGATCCAGCTTCTCGAGGCTCTAAAGCGCTGGGACCACGATGGCAGCCACAATGTGCTCCATATCCTAGACAGCTTTATCTTTCGTAGCCATCTTTGCATCGTCACCGAGCTTTACGGCATCAATCTGTACGAGCACATCAAGCAGAACCAGTTTGTTGGCTTCCGCATGGCGACTGTCCGCAACTTTTCCATCCAGATTCTTAAATGCCTCACTCTTCTCAACACCCACAGTGTAATCCATTGCGATCTCAAGCCGGAAAACATCCTTCTGGCCGGCCCCAACAATTCTCAAATCAAGGTGATTGATTTTGGAAGCTCGTGCTTCGCTAGCCAGCGCATCTACACCTACATCCAGAGCCGATTCTATCGCTCACCCGAGGTAATCCTGGAGCTGCCCTATGGTCCTCCAATCGACATGTGGAGCTTTGGCTGCATCCTTGCCGAGCTGTCCAACGGCCACCCCATCTTCCCTGGGGAGACCGAAGCTGAACAGATGGCGTGTATCCTTGAGGTGCTTGGCCAACCTGACCTTGCCCTGATAGCCAAATCCAAGCGTCGCTACTCTTTCTTCGGTAGGTCACGCATTTCTAATTTGCTAACCCCCAGATGTTTCAGGCAATCCTCGCATCACTCTTAGCCCACGCAGGCGTCGTATTATCGGGTCTAAGCCGCTCTCTCAGATTCTAAAGAATGCTGACGATTTGTATATCGACTTTGTTGCCCGCTGCCTCGAGTTTGACCCCGACAAGCGCATGACGCCAGCTCAGGCACTCTGCCACCCTTGGATTACCGGAGCTCTCCCCTCGCAGCCCTCCTCTGTTACTTCCGCCTCCCCCATCCACCCTAGGCGGTTTACTTCCGCTTCAGGGGACTTGCGGTCTAAGGAAACGCCATGCTGCAGCGACGCAGAGATGAATGATTTCTGCAGCATCCCTTCATCGCATAGCTGATCGGTTGTCGCTGGTCTGTATATATCTGAGCTATCCGCCCCCTGCGGAGCCTCCCAAAATGTTGGATCTATTGAACGCGTGGCTGATTGCCCGAGTAGTTTACATTGTCCCCAGCACCTTATAAAGTAATGCTTGCTCTGTACTCACGGCTTTGAATCTTCTGCATTCTGGACCTCTTTAATTAAAGCTGCTTATCTCAAGTAGACGGTTTGTACTTGTTGGCGGGATTAAACCTGCTATGCTGGTGGTTTCAAGTCTATTTGCGCAATTGGAAGACTGACGAATGATTCAAATTTATGTTTCTAAAGCTATTTTTTCAAAGATATCTTTTAAATTTAATCCATAAGTCTACCTTTGTCTTGTTAGGCTCTAACAAGTTCACATGATATTCAAGGATCACTAATAATCCAGCTACTAAAATACCTCGTGGTCTGTTTACAGTGCCTGAACTTGTTTTAGGACTAAATTAGCTAAGTGCACTACCAATCCAAAATATTTTAACAGCATCACTGCAATTGGCACAAGTGTAGGGGAAATAAAGCAGCATTTATAAAACAAAGAGTTTATACAATCTAGTTAGCATTTACAAGGAATGTTGCTCAGACAACAATGACATCCCACGATATAAACATGTTATCTCAACTCCATAGAAATAACTACTATAAGGCAATATTAGATTAAAACTGTGATATCAAACCGAGGCGGCACCACGCCAAATATCTATTCTCTAAGCACCACTGCACCATTGATTTTATCAGGCGCCGCTGCAGTATCAAAAATAAACCCAAGCGCACGATGATCCCTATCAAACCTTGGATCAACAAATTAATCCCCAGCCCTAAGTATTCTAAATCACCCTAGCATGGGGCCACCAGGGATGGGTGATGAATAGCAAATAGATACCTCCTGGAAAATTGAAGGCACCATACTCAGAGTATGGGTGGCCTGAAGTATGTCACTTTAGAATTCCCTAGGAGACATTGCTATGCAGCCCAAGCACTAGAAAAAAGGCCTACAAAGTGCAGCTTCTCTCCAAAGCTGCAGTCATCCTTTCAGAATCAAGGTCACACCACCAGAATCCAAGGCTAGCTATACGATAGAATTCACACTGATAACGGCATCCCAGTTGGGATCATCTATCCCGGGGAATGTAAGGATCAAAGGTATCCCATGCAAAAAGAAACTCTCAGAAAGGCTGGCCATTGCTAGCCGGCAAAGGTCTCCAACACAACCCTCCTATACACCCCAAAGCTTAACCCCCAGAAACCAGGTGATTTAGGGGCAAGGAGATGGTTCACCAGCCAGGTTCCCTACAACCGATTTCCCAACATTTTCCATCCCACCATAAGTTTCTCCCCATGTGACTTATCCAGATACAAAGTGATAAAAATGTCAACCCCCTGTTTATCGATTGAAACCTTGGTCAGTACTTTCAACCCCTTCACTTCAATCCTTTGCATCCAACAGGCCTGAAGTTAAAGATACACACTCTCAAAATCCCACCAAGTCAAACTTACCGGTAAGAAAGCAAGGTAAATTATCATCAAGGCTTGTAAACACAGTATCTATAGGGGTAACCTGACCCATTTTTTACTTCAAAAGGATCAGTTTCAGTAAACCCAAGGCAGCTACCTACAGAGAAGGTTATAGCCGGACCAGCATCAGCAGGGACCCGGTGTAGGAAGCTGGGCCGGCAGAGCTTTGCCCCATAGCTGGGTGGCCCCTGGTCCCAACCCGGGATCCTGACATCCCTCCTGGTAGGAGGCTCACCAACAAGGTTTCTCCAGGCATGCATCATTGATCCCCAGCCCCCCAGAAAAAGGTACCCCAGAACTAGACGGGGGTGTAATAAATGTTACAATAGACCAACAAAAAGGTTCAGCAAGTCTTCAAAGTTTATCTTATGGGGATCAAGCTCCTGCCAGCATACATTCTCATAAGATTCCTGTTGCGCCTGAGATTGATTCCTGCCCGCCAACATATCTTACAATACACAGGGGGCACTCATAGAGGTGTCCCATGACATGTCTAGTAATATTGGGCATCCTGTCACCAATGTCAAAATACAGACAACAACTCCTAATTAGGTGCATAATCAATTCCCAAGTGTTGATCCCTCAATTAGATATTTACTGCACACACTATACTTGGATCTTACCACAATGTCGCTTCCCTGGTAGATTGGTGGCTTTTCTTTCTAGTAAATTAACTAGTTCCTTCAAAATAAAGCTGCATCTTATTACTATTCTTTGTCCTTTCTATTGGACTGGTGTCTTCCCCAATCTCAATACTGAGCCATAATCAGTTCAGTTGCAACATTCCTGACAACATGTGCCAGGACTTTGGGATGCTGGCTAGCTACCAGATTCAACCAACAGTTGCTGGGGCACAGGTATACAGCCCTGGGACAGATCCAACATAAAGATGGGGCAACCAGGCTGCAATATAGATGGTAAATAGTCAAATCCCATCCCAGCATCAACAAGTTCCCTGCTTCCAACTAATAGACAGAACACACAGATATCCCACAACTGACCAGCTCACCCCAAAAGGCTCCCACATAGGCCTCCCACAATAGTTGCTACTCTGAACTTCAACCTTATCCTGGAACTGGAGGGCTGTCATATGGACTGTCACCCGCATTACATATAGAAGGGTCCACCATGGATTGGGCTGCCAGGCCAACCAATTTAAGATAACAGGCCCATGAGCCTATTGTATTGATGTAGCTTGGATTAAACAAAACAATAACCTCCATCAACTAGTAGCTATCTGCTGGCTAGCTAGCCCTGGGGAGCGGCCCAGGTAGACAGCTGACTCTGATTTAAACATGACTCAGCTGTACAGTGTGTCAAGAAGAACCATGATGTAGCGGGAGTTTTCAAGCAAGATTCCTTCCAGAATCCACCCCCAAGGTTGTGCCCCATTGCCCTAATGCTACTTCAGTCTCTATCATAG
Organism: Entomophthora muscae; assembly: GCA_014839935.2. Taxonomy (NCBI): domain Eukaryota; kingdom Fungi; phylum Entomophthoromycota; class Entomophthoromycetes; order Entomophthorales; family Entomophthoraceae; genus Entomophthora; species Entomophthora muscae. The sequence continues at coordinate 282,145 of QTSX02001471.1, forward strand.
GATTTTAAGCTAACCTTGGAAATAACAAGGGCAGCTGGGCCAAACTCAATATCAGTCTATATGAGTCAAGGCAGAGGGGTATTGTTCTGCTCCCCTCTGGACTTAACAATGTAGTGTAGTCCTTTCCTATCAACAACCTTTTTATTTTAAAGCAAAAGAGAGTACTGCCACCCTACAGTATTTTTTGGAAATCATTTCATCAATACTATTTTGATATGACTTCAAATAGTGATAAATGCAAAGATTTGGCTGGTTTTGCTTTCAACTTTGGAAATTCCTCGCCTTTCGTAAATAGGTCTGTTCCAATGTCCACCCATTCTGGATTACCTTACCAGCCCTCAATCAATCCTGGTATGACATCATCCCAACGTGACACTCTCTGCCACTCTGTCTACCTACTGAGTGATCATTGACACTTGTCAACTATTTAAGTAGAATTGTTTCTCCCAATAAAGACAAGTTTATCCATATTTGTGTTGGCTTTAATATTCTTCAAGCTTTTTCCTTTCCTTTTTGCCAAAAGTAATTCTACATCTTGTATTCCAGGAAATTAAGGTACATACCCTTAATCTTGCCCTGAAGGCTAACTCAAGGCTAGCTTTGAACCTCAAATTTCTTATTATAAAGATTTCCCGTTGTATCCTTCTGGATGTTGTCCCCAGGTGCCAAACACAACAAAATGGTGCTCACTACAGGGGCTGCAAGCCCCTTGGTTACCCTGTTCCCACGTACATTCTCTGGTCCTTTCCCCTTTGTTTCTGAAGTACCCAAGCAACCTAAAGTTTCTAGTCCTCCCCTAGAAGAAGATATCACCAATGCCCCCTCCACTCCCATGGTATTGGTGGTGTCCCCCGGGCCCACTTGGGCCCCCTTCCAACTTTCTCACTCAACTATGAGCAAGCTCCTGCCGCTGCCTGCTCCCTCCTCCACACAGGCACTGTGGCCCTGCACACTATCCCTGGTCTCTGTCCTGGGTATGCTTCCAAAGATTTGTATTCCTTCCTTTTGGACTTTGGTCTTCCTCCTGCTCTGATGAAATCAATGGAGACTATTGGCATATTGGTTAACCAATTCATTCAACCTTTGCTGGTCCATCATCAGTTAGCGTTGGGGTCACAAAACCAGCTCTTGACTGCTGTAGCCCCTGCTGTCTTCAACAACCATGCTCAAAATATGGCATATCAAGAATGGTCCCATAGCCTCTTTGCTTGTATTTCAGATAACCAGCGCAACTTTCTAGCTTCACAAAAGTATATGGCCTTGTCCCTAAACTCTCTTTGCACCTTGCTCCTTGGTTATATCAAGGATCAACTGTGCAAGCTGGATGATCATCAAGCTACCTGGCATGGCCAGATAGAGTCAACTCTTCTAAATTATTGCCAAGACTTTGAGACCTTAGTCACCAAACTCAATCAGTTTTGAGAGCATGTTAATTCCCAGCTCAAGTTGGTTGGAGCCCACATCAATAATTGGGGCCAACATCTGCACTTACAGTATGATTTGGACAAGGCTGAGTTAGGAAACACTCTGTGTCAGGTTCAAAACTATGTTGACAATAGAGTGGCTTCCCTTGAAGTGACTCCGCCTGCTCCTTTGGGTGATGGCCCATACTATCTGTGAAGCTAAGGTATGGGAGGAAATTGCCAAACTCAAGGCTACCACTCAACGTCAAGCCTCTGTCCCAACCCCCTGTCTTCTGAGCCAACACCTGATCCTTGCATTACCATGCTAACAGAACAAGTAGCTACTTTGCGAGGCAAGATTGAGTATTTGAGACAACACCTCTCTGACCCTGATAGTTCTTCTTCTGAATCTGATGGCAAAGGGGAGGCTGAGGTCACTGGCACTCCTACCATATCAATCATGGGTGTTTCTCTGGCTTGGAAGGCCAACCCTGGGTCAACTGTGCTCTTGCCTTGGATCAGCTAGCAGAAGTAACAAATGATGTTGCTGATAGGCAGGACACATTGGAAAGAGAGGTACAAAACCTCTCTTGCTTGAACAAGACAATGAATGGACAGGTTATCCCTTTGTTCTCTCAAACCAATTCCCTGACCACTTGCCTCAATGGGATTGCTGGCACCCTATTGGTGCAACAGATTAAGATTGATGAATTTGGAGCTGACGCCGCTACAAATAGAGATATTAGTGGGCAAAACAGCTCTACCTTGGATACCCTAGAGGAGAGCCTTCAACTCTTCTGGGCTAGACAACCTTCTGCTGAATCTGAGTTTGAGGGCAATCCCCACATTAACGTCCTCAACCCAGGTGACAACAGCCAATCTACCTCATTGTCCATTGACCCCAATTATAAGCCTTCATTCAAACAGATATTTGACCATAAAACCTCTACCATTGCTGCCTTTCTGACAATTTACAAGACTGCAATGCATAGAGCCACCAATGAACTTAAGAAGGAACATATTCTTACCTGTCTGCATCCCACATGCCAAGAAGTTGTGGTCCCCAAACTCCCTTTGATTGTCACTTGGGAGGATATGAAGCACCTCCTTATTGAGGAATTTGGCAGAGACCTCAGCTTGGAAGTCAAGAAGGATGCATTTATGCACATTGCCTTTAAGCCCAAGGAAACCCTGGCTGAATTTGCTGACCGCTTCTATATCAAGGGGCACCAACTTATTACCAGTTGTCAGTTGACTCCCTGATAAGCATAAAAACATACTCCAATGTGTTGAAGGTGAATCAGCTCCTGTGTCTACACTTTAAGGCGCACAAAGCTTCTCTTACTTCCATGAAGAGTATTAAGACCCTCCTGCAAGACATGCACTTGACCCATAGGGGTACCATTGTTTGTGAAAATAAGGCCAGTAATGCTGGGACCACCTCCCATACTTTGTGCATTATGACTCTGGGCTCAGGTGGACAAACCTAAGAGGCAAGGATGCCATAACTGCAGTCAAATAGGGCACCACTTGTGTACCTGCACTAATCCCCAGGTAGAAGGTTGTGACCCTAAGGAACAGGCAGGAAAAGAGAGTTCAGCTTAGAGGCAGAGACACTCTCTGCTGACCAATCTCCCCCGTCTCCCCCTGATCCTCCTTCTGATGAGGAAGCTCTGTCTTCCTCTGGCCCAACTATTCTTCACCTATTCCACAATCTCTCCAGTGATTCAGACCCTGAAGATTCTGATAGTGAAGAATCTGATAGTTATGGCTATTCTGTTCTGGCTGTTCCAGAAACTGTCTCTGTCCTGTACAAGCTTTGCTCTGGGAAGACCACCACCACTTCTCAAGCACCTTCAATTGAAGCCAAAGCCATGGTGGCTTGCCCTTACCTAGCTCAAGCTCATCAACCTCCTGTCTTGGTTGATTCTTCTGAGGAAGCAGCTGAGCTAGCCAAAGCTCTCTTCCAAAACGTAATAGTATCTCTCCCACTGCAGACTTTGTATAAGGATATTCTTGCTTAAAGTGAATGTTAGCTAAGTGGGAGAAAGATCTAGAGGCTACGCAAGATGTGTTGGCAGTCTTTCTCCCCTTTGGAAAAGATACAATCCGTGTGGGAGTATCAATCCAAAAGGTTAAAATCAAAGCCATCTTGGACACAGGTTCTCCAGTCAACGTAGTATCTTCAAAATTAATGAAGAAACTTAAGCTGGCCCCTGACCTCAACTACACTCAATCATATGGTACTACTGGCATGGCTCAAACCCAAGCCATTGGTGCCTACTCTGCTCTGCCAATGAGGTTTGGTAAGCTTCTTATTGTGTCCCCCACTATTGTCCTAGAAAATGAAAGCTATGATCTTCTGGTTGGTATGCAATCCCTCCAAGAATATAATGGAATTGTAAACCTTTGAGATGGGTATCTATCACTCTTAGGATATGAGGTCCCTTTAATTTTTGAGGAACCTCTGCGCCTCCCAGGCAAACATCTTAAGACTTGTGTGCTTAAGTACCTCACAGGTATCTTCTTGCTCAAGTACAGAACTCACTCTTCCAATATGTGTTCCCCTCCTCCTTCCTGTCCCGCAGAGGAAGGTGTGCCTCTCCTTTCCCCCACAGCTATCACCATCCCTCCAGGCTCCCAAGTGATTATAGACTTTCAGATATCTTATGAACTGCCTGAGAAATCATTCTTGGAATTGTACTCCCCTGAGTCTCTCAGCCGCAAAGAGCCTCAATTATGCCCAGGAATCTTAGAAAAAACCCATAAGGAGCCTGTGCAGCTGTTACTAGCTAACTTGGCTGCTTTGCCTATGCAAGTATTGCAGGGCCAAGTTGTAGGGAACAGCCGCATATTAGGGTCAGAACAGGTGGCATCCCTCTACCCTTTTGGAACCTTCAGCAACTTCAATCTCCCTGAAGAAAACCCTCAGGTTCTCTCCCTGTTCACAGATTCCAACTCCCCACAATTAGGTCATTATTTGTTAGATTAATCTGTTTCCTATTAACTGTGCTACTTTACACTTTAAAATTTTGTTTTAATTTTCTTATCAATAAATTTAAATAATTACAACAATTTTATCAAAATAAATCTTATTTAATCCTTATAATATAAAAACCTATATTAAATTAATCATTTTCTACTTACAGCTAAATTAAACTGTATTAAAAGCTAGTAACAATCTTATTTCATATACCATTATTTCTTGAAAGCTGATTAGTACAAAATGACATCATTCTAAAAAGAGCAACATAAAAATACAATAAAAACCAATATGATGCTTTTTGTTGGAAATTAAATTGTTGCCTAAAATCTTAGCTTTTTTTAAAAATATTTAATTTAAAATATAATAATTTTTGAATCCCTCTTTTTAAAAAGAGGACAGATAGCTTTTTTGCATATTTAATAAATAAATATTAAATAATTTTAGGGCTATTTTAGAAAAAATCTAGTAAAAAGTTAAAAAACTAAAGGTAAAATTAAAACTAAACTTTTATTGGAATTCCAGTGATTTTATTCAGCATAAGTAATTTATTCTTAAGTTAAATTTTATAGAAAATATATAATAAAAACTCATAAGAGAGCAAAAGTTTTTCTTTCAAATTCTTAAGTATTTAATATTAATAAAATAGCTTTATACAACTATTTAATAAAATTATATTTTTATACTATATGCTAGAGGTAATATGTATAAAAAATTCAAACATAAAAAAGAATGTATCAATAATCTTGCTTTATTTAATTAAATTTTATAAAGGTTAAAATTTATTTAAACTAAATGGAAAGTGATCTTAGTCATTGTATCTATAAAAATAAGATACAACTTTAATTATACAAGCAAATATTTATATGTGATTAAAAAATAACATTTTTATTTTGATAGATTTAAGATATATAAAGTTCATTTTTTAAGAACTGTTAAAAGTTATAATAAACTTGAGTTTATTTAAAACAAAAGGTTTTTGAGTTGGTTACTAGAAGTAAGCTAAATAATAATTTATACTTTAAATTTAGTTTACTGATTAAAATATCATACTTTAAGAGTTAATTAGCATATTTTATTTCAAATAATAATTTTATAAGCTTACATTCAAAGCCACTTCAAGATACTAAATTGGTATTGAAATATAACATTGCAGCACAATTCCAAAAGCTGAGGTTAAGGGCTTTCTAATGATACTAGTTTGAGCAAGATTGAAGTACTATTTGCCAAAATATCAACAGTTAACCAGAATATAAAAAGGGGTAAATAAACAATGATATCAGACTTCAGGGGTGATATTGATAAATTAAGGAGATCAGTTGGGGGTCAGTTGGGGATTTATGCCTGTAGTGCAAAAGCTCAGCTAACATGGTATTTAAACAGCTCAACTTTACAGAAATTTACTTTACAATCCACACCTTTACTCCTCTCTGATAACTGCACATCTATTTCCAAGCAAGAACTGCCTGAACCAAGCCAAGGAACCCAACCACTATCATTATGGAACCTATCAAGTTTGCACCTCAGATGACACCCTTCTTCTCACTGGGGGCTTCTACTAAGAGAGAAAGAATCTCTATGCTTAAACAAGCATTTCTTTTTACTGCTGGCAATGATCTTAACAGCTTTGTTGAGCATTTCTTATTAAAAACAGAGTTTGGAAAAAGTACCTTCTTACCTGTCATACAAAATTCCAAGACAGATGATTTCCTTAACAACCTAAAGGAATTGATATCAGAGTCCCCTGCCAAGCACCTTCCTTCCCTAAGAGCATTGGTTACATCAAGCTACAGTTTGAAAGAGCTTTGGGATTGTGGATTTAAAATGACAAAAAATGAGTATTCATATTCAAAAAAATAAAAAAATGCTAAAAAAGTATCATTAAATTCAAAAAATAAAAAAGGAAAAAATGATTCAGTAAAGAAAGAAAACATAAAAAATATTTTAAAAATATATTAAAAAATATATTAAAAAATTCATTTCCAACAAGCCAATTCACTAAAAAGTCCCCTGGATTAATTTATGAAGAATTACAAAAAGAATTGAGTGAATACTCAGCTAAAATAAAATACTCCTTATTGAAAACAAAAAAAGAAATTTATGAAGATATGAAAATAAAAAGCATTACTTCTATTTCACTTTCCACTTTCTATAAGCTTATTCCTAATAATATAATTAAAAGCAAAAAACAAACTGATATGTGTAACATTTGCAACATGAAAAAATCATTAGAAATGAAGAAAAAGGATTTGAGTATAAAGAAGTTGCCATTGCCTAAATTTATTAAAGAAAATTTGGAATCTATTGACCTACATGAAAAGTTTTATAAGCATCAAAATGAAGAATATATTAGTGATATAAATAATCTTGATAATAATTCATGTGTTATAGTAATAGACTATAAAGAAAACTTTAAAATAGGTGGGGGTCTTATAGAGACAAATAATTGTTTTTATGAGAAAATGCCTATTTCTTTATTAGGATTTGCAATTGCTTTTAAAGAAAATGAGAAAATTAAATATGAGTATCATAACTTTTTATCTGAAATTTTATCTCATGACTCTTTGTTTTCAGGTCAGTGTTTGATAAGTCTGCTTAAAAATAATAAATTTAAGAATATTAAAAATATTAAAGTTTGGACTGATAATGGTAATCATTTCAGATCTTATGAATTCTTATATTATCTTTTTAAAGAGGTACCTAAAATTATAAAAGGAACAATTAAGTTTAATAGATTTGTTGAGTGTCATGGCAAAAGTATTGTTGATGGTCATTTTGGTGTATTATCTAAAATATTTAAACAAAAGGAAAATGAGATGTATATAAAAATATAAATGATCTCAAAATGGTTTTTGAGAGAGAGGAAGAAAGAAAGGATTTATATGAGTCACTTGTAAATAATTCAGATGTTTCCCAAAAAACCTTTTTTTACATCCATGATAGAAAATCTAGGCCTAAAAAAAGCTGGCTTGAAGTCAAAGCATTTTATGTTAATCTTTCATATTTAATAAAAGATGGTGAGCTGTATGTTTTACCTTTGAAATTTGAGGATGTTAAAGAGTACTCCAAAATAAATTACTGTGAAAAGTTCTGCACAGATGACAGAGAAACAAAGAGAGCTGATACTACTAAAGGATTAGTAGGACATGTTCATGAAGTTGGACGCATAACAAAAACTTATATTTCACATAGGGTAAATAGTCTTTTAAATACAACAACTTTTTTTCTAAAAATAACTAAGAAATTAATTATATGAGCCAAAGATAGGGTAATAGCAATTATAGCTTTGGGGCTGCTATTACTCTCCCATGCAACTCATATATTTGATTCTTGGCTTATTAAAATAGAAAAAAGGGTTTTAGCAAAAAATACAGTTAATAGAAATAAGATTTATTTTTATTATTTGTATATTTTACACTCTTAAACTTTGCTTCAGTAAACTAAGCATTATATTGATGTTCAAAAAACATAAGTTTACGGCACAAGTGATACCAAAGAAGATAAAGGTCTTTGAAATACTTAAGCTGGTGCCTTGGCTTAATCTAACAAATAATGACTCAATTGTTGCCCATCCAACAAAAAGGGTGTGCTGGATCTACTTGAACAGTTTAGCAATATCTGTGCCTCTGGACCTACGGACTATGGCCTAGCTAAAGGAGTCATCCATCAGATTGATACTGGGGATGCACCCCTTTTTGTGCCAAACCATACCGCTGTAGTAGGGTGGAAGATGCCCAGGTGTCTAAAGAACTCAAACAACTTCTGGACGCTGGGTTACTAGCTCCTTCCCAAAGCCCTTGGGCTTCCCTGTTACTGATTCTCAAGAAGAAAGATGGCAGACATCACATTGTAATGGACTACCGCTGCCTGAACTCTCTCACTAAGAAAGACTCATACCCCTTGCCCAGAATTGACAATGCTCTTAGACAGCTAGGTGGTTCCAAGTTTTTCTCAGCCATGGATCTAGCTTCTGGGTACTGGCAAGTTGACTTATCTCCTGAAGATTGAGAAAAGGCTGCTCTTATCACTTCAGAAGGCCTTTTTGAACCCACTCGAATGCCCCAGGGACTCTGCAATGCCCCTGCCACATTTCAACGGGCTATGGACTCCATCCTACAAGACCTAAAGCTCTCTTGTGTCCTTGTATACCTTGATGATATCACTGTGTTCAGCGCTACTTTTACCAACCACTTGGAACACCTCAAGGCTGTCTTCATCAAGATTTGCAAAGCTGGCTTGAAACTCAAACCCTCCAAGTGCTCCCTCTTCAAGGAACATCTTGAGTTCTTAGGTCATGAGGTCACTCAAACCAGAATCCGCCCCATGAATAATAAGGTGGAAGCCATTGACAAGATGCTACCTCCCACAAATCTTTGAGAGGTTCAAGTGTTCCTTGGTATGATGGGCTACTACCAACAGGTTATACCTGATTTTGCTGAACTGAGTGAACCCCTCGTCCAACTGCTTTGCAACGTCCCCTTTGAATGGACTGACAGCCAACAACAAGCATTCAAAGCACTGAAGGCCAAGCTCAAGGAGGATTCTATCTTAGTCTATCCTGATTATGATAAAGAGTTCATCTTGTATACTGACGCTAGTGGAGTAGCAGTGGGTGCCATCCTTGCCCAACTTGACAATGAAGGCGTGGATTGACCTGTAGCCTACTTTGTCAAGGGTCCTCAATAAGCATGAGAAGAACTACAGCGTCACTGAGAAGGAATGTTTGTCAGTGCTGTATGTGGTAAAACAGTTTTGGCATTACATTTATGGGACCCACTTCACGGTGGTCACAGATCACTCCTCCCTCAAATGGCTGCAACAGTTAAAGGAGCCTGAAGGTCAACTAGCACATTGGGCTCTGCGTCTACAAGGGTACAATTTCACTGTGATACACCGTCCTGGGGCCCAACACCAGAACGCTGATGTCCTGTCCAGAATGCCAATCCTAGCTATCCATCCCACTGACGCTGATTGTCTATACAAGTTAATAGGGTATCCTGACTCTTGGACCACTGAACCAGAAGACATCTGCTTAGCACTACAGACCCTATCCAAGGACACTGTAATTTGCAATAGACAACTCTTCAAAAAGGTTAACAATGCCTACCTAACCTACGTTTGCCCTAGCATGAGGATAGCCATCATCCTCCAAGCTCACATTGACACTGGCCATGGAGGCATAGCCAAGACTCATGACTGGTTATGCAAGAACTTCTATTGGGAGAACATGCGCCTCCTGATCCCTGATGTCCTTGCTTCCTGTCATTCCTGTCAACTCCAACGCCCTCACCTGTCCCAACACCAGTTCAAACTCATCCCCCCAAAGCATGCCTTCCACATGGTGAGTATTGATGCTGTTGGGCCTTTCCCTTGGTCTAGGTCTGGATGTCAATTCATCTTGGTTGCTGTAGATCACTTTAGCAAGTGGGTTGAAGCCAGAGCAACAAAATATATAACTGCTAAGACCACAGCTACTTTCTTGCTGCAAGACATTTTCTATCAACATGGCTGCCCTCAAGTCCTGCTCTCTGACAATGGTACCAACTTTAATGCTCGTCTCATCACTTCTATTGTCAAAGCTATGGGAACTCACCAATTGTTCTCTGCGCCTTATAACCCCTCAACCAATGGAACTGTCAAATGAGCAAACTCCACCCTTGTGTCCATAATGAGGAAGCTCACGCTCTCTGAAACTGCCAATTGGGACATGTTCCTCCCTGCTGCTCTCTTTGCTTACCGACTCAGTAGGCATTGCGTGATGGGCCATTCCCCTTTTGCCGTGCTGTATGGACGTGAGGCAGCTACCCCCTCAATCTTGGAACCCCCTTTGATCAAATTTGATATGTCTGCAAATCCTGAAGCCCATGTTAAAGACTTAACCAATTGTATCATTGACATCCAGGTGACAGATTACACTACTGCTTACAAGGTTAAGGCCCTGGAGCTCTCCCTGTCCAATGCTGCTAGAGCCCCCCTCCCTGAGTATCAAATAGGTGATCTAGTTCTCTACTACCAGAATTTTACAGGTGGTAGAGCCCATAAGTTAGATTCCCTCTGGGTTGGGCCCTGTGAGGTCACCTTTAAGAAGGGTGTTGAGTATACAGTGAAACTACTGTCTTCTGAACGTCCTTTTGCCTGTGTTCATTCCAAATTTCTCCGCAAATATCACCTCCCTGTGTCCAATCTTGAGGGGGGAGATGTTGTAAATTGCGCAATTAATGCTATTTTGATATGGCCTTCAAATTGTGATAGTTGCAAAGATTTGGCTGGGTTTGCTTTCAACTTCAGAAATTCCTTGCCTTCTGCAAATGGGTCTGGTTCAATATCCACCCATTCTGGATTATTGTACCTGTCTGTTATTGATCCTGGTATGACCTCATCCCAACATGACCCCCTCAGCCACTCTGTCTTCCTAATGAGTGATCACCGTCCCTTGTCTACTATTTTAAGTAGAATCATTACTCCTAATAAAGACAAGTTTATCCACATTTGCGTTGGCGTTTATAATCTTCAAGCTTTTCCTGTCCTTTTTGCCAAAAGGACTTTTACATCTTGTTTTCCAGGAAATTAAGGTATGTGTCCGTAATTTTGCCCTGAAGGCTAACCCAAGGCTAGCTTTGAACCTCAAATCTTTTGTTATAAAGATTTCCCGCCGTGTCCTCCAGGATGTTGTCCCCTGGAGCCAAACACAACATTGGCATTGAAGTTAGCCCCATTGTCAGATAACAACACTTGAAGACAGCTATGACAAAAGAATACATCTTGCAATAGAAAGGCGGTGGTTGTCTTGGCAGTGATGTCCTTAGTAGGGCGAGCTTTTACCCACTTGCTAAAATTATCAGCAGCAATTAGGATAAAGCAGCAACCAGAGCAAGAGCAAGGGAGAGGCTCTACAGTGTCAATGCTGACAGTATGAAAGGCGTGGTGAGGGGGGGCTAGCTTAAACTTGTGTGAGGCAGCTCAAGGTTGCTGGAGCTGGAAATTGTGGTAACTAGCAATGTCATCTGGAATCAGCAGGAAAAGGTTCTCCTAGAAATAGGTTTTCTGGAGCCAGTCATAGGTCTTGGCAATGCCTCCATGTCCCGTCTCCTTATGAGCTTGAAGCACCAACAAAAGGCAAAGACTAGGCCACACATACAGTAGGTAGAAGTCTTGTACTTTCTTGAAAAGCTGATTGTCACAAATGAGCGTGTCTTCAGATAGCTTTGATAGGGCAATACAAACTTCTTCTGTCTTGTTCTCCCAGGAGGAAGAATACCCAATTAGTTCATATAGTCAATATGCCTCAGCAGGGTGTAGAGCAAGGATGGGCATTCTGGACAATCCATCAGCATTTTGATGTTGAATCCCAGGACAGTGTAGCACTGTAAAGTTGTAGACTTTCAGGCAGAGAGCACATCTAGTAAGTCGCCCTGCTGGTTCCTTAAGCTGTTGTAACCACTTAAGCAAAGCATGGTTGGTGACCACCATGAAATGGGTGCCATATATGTAGTGGCAGAACTGCTTGACAACATGCAACACAGCAAGACATTCTTTCTCTGTGACACTGTAATTCTTCTCATGCTTGTTGAGGACACAAGAAGTATAAGCTACAGGATGATCCACACCTTCATCATCTAGTTGAGCCAAGCTGGCCCCAATAGCCAGGTCACTAGCATCAGTATATAGGATGAATTTTTTTATTGTAGTCAGGATATACTAGAATGAGAGCCTCTTTGAGTTTTTGCTTGAGGGTCTCAAAGGCTTGTTGCTGGCTAGCAGTCCATTTGAAGGGGACATATTGTAACAATTGGACCAAAGGACACTGGTGTTGGCAAATTTGGGGATTGATTGTATGTAGTATCCCAACATACCCAGAAAGACTTGGACTTCTTGCAGGTTGGTGGGCAAAAGCATTTTATCAATGGCCTCAACTTTCTTAGTCATGGGGCAAATTCCTGTCTGAGTCACCTCATGTCCCAAGAATTCAAGGTGTTCCTTGAAGAAAGCACACTTAGATGGTTTCAACTTGAGGACCAGACTCTCAAATCTATATGAACACTTCCTTGAGGAAATCCAGGTGATCTGTAAAGGTAGTGCTGAAGACTTTTATATTGTCCAAGTACACTAGGTCACATGAGAGCTTTAAACCACAGAGGATGGAGTCCATGGCTTGTTGGAAAGGAGCCAGTGCATTGCAGAGCCCTTGCAGCATTTGTGTAGGCTTAAACAATCCTTTGTAAGTAATGAGTGCGGCCTTTTTTTTATCCTCAGAAGAGATATCAACTTGCCAGTATCCAGAATCTAAATCCATAGCAGAGAAGAACTTGGAGCCGCCAAGGCAGCAGAGAGCATCATCAATGCGTGATAGGGGATAATAATCCTTTTTGATCAAGGAGTTCAAGTGTTGGTAGTCCATCACAATACAATGGCCTCCATCCTTCTTCTTCAGTATGAGCAAGGTGGAGGCCCATGGACTTTGGGAAGGAGTTAATAGCCCTGCGTCTAATAGTTTCTTGAGCTCTTTAGACACCTGAGCGTCTTCTACACAACTGCAGTAATAAGGTTAGTGCGGAAGGGGGAGTGTCACCAGTATTGATCTGGTGAATGACAACTTTGACTAGACCATAATCAGTGCTATCTTTAGCAAAGATATCTGAGAACTGATCTAGCAAATCCATCACCTCCTTCTGTTGTACTGGGGATAGTTGCAGGAAATCTTGAGCAGTGAACAAGGACAGAACTTGGGGCTTGTCTTCAGGTAAATTAAAATCCTGGAACGTACCAAAAGGATGTAATGATAGGACATCAGGAGCATTCAACAACTTGCCATAGCCAACAAAATGCCTTGTAGATACATGTATGGGGAGGGCAGTTAAGTTGGCAACCAGAAATTGAACGGTGTCTTTATGAGAGATGTCCAAGATTCCTGGGCAGAGATAGGGTTCATTGCGTCCTAGCAAGAGAGGAGAGTACAACTCTAGGAATATACACTTTGGAAGCTCATACAATATTTGGGAGTCTAAGATAGCCTGAGACCCAGGAGGAATAGTCACAGCAGAAGTTGCCAAGAGAGGAATCCCTTCTGACGCAGGACAAGCCATAGGAGGAAACTTCATGTTGGAGGAATGGGTTTGGTATTTTAAAGTGAAAACACTAGTGTGATATTCCAAGGTACATGTCTTGAGGCGCTTCCCAGGAACTTTAACTTGCTCTTCAAAAATCAGAGGGACCTCATACCCTAAGATAGAGAGGTAGCTGTCCTTCAAGTTGATGATCCCATTGTATTTACTAAGGAATTGAGTACCCACTAGGAGGTTGTAACTCTCATTCTCCAAGACAACTGCAGGCGCGGCCAAGAGTAGCTTACAAAAACGCATGGGAAGAGCAGAATAAGCCCCTATAAAGCGGGTCATAGATAACTTAGCTGTGTCATATAGCTGATGGTAATTAAGGTTGGGGGAAAGTTTGAGCTTCTTGACAAGCTTTGAGGAGACAACATTAACAGGAGACCCTGCTTCTAAGACAGCCTTGATTTTCACTTTTTGGTTGGATATTTTCACACAAGTGGTGGTAAAACCAAAGGGAGGAAAGACAGCCAGAGTGTCTTGAGCTTCTGCTAGCTCTTTGTCCCATTTTTCAATCATGCATCTCATTCCTGGAAACTCCTTATAGACATTCTGGAGAGGAAGCAAGACTGAAAGGTTCTTGAATACAGTGTCAGCAACCTCAGCAGCTTTTTTCTGATGACTCTACAAGCACCAGAGACCTCTTAGCTTGAGTGAGGTAAGGACAAGAGACAACCTTCTTGGCTTCCAGCAGCAGCTTGGCGGCCATTGCAGATTTCTCAGAATGCAACTTATAAGGGACCACAATAGTTTCAGGGACAGCAATAACTGAATACCCATAGGCGTTGAGATCTTCCACATCTGAATCATCCATATCAGAGTTGTCAGAGATGTTGTGGAATAACAGCAAAATGGGAGGAGCCCAAGTATCAGCAGGCTCATAGTCAGCAATGGAGGGGGGAGTGAAGGAGACAGGTAAGAATTGTCAACCAAGAGCGTCTCTGCCTCTAGTTGACTGTTCTTTTCCCGGCTGTTCCTTGGGATCAGCCCCTTAAGCCCAAGGATTGGTGCAGACTCAAGAATGGTGGCCTATCTGGCCACAGTTATGGCAACCTTGACGTCTAGGAGAATTTTGAAAGTTTATTGTGAGGATGCAAGGGCCATGGGAAGAAAAACCATAATTAAAGGCGGCACAATTCTCCTTCACAACCGCTCCAGAATGGGTAAGGTGCATGTCCTGCAACAGCGTCTTTATGCTCTTCATAGAGGAAAGCATAGCTTTATGGGCCTTGAAGTGAAGACACAGAAGCTGGTTAACTTTGAGGGCTTGAGCACAAGCCATGTAAGCTTTATGTGCCATCAATTGTCTGCTTGTTATCAGTTGCTGTCCTTCCATGTAGAATCTAACTGAAAATTCAGCTAGAGTCTCCTTAGATTTGAAAGCAATGTGCATGAAGGCATCCTTCTTCACTTCCAGACTAAAGTCTCCACCAAATTTGTCAATCAGAAGCTGCTTCATATCTTCCCAGGTCTCAATGGTTGGCAGCTCTGGCACTACTACCTCTTGGAAGGTTGGGTGCAGACAGGTTAGAATGTGTTCCTTCTTAATCTCATCCAAGGCTCTTCTTGTGGCAGTATCATAGATAGTTAGGAAAGCTGCAATGGTCGAGGTTTTGGGATCAAAGACTTGCTTAAAGGTAGGCTTAAAATGTGCTTCTGGATTTGGGCCACCATTGCTGCTATCAAGTAAATTTATGCATGGGAAGAATTCTGCTTCAGATTTGGAGGGAGGCTGTCTGGTCCACAGCTGGCAAACACTTTCCTCAAGAGTAGTCAGGGTCTCAGCAGTGCAGATACCTGTATTATTAGCTAGGGTGGTCTGCTGCTCAGTAACATCTAGGCGTTGGCCCTATGTTGTTACTACCATGGAAAGCTTAGCCAGTCAGGAGGTCAGGAAAGAACCCACTGAGAGGCAAGGGGAAAACCTGTCATTTAATGAATTAATTAATTCACCCATTCCTTGTACGTCTTTGTCAAGGTCAGAGTGGTCCTGTATCAAGTGGTCCACTTCATTGGCTAGAGAAATCAACTCTCTAGCACATTAGATTTTTTGGGGGCTTCTGGAAGGCCAGGGTAGCAGCCATCTTAATTGATAACCCTAGTTGGACTAGCAGCAGTCACCATCATTTCTTGTAGGGCAGCAACCTCTTGCTGTAGCTCAGTAACTTGGGTTGTCAAAGCAAGCACCTGGGAATCTGGCTGAGGTGCTTTGGTAGGGCAATATTGACTGCAGGTAGACACTTGTAGCTCTCAAATGACATCCCATAGTCTCTGTTCTCTATCCATCAGATCATCAGATGGGGGAAAAAGGGAACAACTGGCTTGGGCATAGACAACTCATTCACTTGAGTCTGGAGCTTGGCAATGGCAGCAGCAGTGGCAACCCTTTCTCAATCAAATTCTTCACTGAGCTTGTGAAGGCCTTTGGCAGCAAGGTCTGCACCTGCTGTAGTTGATTGAAGGAGTAATCACTGAACGCATTGAGCTGCTGCAAAATTTGTTTATAATTGGTAAGATAGGTGTTCAAAGTGGAATCTACTTGAGTTTGCAAGGGCTGTTCCAACTGATGAAACTCATGTAGACATTCTCTGATGTATTAATGGATGCACTGCCACATTTATTCAATGAGATTAACCAAGCGGGTCTGGGAGGTGACAGAGTTGCACTGATTGTCTGATACCAAGAAAAAAGGGAGTGGATCCACTGTTGGTAGGCCGCAAACTAATCCCAGTGATAAGTGACAGCTGCTTGTAGAGATGAAATCTCCTGAATGTGGAGCCCTAACACCATTTAATGGTGGGCTAAGGCAGTTTATACAAAGGATGACAATAGGTGCTCAGCAGAGCCAGCCGCTGAGAGGAGATGCTGTGGAAATTGTGAAGCCACAAGCAATTTGTAGTATTCCGCTCAGCTGAACTGAACCTGGAGGCAAGGGATGGCTCCTTCACAGGCTAACCTAAGGGCTACTGCCATGACTTGTTTTAAGTCAGGGGTACCCAAGGGATAGGCCACTAGACAGGAACCATTCCCAAGGTTCAGCACAGTAGGAACAATAGGTGGGTCTGCAATGTCTTCTTTAATAGGAGGACAGGTGATTTCAGGTGAAGACAGCTCTTGTATAGGAGGAGGCAAAGGACCTGAAAATGTGGTTGCCAAAGAGATAACTGAGGGGCTTACAGCCCCTGTAGTGAGCACCATTTTTATCATGTTCTGAGGAGCAGCACAGACACACAACAGGGAATACTAACCTTGGGATTGGATTTATACTAAGTCTTGGTTATATGGCAGGGAAGACTATGTGATTACCTTGTGGCCCTGAATGAATAATCTCTACTAGTTGTGGCTAGAGAGAGGCAACAAAGTACTTGGAGACACAAAGATAAGAATGTGAATATAACTTAATTTTTATTAGTAAATAGGAAATGGAATATATAGTGGTTGAAAATATTATAAAGTACTACCAGGATGGTGGGATCACTTGCCACAAGCATGAGTGGGGCAAATGAGTTGTGCAGAATCAGGAAGCTGAACAATTTAATTTCCTGATTCAGAGCCAGACTCATTTTGAGGGACAAAAGCAAAAGAGAGAGATTTGTCCTTGAAATAACCCACCAAAGGCAAAATCAAAACATAGTGAATGGTGGCATTCACAACAGGATGTCAATTATTACTCAGCAATATCAAAAACTGCAGATGAATATGCCTACCAGACAGAGCTCAAGGACATGCTGGAGGAGTGGGTTACCCAACAAGCTGTGTATACAGCTGTACTGAGTGAGGAGATGAAGAAGCAAGAATAGCAACCAAAGAAATCAGGGCTGCAGGGCATACCTGTTGGTCCTACCTCACCAACCACCTGACATGCATCTTGCAGATGTATGTCTCTACAATTTGGTTCTGCTCTCAGGCGCTCAAAGCCTGCCATCTACAAAAAACTGTGCACCCAAATTGATAAGGGTTATGAGCTTTTCCCTTCCATATTTGTCCAGGATTTATCTGATCTCATCATCTTCTATGCAAGTGATAGTGATAGCCCAGAAAGGACTCCCACCTCCCCCCACACTCATCTATTTGGTTTGTCAAGCCCACATATGTGACAGAAGAAGAATTTGAGCAATTGAAGCATTCAGCTCTTGCAGCCTCTTCCCAGTCAACAAACCCTGCCTCCCCAACCCCCCATAAAGACCAAGCCACCCACCTTCCAACCCTGACTCCCAAACCACCCATTCCCTCCCCACTACCTCTGATGTGGTCCCTTTTATGGGCACATAAGAAGGTGACGTACATTCTGCCCATTCCATCCCCTACTCTTCATTTGATGAGTAAAATAAAACCTTTCTTTGTAACAACTTATTAAAACTGATGTCATTTCTTCCAATTCATAATTAATAATATTTTTCTTTTACATGATTGACATTCCCCAGATTTATACAATGTTGTACATTTGATGTGGTAACATTAATTATTTGCATCAATATTTTTAATTAGCAATAATAATTTAAGCACCACAAATGTAAATATTGTTGCAACCAAGTTTCCAGACTCTCCTGCTAAAGTATCCTACAATACACAGGGGGCGCTCAAGGAGCTGCCCCTTGACGTATCTAACAACATGGATTAATCTTATGGTAATATCAAATGGCGGGTACTTCATCCTAATTAGGAGCACTGCCAATTTGACTTGCTGGTCCCTGCACAAGTTATTCCTTGGCTTTGAACCTTATATGGAACTTCCCACTATGCCACCCCCTTGTGGCCTTGTGGCTTTCCCCATATGGTATATTAACCACAATACTCTACAACAAACAATACCTTATTCTTATTATTCTGTCCTTTATATTGGACTGTTGTCTTCCCCAACTTCCAAATACTGAATCCTCATTGGTTCAGTTGTAACAATATTGCATTAGAATATTGCAACTAGACATTAACTCTTGATATTTAGATATTATGTGCATAACTCAATTCATTTTTTTTAATAAAATTCATTATAAACTTGGCATTTTTCATTGTAATTTTATAATTGAACTGTGTCTATATTAGGGAGCCATTAAAACTTATTACAGATATTGATACATAGTGCATTTTACGGTCTGCATATTTACCTATTGATAATAATTCTGTAAAATTTAAGTCAGATTTTTTGAGTTAATTTATAATTCAATGGATCAATAAGTCACTGTTTATGACCATTTATTGGCTTATTTTCTTTTCTCTGACAATTGTGAATTTTCTGATAATTATGCACTAGCATCTAATTTGCTGTTTTCACATCCCATTGCACATGCATAGGATCTGAAACCAACCAATAGTATACCAGTGTGTAATTACCAGAAATGCACAATGCCACAGCAAAGAAAATCAGCCTATTAATGGTCATAAACAGTGATTAATTAATCCATTGAATTATTTATAACTCACAAAATCTGGCTTAAATTTTACAGAATTGTTATCAATAGATAAATACATAGGCTGTAAAATGCACTATGTATCAATATCTGTAATAAGTGTTAATGACTCCCAAGTATAGACACAGTCCAAATATAAAATTACAATATAAAGTGCCAAGTTTACAATGAATTTAATTATACAGCATGCATCAAGTTATACACATAACACTGAATCAACATTGCTGCTAATAGGGCCCAGTATAGTTAACATTCAATAAAACATTCACAATTCAATGAAAAATCAATAAAATACCAGTTTCAAATAAAATTACACACTGAAAAATATAATCTACACGTTCTAATTTGTATGGCTATTTTAATGCGCTTCTGGTGTATTTTTTAGTGTATTATGCTATTTTTTGTATAATTGCAAGTTATTTGTATTATTTGCAAAAATTGTCAATAAAATGTACTATTATCTAGAAAATATTATTATGCATTTATGGTAGTACTATAAAAACCAGTTGTTTTGATGTAATTCAAACAACATTTCAAATATATACAGCCTAATAAAAAAAGGAGTCAGCTCTCCAAGAGGTTGTTGAGCTCAAACATAACATCAGGGAAATTGTAATAAATCAGCTGGGGAATGAGGGAAGGGCTTTGGTCCAGAAAAATGAAACTGCAAAAAATAGTCTGGGAACAATAGTTAAAGAAGAAAGCAAGGATAAAGTTTTAAATCTACAAAAGGAAAAACATAAATGTTTGAATTTCAACAATGAAAGTTACAACTTGTGGGAGTTTCCAAAAAACAACCAAAAAAATCCTCAAATTTCAAAATGATTGAAGGAACTGAAATTTCAAAGGAAATTAACACAAATAAAGAGGAAACTGATAAAAACAAAAGAAATGAAAATAATCAAATGTAAACAGATGAAAATGAAACACAATCAAGAAGCAGAAGCGCTTCAAAAGATACTAAAAAATTATCAAATGAAAATCAAGAGAAAGCACAAGTAGCACAGAAAATAAGAAAAATCAAGCCCAGGAAATCAAATGAAGAGCAGCCAACACTCATGAAGTTTGAAGAAGGAGCGCCTGTGGCTGAGGGGGACACAGGGGAAACAATTGGTAAGTCTTTTTATGTTTTACTTATATTTATTTTAGTCATCACCAGGAATGGGGATGAGGTTGCAAAAGTGGGGACCTTTACGCCCAGTTGGTTTTAAGGGGGTTACCAATCACTGGTAGCCCCTGTAAAGCAAAGAAATAAAAATGAAATAAATAAAATAAATAAAATAATTCAAAAGAACATGAATGAATTTGAAAATAAGGAAGCAAAGAAAAAGGAATATTTACTACCCACAGGGTGCTTGACATGGATTAGGGAAGCATATGAAATAGGAGCAAATATCAATTTCAAAGAGATGAATAAAATTTGAGGAGAAATCAAGATAAATTTCAATGAATATATTTATGAAAGTATTCAACAACTTCCCTTTTCAAACATCAATTAATACAAAAAAATCCAATAAAAACTGACTTTCAAATAGGAACTGAATATCTTAAAACTGAAATTTTAAATGAAGTATTCAAAGCATTATCAAATAAAGTTGGGGACACAGTCCTTGTGAATACGTTTGAACCTTTATTTATTTTGTTTTCCAAGGCATGGGGGCAGATACAAGCCAGGCGCCCCCTAGAACTATCTTCAAGTTCAGCAACGTGTCCTACATCAACAGATTAGTTAGAATGTATAAAAATTATGCATCTTTACAGAAAACTATACCTCTCAAAGGATTCATATTGCAACATACCTAGGAATACTTTTACACTGCATATTAAAAACAAGTGTTATAAAATTAGAGGATGTACCAATACAACTTGACATATGCCAATTAGCACTAGAACAACATAAGACACTGCAGGGGTACGGGACAGTTGAGCATGTCCTGTACAACTCCTTTGCACTGGATCCACTTTTTGGTTATTATGTGTCTCCCAAAAATAACTTACTAATCAGTTTGCTTACACAATTGCCTTTTATTAAGCACTCAGCAACCACCAGGGTGCTGAGCGCCACCCCTCTACCAATTGGCACCAGAGTTGGTCACCATGAAAATAAGAGTACATGGATCCAATTAGACACATTAGCAGAAAATCTGATTTCAGGGTATAATACCCCATAATAATTACATTCCCCTTTGAAATTTGCATCCCCCTAATAAAAATATTCTCTTGCAGTTTAATTTTAATTTTGATTTTATTTCTATTTTTTAAATTATAATAGTAATATATAATTAGGTTGATAATACTGTAAATTCAGAACCTGGATGTAAAAATGCGGGATTGTCAAATCCTTGGTCCAAATTCCAAATCACTTTTGCAGGATGACATTTTTTTAATTAAATTGGTTTTTTATATTTTTATTTGAATTTTTAAAAATGCAAGAGCTTATAGACACTTTGCAAAGTTCAAGTTGAACTGCATATTTCTAATGGACAAAATGAATTAACTTCAATCAGATTTGAAGTGTTCAAATTCATCAACCATTTTCATTAAGTTTACTATGTTTTTTGAAATTGCAGGATTGTCAAATCCAAGAACCAAATTTCAAATCACTTTTGGATGCCACTAGTAAACTCAGATATTAATTTCAGGAACTGGAATCCAAATTGAATGTACAGTAAGCACACTAGGAAACACAAACCCAAATCAAGAAGCTCCACCCCAACTAAAATCAAATGAAAAATTTAATCTCATTAACCATGTTTAGACATAAAAAGTGATTAAACTTTAAAATTATCCAAACCTGGAAAGTATACAATATTATACACTTCAAAGCACAGATATAGAAATTCTGTTACTATTCAAGGCTAAATCAGGAGAAAAAAACTACTCACTACTCACTACTAAACCAAAAATCCCTTTAATTAAATATTTAATCTAAAATATATTTTTTTTATTTTATTTTTATAGACCATTGATTGCATTCCCAACCAGCTCCTGCACCAGCCTGCAAGGCAGTACGTCCACAAGGGCATCCCAGAGGGTCCAAGAACAGACCCAAAACCCAACTTGAGGGGAGTCATGCCAACACACAGGCCTCTCAAGGCGTCAGCGCCAGCCAATCACCTCCCCTGAATCACAAGCCAGAACAACCAGCTTAAATCCTAGAAAGAAGCCACTCTCAAGGCCTGCCACCAAAGTCTTCTACCCGTACCAAGGTCACCAGGAACATTGAGGTTACTTACACCTCCACCGTGTACCCAGTTGTCACCTGGCCCCACACTCTAGACCCAAGAGTTTCCACCGCATGCCCCTGAGTTTTTGACACGTCTTAAAAGCTTTTAACCACCACTGTTAAGCCATCTGCGCCTGTGATGTATTCAACCATTGACGGCACCACTGCAACCAAGAGTGATCCCACCTTCTACACAAAGGTCCCCATCCCCTGTGTAGAGCCTGCTAGCCAGGATGCCGCGGTACCATCCAAGGGCCGGCGTCAGTTGACAGATAGTGAGTGTGAAGCTCTCCTCAACTGATTGAACAGGGGAATGGCAGTTTGGGATATTGTGTCCAATTTGGTGTCACGCCCAGATATATTGGCAGCATCAACACCAAATATGGCAACACCGGGAAAATTGCCAAATCTTCTAGGGCAAAAAGACAGCCAAAAATCCTGCAGCCCAATCATTTTGATGCAATCAAGCAGTGGGTAATCAAGGATTACCACCTGGACACACTTGCTGTCCAATCAATGCTTGCCACAGATTTCAGGCTTTCTGTCTCCAAAACCCTTGTTTACAAAGCAATAGTTTATTTGGGCTTCTCCTGGAAAGTACTGGGAGTTTCTTTGTATAATAGAAATAGCGCCAAGACCATCAAGGATCAACACATTTATGCCAAGACCTATATGGCTCTTAAGCAGACTGGTAATGTCCAGTTCTTTTATATTGACAAATTGTTGTTTTCCTCCTCACTCAGGTCTAGGAACAGGTGGGTCAAGAAGGGGTCCAAGGATGGTGTAGCATCTTGTGCAGCTGTCCATTCCCAGACCTATTCCATGGTTGCACTTCTTGGTCCCTGCAGGTTGGATCAATATCAGATGGTCAAGGGTTCCCATAATAACAGGACATTCCTTGATTTTCTCTAACCTGTCAAGGAGTACTTTCAGATCAATTACTGGGGCACAACTAACATTGTTGTGCTTGATAATGTCAGGCTCCACAAGGTGGATTTGGTTGTTTCTGAGTTCCCGCCCATTGATAAAAACAACCATTCTGCCAGTCACTGCCTTGCAGACTGCCCAATGAAACTCCTCTTCCTCCCCCCATATTCTCCATCCCTTAACCCAATCAAGGAGGTCTTTGGGTGGATCAATAATAAGGTTAAAGCAGGGCTCCCACAGGACACCAAAGATCTCTTCAATATCCTTGAGTTCAGTTAATTTGCAATGCCACCTGATATGGTGGCAGCTTTTTAAAAGCACTTCAACTTGTTCCTCCCCAAAGCCTGTAACTCTGAGCCAATCAAATAAATGGGTGCTCTGTTTTTTATTTGTTTTTATAGATTATTATTTTATTTTTATTAGGATGCAAAAATTATTATTTATATATAATGACTTGACATTGAACTGTATTATAGACATAAAGAATTTTTACAAAAGTTAAATAAAATTAATTATAATAGATATAGAGATACATATTTTTTATTATAATGCACTCATTATTGTATTGATTGTTGCGCTAACAAATAATTAATTTTAAAAAAGATAGAAATAGATTAATTTTATTTAATGATTGTGAACTCTTTTTAATACCATTGAATTTTTTTAAAAGCCACAATTTTGACCTTGTGAGGCATCACCTGATCCTTATCAATTCAGTGCCATTACAGCCACACAACACAAAAACCAATGATTTTCAGGTATATCAAACTAATTAGTACGTATGACCCAGGTTAAGCATAGCAAATCTAATTTTCAAATCATATTACAAGGGAAATTAATTTAGAGTTCTAAACAATAATTTTTTTAAAACATAAGTGGAGAAGACAGCTTGATGCAGATGAATAGAGCTTGTGTTGTTTAACTACGTAATATATGAACCTGTACTCAACAAGCAACTAAATAAACATAATTTTAATCATATTTTATTATTTCACATGTTTGCTTACTATAACTACTAAATTATAATATATTTACATATCTTACAATTATAATTTAAATATTAAAGAAAAATTTAAAATAAATCAAACAGAAAAATAAAATTAAAAAATAAAAAAAGATAAATTGTAAGGGAAGATAATTTATTAAGGGGATGCTAATTGCAAAGGGGAATGCAATTATTCCAAGGTATTATACCTCAAAATTAAATTTTCTGCTAATGCATCTTATTGAGACCACATACTCTTCTGTACATGGTGGACGCCTCTGGATGCAATTGCTAGAGGGGTGGCGCTCAGCAACCACCAGGTTGCTGAGCACCTATTAAAAGGCAGTTGAAAAATCAAATTGATTAGGAGTTGGTTCTTGGGGGTATTGTGTATCTGTACAACAAAGCTAACATAAAACAGCTGTATAGAACATGCTCTACAGTTTGGTAGCCCTTCAGCGTCTTCATTTTGTCCAGTGCCAGTTGGCAGACATCTATTTGAAGGGGGACACCCTCCAGCCTTTTCATGTTGGTTTTCATGATTCAGTGGATGATTACCCCAAGGTAAACAGCAAGGTGCAGTTGTTGTGAAAAATAGCTTTCTGAAAATAAATAGAATTTCTTGTATATAATGACTAATCTATTCATATAGGACATATTTAAAAATCTGAGTAAAGGCAAGGCGGGCATTTTAGAGGGATTGACCACCCATGCCTCTGCAAAAGATATGAATAAAGGTTTCATCTTATTGACTAAGAATACTTTGCCTATTTGATTTAATACTACTTTTATTAAATTATTGAAGATTGCTGCCTTGATTTTTCTTGTGGAACTTGATTGATTTTTTAGGTTTATTTCATATGATTTCTTAGTTGAAAATTGAAATTGTTCAAGATATTCAAAGATATATTCATCAAAATTCCTGTTGACATTTATTTGGATATCCATCATTCCTTTGAAATTGATACTTGCACCTACTTCATAGGCTTCTCTGACCCAAGTTGAACTTCCTTCTGACACTTTGAATTCCTTATTCATTGCTTCTTTTGTTGCATATTGATTGATGTTATTTTCAATTATTTTATTAATTTTATTTTTATTTATTTGAATTAAAGGGGCTACCAGTGATTGGTAATCCCTGTAAAACCAACTAGGCGTAAAGGCTGCCACTTCAGCAACCTTGTCCCCATCCCTAGCTATAACTAAATTAAATACAAATAACACATGAAAATACTTACTGATTGTTTCACCTGTGGCCCCCTCCGCCACCAGCGCCCCTTCAGCAAACTTCATGAGTGTTGGCTGCTCTTCATTTAATTTCCTGTGTCTTATCTTCCTTATTTTCTGTGCTACTTGTTCTTCCTCTTGATTTTCATTTGATAAATTTTCAGTATCTCTTGAAGCACTTCTGCTTCTTGATTGTGTTTCATTTTCATCTGTTTCCATTTGATTGGTTTCTGCTTCATTTGTGTCAATTTCCTTTGAAATTTTAGTTCCTTCAATCAGCTTGATTATCTTATTGTTTTCATTGGCCCCTTGCCAGAACTCTCACAAATTGTAGGCTGCATCATTGAACTTCAGATTTGATAAAAAATTTTCCTGTAGATTAAGTAACACTTCTTTGTTCTTTTCATCTATAATATTTCCCAATTTATTCAGAGCATCTTCCTTTGACTGGATTAGTTGCTGGCCTCCATTGCTCAGCTTTTCTGTTACTAATTCCCTGATAGTTTTTTCTATTTCAACAACCTTTTGCAGATGTGCTTCTAATTCATTTATCAAGTTGTAAATATTTGACATTTTGTTGGAAGTATACCAAAAACCTGTTTTTATAGTACTACCATCAACGCCTGTATATTTTTTATTATTGTCAGAACTTTTGGTTCTGCTCTCAGACCTGACAGTCTGATTACAATTTGCTTTATTGGGTAGTTGAGTAACCTTAGTAATTGTGTTGATAGTTAGCTTGTATGGCAAAAAGCGTTACTTGCAACGTCTGATATTTCCTTGGCAAGGCAATAGCTAGCAATGTCCAAGGGAGGCAACTTCCAAGCTGCTTTCTATACAGGCAGCTTGCTAGTTCTTTGAGTTCTGACAATGGTCTTTGAACTCAGATATCTTCTTCTACTGTGAAAAGGTTCTACAGTAGGATCTTGGTATTATTCTCTGCCTTCTCTTAGTCCAATGGAAGGGCTTTTATAGAGCCAGTGCTATCTTGCCAGGATAAAATCATCTGGTACATCTAACTCTTGCTTGGTAGTCTTTTCACCCCCAGACTGCCAGCATCAACCCCCAGAGTTAGGCATCCACACTATGGCATGGGATTCCATATCATAGTACCCTGCGCTGGGTACTAATTGTCATAGAGTAATACATAATCTATTAGTGTGCCGGTAGTGGCGGCGCTAATTTATGACTCTATTTTTAGAGGATGACACTTTGTTCCTGGGCAACCTTTCTTGCATGGATTTGCAATGGCACTGGCAGTTTGCTAGTGCAAATTGGACACATTATTATTGATCCTCAGAGAAACCCATAATAACTAACCCAGCAGTTTACTAGAGTATTCCAGAATAACTCTAGCCAATTGGGAACCAGTCATAATTGGAGTCTGTAGTATTCCTGGTTGTTCTTGTAATAAGTGATCCAAATCTATTTCACAAAGGCTTCTCAGATCAATTAAGCCTGCTAGTAATATTGGAAGCTTCTTCAATAGATGGCTTGACAGGCCGCCAAAATGTTCAAGGTAGAGCAAAGTAAGTATAAATTCATGACAATTATCAATAATAAATAAACGCCATAAATGTAAATATTATATTAGAATATTGCAGGTATGCATTAAATCCTGATATTAAATATTATGTACACAACTCAATGCATTCTGTATAATAAAATTCATTGTAAATGAGGCCTTTTTCAATATAATTTATATAAATGGACTGTGTTTTTATTAGTGAGCCATTAACACTTAGTAAAAATATTGATACATAGTGCATTTTACAGCTTGTATATTTGCCTATTGATAAAAATTCTGTAAAATTTTTAGTCAGATTTTGTAAGTAATAAAAATGTAATGGATCAATAAACTACTGTTATAACCATTAATTGACTGATTTTCTTTGCTGTGGAAATTGTGTATTTTCTGATATTTACGCATTGGTATCCAATTGGTTGGTTTCACATCCAATTGCACAGGCAATAGGAAATCATAGTTGCCACCCCAAGACCAGATGTGGTCTTAGGGTGGCAACCATGATTTCCTATTGCCTGTGTGATTGGATGTGAAACCAACCAATTGGAAACCAGTGTGTAAATATCAGAAAATACACAACTGCCACAGCAAAGAAAATCAGCCAATTAATGATTATAACAGTAATTTATTGATCCATTACCTTTTTATTACTTCACAAAATCTGACTAAAATTTTTACAGAATTATTAGCAATAGGCAAATATAAAAGCTGTAAAATGCACTATGTATCATTTATTTGTACTAAGTGTTAATGGCTCACTAATATAAACACAGTTCATTTATATAAATTACATTGAAAAAGGACCTTATTTACAATGAATTTTATTATACAGAATGCATTGAGTTATGCACATAATATATAAATATCAGGATTTAATGCACACCTGCAATATTCCAATATAAGATTTACATTTGTGGTGCTTAATTTATTATTGCTAATGAAAAATATTAATGTAAATAATCAATGTTACCACATCAAATGTACAACATTGTATTAATTATGGGGAATGTCAATAATAAAAAAATATATTATTAATTGTGAATTGGAAGAAATAGTATTAATTATAATAAGTTGTCACAAAGAAAAGATTTATTTTACTGATCAAAGGGCAAGAAGGAGAGGGAATGGGCGGAATGAATGTTACCATCATCTGTGCCCGTAAAAAGGACAGCATCAGAGGTAGTGGTGAGGGAATGTGTGGTTTGGGAGTCAGGGGTGGAAGGCAGGTGGCTTGATCTTTATGGGGGGTTTGGGAGGCAGGGTTTGTTGACTGGGAAGGGGCTGGCAAGAGCTGATTGCTTCAATTGTTCAAATTCTTCTTCTGTCACATTTGTAGGCTTGACAAACCAAATGGATGGGTGTGGGGAAGGCAGGAGTCCTTTCTGGATCTATCACTATCACTTGCATAGAAGATGATGAGATCAAATAAGTCCTGGACAGATACGGAAGGGAAAAGCTCATACCCCTTCTCAATTTGGGAGCACAGTTCATTGTAGATGGCAGGCTTTGAGCGCCTGAGAGTGGAACCAAAAATGTAGAGACATACATCTGCAAGATGCATGTCAGTGTGGTTGGCGGGGTAGGACCAGCAGGTATGCCCCACAGCCCTGATTTATTTGGTTACCCATTCCTGCTGCTTGATCTCTGCACTCAGTACAACTGTGTAAATGGCTTGTTGGGTAGCCCACTCCTCCAGCATGTCCTTGAGCTCCGTCTGGTAGGCATACCCATCTGCAGTGTTTGATATTGCTGAGTAATAATTGTCACCCAATGGGGAAACTGCCAACAAAACCCTGACAAATTAATACAGGATTGGGCCGCGCTTGTAGACGTCAGATTGGATGTACTTTTCCCCAAAGTCTTGGATACTTGCCAAAATCTTGGTGTCAGGCTTTCAGAATAGTATGGTAGACTTGACCATCATTTCTCCTAACTGATTGGCTAAAGACAACCAATTGCCATAAAGCTGCAGAGCTTACAAAAGTATCAGCTGGTGAGTTGCTGGCTTTGGGTAATCAGTACTCTTATTATTACTCCAAAGATTGATCCTTATCCAATAACAATCTCCCCATTGGACCAAACCAAAGTAATCAGGCTTAATGCTTTATAACTATAATCACAGAATGCTCCTCAGCCAATAAGATGGAGTGTTTTCAAATAATAATGCAAGATATGCTACTGCTAAGCATTTGCGCCAGAAGATGCATCAAAACTTACAATAGATATAAAAGATTTTTCATAAGAATACTGCATGATGCAAAAACCCATTTGACAGGGTAACCAAACTTTCAAATTCAAAAACTGCAAACAGGATGCCACCAATACACTGATGAGATAAGATGAGGTCTGGTAATTTATTGAAGTCCCATGCCAGACCAGCATGGCTGCCTAACTCTGGGGGCTGAAACTAGCAGTCTGGGGAGCAGATAGACTGACTAGTAAGAGTTGGAAGCGTCAGATTACAATCTGGCAAGAGGGCTTCTCCACCCTATATAAGGTGCTCTACTGATTAGAGATTGAGCAGAATCTTCACCCTTGATGGTAGAGATTTAAGATCTCTATTGTTGTATCACTACTAGCTGGCACCTAATGGTCAGAAGTATCCAAGTAGAGTGTGCTACTGTCTACTTGCAGACCTGTGTATTTTCTCCTACAGCCAGACAAGTTTCTGCCAGTCTGTAGCTGTACTTTAAGACCCAACTGTGTAGCTACAGATTGTTGCCATACAATCTCTATCAACAACCCTCATACAATGACCATTAATAAAGACAATTCCTCAAGACCACAGAAATCTTGAAAGTGGTGCTTACTACAAAAACAAACTGCCATCAGAGTCAAGTCAAGGTTCTGCCTTGCCCCTTTCCTGCCCCAGCTTTGTTAATAAGTATGGGGGGTGCATAGACACTAGTCTCTGCCTGGCTATTACGCCTCACCAAGCTGTTGAGCTCCAAGACAACTGTCTCCAATTGGATCATGTCAATAAACCAGGACCACACCAGCCCTGACAGTATTTGTTAGACAAGGTCTGTACTATGCTAGGTGCACTGCTCCACGGTTGTTGACAGGAAGGGGCCCAACAGGAGACAGAGTTCACGCTTTTCAGCTACAATCTGAACGCTGCTGGCCTTTGGACTGCATATTGCTAGTACCAAGAGGCAAACAGCATGCAGATCAGTCATCTGTTAAACAAGGAGAAGGGACAAGTTGAAGACTTCCTGTCTTACTTTGTTCACCCAAGCATCAAGCACTTACAGCAACTTGTTGCAAGACAAAGCTTAGAACTTACAGAGCTAGGGGCTAGCCGCAATGAATTGCAGGAAGCCTACTTGGCTACAATCAACAAGATGAACACCAGCTTTGATTCCTTGCAGGGTATCCTTAGAAATCTGTTTGATACCACCAACTATGCCCACTTCAGAGTGGATGAAATTGTGCAGCAGTTCAATTCTCAGGCTGGACATATTGTTGCCAATTGCTTTGAGAGCGCTGGTATAACCCCACAGTGGATCACTGATGTGACTACTAACTGTATCAGCCTGACCCAAAGGGTCGACAAGCTTGCTCACAATCTAAACCAGAGTGAAAGGACTCCTGACAAAGAAGCCTTACACCATATGCTGGACAATGCTGATAATAGAAGCACTGACTAATACAAGGAGCTAGTGGCTTATGTAAACAAGCTGGTAAGTAAGATTGACAGCATGAAAAATGGGAAGTTCCCTGCCCCTCTGGGCATCACTGCCCAAGAGCTTGCCGCCAATTCTCACAACTGTTGCCTTCACCACAATGCCTATGTGGACAACAAAAACAATCTTTATGAGACAGTTGAAAGTGTGTGTGAACTTACCAGATTGCTTTACAAGGATTTTGAGTCTGCTTGCAACCAAGTTGTCCACCTGGAGGAGTGCTGCAAAAAAGGACAAACAGCGCCAGGATATGCTCACCTCTACATTACTGATGTTGGAGGAGAATCACAGCAACCTACTTGAACAGCTAGTACAGAAGCGCGCAGCTAGGAAGGAGATGGAACTTAAGTTTGCTGCTAGACTAAGTAAGCTAGAGACCCAGGCAAGCAGAGCAGGAAGTAGCAGCTCTGTCTGGGGTCTGTCTCCCCTTCCTGACTCTTCATTGGAAAGACAGAATACCTCATCCCCAGAATTTTTCCACAAAGTTGGATCTAAGCGCAAGAGTAACGGCTCTCATTACACATGTAATGTGCCCATGGGAGTTGCTGCACTGCCTCCTCTCACACCAATGTCCTCCACTAGGCTTTCTCCTATTCTCACTAGAAGACCTATGGCCACTCCCATTTAGGAGACCTTGGTACCTGATCATAAGTTCAAGCCATTGAACTTACCTAAGTTTGATTGCAATGTGAACATTGGGACATTTATACACCTATTTGAGATGTCCATGAGAGGATCTTCTGACCATATGAAGGCTACAACACTCATCAACGTCTTGAATCCTGCCAGTGTGGACGTTATTATGTCATGTCTACCACAAGAAGAGTGGACATACACAGTTGCCAAACAGGCTGTCATTGACAAATTTGGTAGTGAGACTAAGCTCCAGGCTAGAAAGGCAGAGTTTAACAATATTTCATTCAAGAAATACAAGACTGTTTCTGACTTTGCCAATTGCTTCTACCATGAGGCACAGATTTTTCTTGAAGCCAGGGTACTTTCTGATCTTGATTGCCACATCACTATGAGAAGAGCATTACAACCATATTGTGAGCTTTCCAACATGATGTTCCCAGTACTTGACCAGTCCAATGACACACAGAAAACTACTAGCTATCTTAGCACACTTGGTTTGCAGTTTGAGGCCCCAAACAAAGGCTAGTCAGGTAAAAGTTTTAACAACTTTAAGGAGCGTCCTGAACTCCCAAGCCAGCTGATTCCACACCTGAAGCAGATAAGGCAAAGGGAAAAATAAGTCTTATCAAAACTCTGGCAACTGCAACAAGTGCAGAAAGCAGGGAAATTTTGTGGCAGAATGCTGAGGCAGGAAGCCCAGTCCTCCTTTGATCAGCATGGTCACAGTAGCAAAGCCTACAGATCAGGGAATAGGGAAGGCAGCCAGTAATGAAATGTACTGGTTCTGCCAATCCCCCTACCATTCCAAAAGACCCTGATTGAGAATTGGTCAGCCAACAGCCTGAGTTCAGCAATACTGACCCCATGCCTTCCAACAAGGAGATTACACCTACCCTTGTGGCACCCTCAGGCGCGTCTAAGGCTATGGACCCGCCCCTTCCTGATATATTTCTACCTGAGAAGGACTTCAAGGAGAACTATATCCATAAGCTAGTAGCAGACAACATGTATGTGATCCCCGCTCAAGGGAGAGGCCTCCCCAGGAAAATTGATGCCAATACAATAGAGACTGTCTCTAAGCCCTACACTGCTCAAGTTTGGGAGTTATATACTGGTTCTAACCTAAATGTGTCCAGCAACCTTCTGCCACTGAAAGGTGTACAGTTCTCCATGCCACTGGAAACTATAGAAGAAAACTTTCCTGAGATTGGCCAAAGTCTGCGTCAATACTTCAATACCCCAGGACCACTGGGTGTCTATTCATTAAACCTCCAATACAAATCTTACAAAGAATTTACTTATGCTGATATTTCCGTAAATAAGGTAAAGATGAGGACCATTATAGACAGTGGGGCCCCAATCAACAATGTCTCTACCCTCCTGGTAAAAAGTCTGGGTCTGGCTGCTGATGTTACCCACTCCAAAGTGTATGGTACCACTGGAATTCACACTACCACTTCTGTCAGAGCATACAGTTAATTGCCAATGAGATTTGGTTCAATTGCAGTTTTTTACCCGCCATAGTCTTACCCAGCCAGAACTACAATATATTGATTGGTACAACATTCCTTCTTAAATATGGGGTGAAATTAGACATGGAAATGGACACCTTAACGCTGCTCACCCAGACCATTCTGCTATACTACTTTAAAGAGAATTCACCCCTGAAGAAAACCAAGAGCATTCACCTGGCCTACAAGGGCGGAGTAGTAGCAGTGCCTTACCAAATCAAGGGGAAAAGGGGAAATAGCTACCCACGCAGATAAAGGAACACAAAGGCATTCCCCTTTGGTCAAGGTCAACCTTCACACTGCCAAGCAGCACTCAGATGATAATTAACTCTAGTCTGATTTTAGATATACCAGAAGGACTTTACAGTGAAATTCATCAGCCCTGGAGCTGCTCCTGGTTTGAGCCATGTGTTGCTCCCAGAATCATAATTCCTGGGCAACAGGAAATTCATGTTCTATTGGCTAACCTACAGGAATTCAATCTAAAAATCAAGAAGCATCAGGTAGTTGCTTTTGTACATCTCCTCCCCGTTGTAGAGATAGAGAAATTTCATTGCATAGGCAACTTCTCCAACATGAGACTACCAGATCAAGTTGAAGCTTCTGCTTATGCAACAACTCCTTTGGTCAACCTATCCTCCTTGAAGGATAAGGAATGCAAAAAGGCCAGCACGCTATTTGAAAAATACTGCTGCATCTTTGCAGAGGATGATTTCAATCCCGGATGTGCCACAGATGTCAAGCATCATGTTGACACAGATAGCCAAAAACCTATTCACCTCTGCCCTATTAGAAGTTCCAAGGCCAGTGAGGAGTAAGTGAGCAAGGAGATAAAAGAGCTTTTGGATAGAGGCATGCTTATGCCATCTAAAAGCCCTTGGGCGTCTCCTATGCTCATAGTAAAAAGAAAGACAGTAGCAATAGAGCTGTTATTGACTACTGTTGGCTCAATCTGATAACCAAGAAGGATTCATACCCTCTCCCACAAATTTATGATGTCCTTGATTGTCTAGGCAGAGCCAAGTATTTCTCTGCCATGGATCTGATTTCTGGTTATTGGCAAACTGAGTTGCCACCCAAAGAACAAGAGAAGTGTACAATAATAATATCACAAGGGTTATTCCAGCCAACCTGCATGCCCCATGGTCTGTGTAACGCCCCAGCCACTTTTCAGCAAGCCATGGACTCAATTCTTGGAGACCTCAAGCTGTCCTGCGTTCTGGTATATTTGGATGATATTAATGTATTTTCCAGGAAATTCAATGAACATCTTGATCATTTAGAGGCTGTATTCAAAAGACTGACTGACGCCAATCTAAAGATAAAGCCCAAAAAATGCAAGTTTTTTAAAGATCAGCTTGAGTACCTTGGCTTTGTTGTAGATACAACTGGCATTTGCCCTCAACTGGTAAAAGGTGAAGCCATTACAAATATGAAACAACCAGAGAGCAAAAGGGACATACAAGTCTTTCTAGGGATGATAGGGTACTACTGGTGCTTTATCTTAAACTTTTCCTGTACTGGAAAGCCTCTGTTTAATCTCCTAAAAAACAGAACTACCTTTGAATGGACTACAGTGTGCCAGACTACCTTCAATTCTCTTAGAAACAGTCTTTCATCCAGCCCAGTTCTGATGTATCTGGACTTCAGCAAGCCCTTTATTATCCACATCAACACGTCATTATCAGCACTAGGAGAATTGCTATCCCAGCTCAAAAATGAAGGAGAAGAGCATCCTGTGACCTACTCCAGCAGGCCCCTTAATGTCTACAAGAAAAACTACACTGTCACAGAAAGAGAATGCCTTGCTGTAATATATGCCTATAGGCAGTTTAGAGTATACTTGCATGGTGTGAACTTCACTTTTGTAAAAGATCATTCCACTTTAAGCTGGTTACAGAATCTCTGCAAGCCAGAAGGCTGTCTTGTCAGATGGGCACTGAAACTCCAAGCCTTTGACTATAAGATAGTCCACTGGCCTGGGGCTAGTCACCAGAATGCCAATTGCCTGTCCCACCTGCCCACTGTAGCACTGGTATTGTCCCAAGCAGGCATCATGTACAACAAGATGGTAAATACCACCTTTGACAATGAGCCAGAAGTAGTCCAGGCCATTCCGAGGGAGCTTAGAAAGGACTGTTGGGTGGAGAACAGCAAGCTTTACAAATATCATGAAGGTAAAAAGTACTTATTCCCTCAACCTTCAGAAAGGGCTGAAATCATACTTGCTGCCCACAAAGCAGTGGGCCATGGAGGATTCTGGAAAACTGTTGCTTGGCTGCAACTCCACTACTATTGGTAGTGTATGCTGTTTGATGTCAAAGAGACTCTTACTTGTTGTTCTGAGTGCCATAATGAGAAACTATTTGTGGGCTGCCACTAGTACAAGAAAGTAGAACCAAAATTTGCTTGGAACACTGTGAGCATAGATGTTGTAGGACTGCTTCCAATATGCGTAGGACACCTCCAATATATCATAGTGGTCATTGACCACTTAACCAAGTGGGTCAAAGCCAAGCCACTGCAGCAAGTAAGCGCCAAGTATACAGCCACCCTCATTCTGGAACATATAATCCACCAACATGGATGTCCTCAGTTCATCCTCACAGACAACAGCACTAATTTTACCGCCAATGTCATTCCCAAGCTGAACAAGCTCATGAGAGTGAGGGGAGTCCTCTCTACTCCATATACCTTGAGTCAAATGGTATGGTGGAGAGAGCTAATGGAACATTAGTCTCCATCCTGAGAAAATTGGCAGATACTTGTACCTCAGAATGGTACCTGTTCCTGCCTGCTGTGGTCTTTGCCTATAATATTTTGATCCACAGCACTACCAGGTTTTTGCCCTTTCAGCTAGTATACAGATGCCACCCTGCCAATCCTGTACTCCGTGATGAGCAATTCTGAAGACATGAATTATCAGCAATACCTAACCAAGTTAGCAGAGACGCTGATCAAGCTTCAAGCTGAAGCTTTCTCAGAAACCTCCCTGTCCAGAACAAAGGGCCAGATATCCAATAATGTAAAGCACTGTCCTTTGATGGAATTCAAAGTGGGAAGCCAGGTTTCATACCACAACAAGGGTGTGGGTCAATCCCATAAGTTGGATAGCTTATGGAAGAGTCCTTTTGAGGTTATAGAAAAAAGCTCACAGGATGCATATACTATTAAGAATCTGGAAGATGGTCAACTCATAAACCAAGTACACACCAGATTTCTTAAACCCTTCTTTTCTTTGTCTAGTATTGGCAACAATTAAACCTTATAATCTATATACAAATAAACTAAAATATAATTGTATACATAGGTGTTTATTGAATCACTAAGGATCTTCTTCTTGGTATTCTGGGTCCTCTTCATCCTTGTCATCCTTGTCTCTGTTCTCCATATCCTCATAATTGTCACTAGGATTCTGGCTCACTGGAGTTTGCTGCTCTACTGTCCTTTCCTTGTCCCAAAAAGTCTGTTGCTGTCTTTCTGAATGAGCCACACTACAAACAGGGACAAAAGGGAAAGTACAGCCCCTGAAAAAAATGAGGTGGCCACCTTCAGCCACACTCAACAAACTTCAATTGGCTGCTGGTAATATTGGACAAGCATGAGAGGGATATAAGCCTGCTGAGCATCCAAACGCCAGAGCCCTGCATCCAGAGGAAAACAGCAAGAAAGGACCATACAATCAATCATAAAGTCTGATATGTACCAATAAACGCAAGGCAAAGGAGCCTGGATACCACCTATATTATTAAATAATTCTCCCAGTGTGCTGACATATCATTGAACGTCCCCATAGGCAGACAGAGATCTGGCGTCAAAAGCAGGTCCCCGCACAAGGCCATCCCGCAAAGAGCCAGATTCTTGTCACCACAATGGAGCGCCTCTCAGGCCTTTTGGGTAGCCCTGCAAATGTGGCTATCCAAAGCATTCAAATTTTTGATGCCCAAGGAACTGTATATCTCCAGGAAGGAATCCAAAGGGAAGATCCAGCTTTTGATAACATCAAGGCCAAAGTTGAGAATAAACCCCAAGATAGGCATGTCTACCACACACACTGTTGCTGGTTCAGCAAGAAGATTAGTCAACTCTTGTATAGCCTCTTACTAAGAGGGCAAGTCTTCTACCGCATAGAACTCACAGGCAGTTTGAAGGATCTGTTTCTTCAAATCAATCCAAGGACGCTTCTGCGTTACTACGTAAAAAACAGAGGCATAATGTCCTTGCCCAAAAAACAGATTCTTTACAGAGAATCCTTCCTTTCCCAGACATAATTGCGTAATTACAGACTCTTGGGTCCCTCCAAAGGCATCATAACAATCTTGAGCCAGAGTCACAACTATTTCTTGCTCTTTGGTAGCCTGGCTGGAAGCCCAAGTAGCCTGTTTAGTAAAACGTTCTTCTGCTGGCCCTTCTATTAGACGTTTCCTGGAAGCAGTTGCATCACTCCCTTCTGACTGCTTGTTGTCTTCCTGAGCATCAGATGGGAAGGGTACTATAACCTAGTAAATGCTGATTTGGAACCTCCATCTCAAAGTCCTCATATCAATGCCTGTTTAGCCCTATGAAAAAATATTGTAGAACGCCTTGCACTCCTCCTCTGAAATCTCTGTGATATACTTTTGGGTGTCTGTCTTGCTGGTATAGTTTGAGCAACTCAAAGAATTATCCATGCAATAAAATGTCTGCGTCAACAAGAATATATGGTCCAGTCTAGCTGGAGGAAATTTCAGGCTTTTGGAGTAGTATGGTAGACTTGACCATCATTTCTCCTAACTAATTTGTTAAAGACAATCAATTGCCATAAAGCTAATGAGCTTACAAAAGTTTCAGCTGTTCAGTTCCTGGCTTTGGGTAATCAGTACTAAGTTATTATTACTCCAAAGATTGATCATGATCCAATAATGATATCCCCATTGGACTAAGCCCAAGTAAACAGGCTTGATGATTTATGAATATAATCACAGAATGCTCCTCAGCCAATAAGATGGAGTGTTTTCAAATAATAATGCAAGATATACTACTGCTAAGCATTTGCTCCTGAAGATGCATCAAAACTTACAATTGATATAAAAGGTTTTTCATAAGAATACTGCATGATGCAAAAGCCCATTTGACAGGGTAACCAAACTTTCAAATTCAAGAACTGCAAACAGGATGCCGCCAATACACTGATGAGATAAGATGAGGTCTGGTAATTTATTGAAGTCCCATGCCAGACTGGCATGGCTGCCTAACTCTGGGGGCTGAAACTAGCAGTCTGGGGAGCAGATAGACTGACTAGTAAGAGTTGGAAGCGTCAGATTACAATCTGGCAAGAGGGCTTCTCCACCCTATATAAGGTGCTCTACTGATTAGAGATTGAGCAGAATATTCACCCTTGATGGTAGATATTGAAGGTCTCTATTGTTGTATCACTACTAGCTGGCACCTAATGGTCAGAAGTATCCAAGTAGAGTGTGCTACTGTCTACTTGCAGACCTGTGTATTTTCTCCTACAGCCAGACAAGTTTCTGCCAGTCTGTAGCTGTACTCTAAAATCCAATTGGTAGCTACAGATTGCTGCCATAAAATCTCTATCAACAACCCTCATACAATGACCATTAATAAAGACAATTCCTCAAGACCAAGAAATCTTGACACTTGGCATACAACAAAAAGATGATGTCATTGTGTGTCCTTATTGCCCTCCTTTTAATAAAATTAATAATGGTTGAATTGTATGGGTTAGTATCCACCAAACTGGGGCCAGTGAGAACTTGATTTGACAAGATTCTAGCAGCAATCACAACACAATGAATCCACAAATTCACTGTTATTTTATTTGTTAAAATGCCATGGTGTCCCAGTTAGAGACGTACCTGGACCAAGGGCATCTGCAAGTCACGTTCCATGATGGCCATCATGAGAGGGTGGGATTCTCACTATCAGTTGATGTAAAAGCATTAGTTGGGGTCTGCTTGGGAGGGGAGCCACAGTTGGTGTGGGCTTGCAGGTTTGCAGCCACAGTGGACTTTGCAAAACTCATTGCAGCTGTCTTTTCCCCAAGGGACATAAGCATCCCTCATTTTTTTGGCCATTTCAAGTACAATCAATGGGGTAATTAGCTTTCTTCTGTATCTTGAAGGCTGATTGGCTAGAGGTGAGATTTGTACATCTTGGGAACTAGACAGTGCCATATGATTGGATGTTTCTGGATTCTGGGCTCTCTGGGTGACCCCATGGATCAATTGGCTGGTTCCAGATGCCATTGTTGATATTTGAGTTGGAAGCTGCCTGTGCATGATGGGCAAACAGGGCCATGCTGTAAGTTGCAGGAGAAAGAACACACTCATGGGTGGTGCTTGCAGAGGAGCCTGCGGGTTGGATGTGACCATAGACATAGGCTTCACATAGGAAGACCCAGCGTAGCCCTGCATAATTTTGTCAAGGCCAGGGAACAGCTCGTTGACTTGGTTGTTCTTGGAAGAAGACATAATAATTTTTTTAAAAATTAAACTCAAAAAGAGTAGTGTATATTTTAGTCAATTTTATTGTTAAGTATGTTAAGCTGGTGAATATTATGATCTAAATTTTAGCTGTCCTAAAATGGAATAGGGTGATTTTTGAGAATGCCTATGATTCCTAAAAGAATAGGCATAAATCACTTTAGATCCTTTGACATCTTTTTTGAGATGCTATATATATATTTTTTCAAGTTCACCTCATTTTCGATATGAATTTTGGTTCTTGGATTTGACAATCCCGCAATTTCAGATTTCTTAAGTTTTACATGATGTCTATGATTTGTTTGAAATACAGGAAATCCCAAATTGTACATTGGAATCCCGCATTTCTGATTCATGTATCCCGCATTTGTTTGCTGAGTTTTGTCTTTTGTTGGTTGAGTTATCTGCTCAAGAGATTTGAAATTTGCCAATTTAAATACACCAGAAAAGTCAAATTAAATGTTTGATTATATTAAATATTTTATTTTTCACTCAGCTGAGTTGCCTGCAAAAGTGATTCAAAATTTGGACCAACTATTTGACAATCCTGCATTTTTATGTTTAAGTTCTGAATTTACAGTATTTGATTGGCTCTTAGTTACAGGCTTTGGGGAGGAATGAGTCAGAGTGCTTGTAAAAAGCTGCCACCACATCAGGTGGCATTGAAAATTGACTGACCTCAAGGATATTGAAAATATCTTTGGTGTCCTGTGGGAGCCCTGCTTTAACCTTATTATTGATCCACCCAAAGACCTCCTTGATTGGGTTAAGGGATGGAGAATATGGGGGGAGGAAGAGGAGTCTCATTAGGCAGTCTGCAAGGCAGTGACTGGCAGAATGGTTGTTTTTATCAATGGGCGGGAACTCAGAAACAACCTGATCCACTTTGTGGAGCCCAACATTATCAAGCACAACAATGTTAGTTGTGCCCCAGTAATTGATCTGAAAGTACTCCTTGACGGTTTGGAGAAAATCAAGGAATGTCCTGCTGTTATGGGAGCCCTTAATCATTTGATATTGGTCCAACCTGTGGGATCAAGAAGCGCAACTATGGAGTATGTCTGGGAACAGATAGCTACATGATGTACTACACCATCCCTGGACCCCTTCTTGACCCACACATGCCTATACCTGAGTGAAGAGGAAAACAACAATTCATCTATGTAGAAAAACTGGAGATTCCCAGTCTTCTTTAGAGCCAGATAGGTCTTGGCATAAATGCATCAATCCTCAATAGTCTTCTCACTGTTTTGGTTGTACAGGGAAACCCCCAGTACTTTCCATTAGAAGCCCAACTCAACCATGGTATTGTAGACAAGAGTTTTGGAGACAGAAAGCCCAATTTTCTGTGTCAAGCATTGATTGGACAGCAAGCATGTCCAGGTGGCAATCCTTGATTACCCACTACTTTATTGCATCAAAATGCACAGGCTGCAGGATTTTTGGCTGTCTTTTTGCCCCAGAAGATTTGGCAATTTTCCTGGTGTTGCCATATTTGGTGTTGATGTTGCCAATATATATGGGCATGACACCAAATTAGGACGCAACATCCCAAACTGCAATTCCCCTGTTCAAGCAGTTGAGGAGAGCTAGACACTCACTATCTGTCAACTGACACCAGCCCTTTTATGGTACCGCGGCATCCTGGCTAGCAGGCTCAACACAGAGGATAAGGACCTTTGTGTAGAAGGTGGGATCACTATTGCTTGTGGTGGTGCCCTCAATGGTTGAATACACAATAGGCACATATGTCTCTTCAGTTGTGGCTAATGCCACAGTAAGTTCCATAATGCCAGGAATTATTCAGCCAAGTAGAAAAGCTCAGAAAGCCAGAAAACCTTTAACAAAACTGAATGATTTAACAGATTTGAATCAAACAGTTGATCAAAAATGGGTTACAGCTGCTTCAGTTTGCCAATCAAATCTGATTTCCCCCTGTTAGTTGATGTTGATAAATTGACATAATTTAAGGGTCACCAGATATGCTCTTGTTAATCAGCATGATCATCAAAAGTTGATCACTCAAGGGTTCTTTGCAACCTGGACTAGATACTCACTTGACAATGTGGAAGGAATAGGAGCCCAGGATCCAGGCTATATTGGCTAGTCAATTTTTTACATATATTGAATAATTTCACTGTTTCAACTCTTAAGAGTTGAGTCCTCCCAAAATTTACTCAATAAAAACCACATATTCCCTGGTCTAACTTTACTTTTGAAACTGCATCCTGTAGTTGGATTGTTACACTACATCCCCTAAATTTCAATCCTTAGCCGGATTATTAATGAAAGATGGGGCCTGCTTTTGGTACTTTGTTGTTGTTGCCGCCAAATGTTAATTCAATGCCTGTCAATCTCAGAGCTGTTACTACTCCTTATGAAGCTGAAACTCATGTTCTATCTCAATATCCTGAATTTTATGCTTAAGACACTCTGATTCTCTTATAGGCCATTTATCTAGGGTTTTTCTGGTTGGGGTTAATTATTTTACTTAACCCTAGTATCTCATTTTGAAATTTCACAAAACGGTATCTGAAGCTGTGTTGGTGGTTAATGTTAAAAAAGTAACATCTTCAAAGCCCCAGGAGGGAATTGAACCCACTCCCAGCCGCCAGGCGGGGCTAGTGGAAAGGGGAGGATTCACCTGCACCTGGATTTGCTTCAAAAAGCAAAAAT
This sequence comes from Entomophthora muscae, assembly GCA_014839935.2. Lineage (NCBI taxonomy): Eukaryota > Fungi > Entomophthoromycota > Entomophthoromycetes > Entomophthorales > Entomophthoraceae > Entomophthora > Entomophthora muscae. The sequence continues at coordinate 323,930 of QTSX02001471.1, forward strand.
CCAGGTGTGGGAACCATTCCTGCCCTGGTGGCAGCTGCAAGACCATTCTGGGCCCCAAAAGCTACGCCCAAGCCTTGGTGGGTTTGGCAGGGCCTTGGCAGGCTATTTTTAGCTGCCCAGTAAACCCAGATCAGGCCCACCCTCCATTAAGTAATTTGGGGCCCCCAATTGGGAACCCTTTTTTAATCAAGTTTCTTTGCCTCAAGAATGCCTGTCAAGCCAGTCCATGAATGATGATCAGATTGGGAAAAACCCCATGACTCCTGAAGTCAAACCTGTCAGAACCAATGACCAGACAAGCCAAAATGAACCACCAAAATGCCAAAAAACTATTCCTGAAAACCTCAAAAATTACCATGAGGCAGCCAACCAAACACCAGAACCTGAGGTGCCAAGCCTTGCCACACAGTTAGCACCAGAAAAATGCCCAGAGGCACTTGCATGTGAGTAAGTATATAAATCAGAAGCACCTGAAAAAGTTCTGCATTGTCATCCTTACCAATAAAGTTGTTATGAACCTTTGGTTCACCAATCTGCTTCCATACTTATTTTTGATACTTTTCCATCTGCATACACCCAAACGTCAGCACCCGTCCCCTGGGATAGATAGCCAGACTCCAGTTGAAAAATCAAAGCCTTTGACTACTACTGTTCCCCCAACGCTCCATTTGGCCCTGTGCATTTCACTGAGTATCCCCCAAACCCTGGCAACAGCGCCCATGTTGACACTAAAAATGTTGATAGTGGCCATATTGACACTTTTAATGTTGGCACTATAGTAAAGTGACAACCTGGTTTTACCAAATGTCATTTCCTGGATTTCAACACATTTTTAATTAACAAAACACTTTACCCTGAAAATTTTTAATTTATCATTTTTTAAAATACATTATTATACTAAAATGACCCAAGAGAGTTCAAACCTGCAATAAAAAAAGTACCATGAATAATAAGAATAAGGAGATATAAGCAACTTTTTTCAGGTTACTATGTAAATTTCACTCTTTATTATAAAACTATTTTTTATTCCCTAAAAATTAAAATTCTAATGAACCAAAAATAAAGATATTTAATATATAATAATAAATACAAAATATAAAAAAATCTAATTTAAATTTATTATACTTCATATAAGCATAACTGAAAATATCTCATAGCTTAAAGATAAATTAACAAAATATAAGATATTTCTTACTAAACCACATTAAAACTGTATCTTAAACTTACCATTTATACTTAAAAAGATCAGTACTATCTAAAAAATTAAAAAATTAAAAGTTTAAGAGTAAAAAATATATAGGCAAAGCAAAGCAAAGTTTATTTGGCTAATTAAAGCCACCAGCAAGAGCAGTGGCAACATCTTCAAGGTACTTCTTAATATTCACCACCTTATACTTTTTCTTGACCACCTTCTGCACGTCCTCCTGGTAGACTTGCTCCTTGGACTTCTTCTTCTTGGGGGTCACCCGGTTGGCCAGGTTGCAGAACTTGGAGACAGTCCAGGCCTGCTCCTCCTGCAGCTTAGAGAAGAAATTGTTATATTTGGGGTTGTCCCCAGCTTCACCTTTAGGTGCTTATGCCAAACCTCAAGGCTAGAGGCGCTCTCCATCTCCCCCTTGAGGCAGGCGCCTTGACAGTTCCAAGGGGCAGTGGCTTTGGTCTTACATCTCCAGGAAGTCACCTTCTTGCCCACCCATTGACGCTCAAAGTAATCCAGGTAGCCTTTGAAGATGGTGGAGTGCTTCTTGATGTAATCATCCTCCAGGAGGGCCTCAAAGCCAAGCCCAGTATGCTCCAGGCGCACAAAAGCCAAGGCAGCAAACTGAGTCAGGGCAAAGCGGCACTTCCCCTTACCATCATTAAGATACTTCTCAAAAAGGTCCTTCTCACTCTTGAGATTATTGACAAGGGCCTGCCTAAAATGGAAGAATCAGCCCTGGAATTCTCCATTAAAGATGGCCTCAAAGGCTCTGAACTGAGCCTGCTTAAAGTCCATTATGATAACCTTTGGCCCAAGTGAGCGCGCATGAGCTAGCTGCTCAGCGGCTATGGTGGACTCATCTTTCTCAGTGGAGGAGGGATTTGCCCTTGTGGCGTGAGTGGGAGGGGGGAGCTGGTTGGTGGGAAGGGAGCTCACAGCATCCCAGACAATCTTGAAGGCTCTGGTGTAGACTTCAGTCTTGGCACCAGGAAGGAGAAATAACACAAGGGGGATGACCTGGTCATTAAACTGCCCATGAAGGACCCAAAGCTGCTTGAAGAGGGAGGGGCAAGTAGCAAATGTGCTGTAGCACAGCCAGGTGGTAGCAGTGTTCAGCTGCTCCAGGTTTTGGGTTGTTGGGTAGGCTACAATCCTATCCTCCACTTCCTGCCCATTTTCATAGAGCAGAAACATCTTACCATCCTCTGTCTTCTTGAGGGCATCTGTGAGGATAAGGTCCTTGATGCTGGTGGCACTCTTGGCCAGGGGATTGGAGGCTTGACGCCTATCACTTACAAACTTGACCAACGGGTTGTGAGTTGGAACCCTCTCTACAAGTTGGTTGGGGAGAGGTACTTGCAAGCAATCACGGCCAGCTGGGTGGCAGAAAGATCTTTGGAGGTGGGCATCACCTGCACCAGATACCACTTGAGAAGGCGGGCTATGGTGGTGTTGGGCATGATGCAGATATGCTCACCCTTGATGGTTTGCACCAGGTCCCAGCACTCAGTGTTGAGCTGCACTGGGAAGGAGCAGTCCTCACAGGTGTAATGGCAGCTCTTGAAGCCCTAGTTGGCATTGTTGCAACTGAAGATATACCCATTGGCCACCATGGCCAGCCCACCCTTTACACTCATGATTGGGAAGTATTTGGGCAAAGAAAAGGGAACCTTGAATTTGCTGTCAAAATTGCAGATGTTGTGGGCCAACAGAGGGTCCCAGAGGCCAGCAGGAGCATGGCGGAAGGCAAGGAAGTAATTGGGGCGGGGCTTTGAATCATCCCAAGATGAGCTTGAAGGGGGGGAGTTTGGCAGGGGTGGGGAAGCAGAAGGGGGCTTATCATAATGCTCCTCATGTGCAGGAGACTTATCTTTGGGTTGGGTCTTTTTGCCTTGCTGCTTCTTCTTGGTTGGCTCCTTGTCAGAAGCTGAGCTGTAGAAACTGTGCTCTGTAAGAGAGCCATCAGTTTCCTCTCCCCCAGTGGAGTGAGCAGGGCTCTTCTCAGGAGAGGGCTCAGGGGAGGGCTTTGGGGATGGTTTGGGGGTGGCCTTCTTTGATGAGACAAACTTCTTCTTGGTAGATTTGGTTGGCTAAGAGGGACGCTTGGTTCCTTTGGGCTGTTTGGAAGTATTCTTGTCCTAAAATAATAAATAAAATGGTTTAAAATAAAGCAATGTATGTAAAAAAACAAACAAAACAACTTAAAAAGCATACTATATAAAAAGTAAATTTTAGATGGCTTTTCTTGGCATTTAAAAGTTAAAAAATACTTGTATAGTTTTTATTTTATTTAAGTTATAAATAACAAGTTAAACGTTAAGATATGTATGTGAAAGTATTAGCTTTATAAATGGATTTTATTTTAAAAATTAAAAACCATGAAAGAGAAAAGTTAAAAATACAATATATCAAAAAATAAGAAATTTTTATTATGTAAAACATAAAGTTTTATATGTGAGAACTGAAAAGCGTCAACATTATGAGTGACAATTAGTAAAAAAAGCTGAATTCTCACTGTCAATTACAAAAATTATAGACATTATTTTTTGACAACATTGTCACTGTTGACATTTTTTTGAAAATTTACTATGTTTTTTCATAGTACGCTTAATTAAATTTAAGCAGACTAGCAAAAATCAACAGTTTTTTGTGTGTTTTTGTTCACATAAAAAATATAAAAAAATATAAAAACAAGTAAAAAAAGTATCAAGGTTCTTTATTTCTTTATTAAAAATGATATTTTGGGGGTGGTAATATGATATTTTACCATTGCACTTATATGAAGTTGTTAAGAAGTTGTATTCAAGTATTGAAAAGGGTAAAGTGCTGACAAAGTCACTTACAGACATTCTTTATATGAGGTGGAATATTAATCTAGGCTTAATTGCGCCACTCTAATTTGCTTAAATCCACCCTAGGGGATGATCATGAGCAAATAAACAACATTTACTAAGTATCAACATTATTTTTAATAATAAATTCTATAGCAACTTACATAGTAGCTCACACTAAAATTAATGGATCACCGTTAGCCACCAATCCACTTAATATATTAAAGCCGTAATAAGTGCCAAATAAATATTTTTAACATGAACATTTCAACAATCAGCCATATGTGCACTGTCTTTTTCAATATAATAATTCAATAAAAAATATTTTCAAATGTGCACTTATTTTTTTTACTGTAGATGATTCAGTTTTGTTATTAAAAATAAGTTCAGCTTAAAAAGTGTCAACATTGACACTTTTACATTGTGAAAACAAATAAAAAAATAAACCAATTTTTATTAGTAAAAGTAAAGGAAAAATCAGGTTAAATCAAGTTTTTTACTAAGCTTAATATTAAATTGTGTTGAGATGGCCACAATTTTGTCTTGTTTTCTGGGTTTGCACCCCTGAACGCTTTTAAAAAAGAATTAAGCTAGCGCAACTAGCAAAAAACATAGGAGATTTAGAGTTTTGAGTTGACAGTGGCCATGTCAACAAAGTGTCAACATGGCAACTGTTGACATTATTATTGTCAACATGAGTGCTTTTGCCCAAACCCTGACCACAAACCCTGGACCTTGGAAGACTTGCAGTGGTACACCTGCCCAAATGCACCCAAGGAAACCTACCAAATTGTCTGTGATGGCAAAGCAATCACCATTTACCCTTTAATCTTCAACGGGAAACACAACAATCCTGCTGCCTACCTGGTCCCCATGGAACCACCCCCAAAACCCAAAACAAACATCTCTACCCCACCCACTTTTGATGCCACTGGTCAGAGTAGTCAATTCCTGGGAGTGCTTTATCTGGCGCTCACAGGGTTGATTGATTCTGCCTTGCCAGCAGCTGGACCCTGGGCTGTGGCTGGGAAGGCCCTTTCCTACCTGGTAAAGTTAGGTCCCATCTTATGATGGGCCATGATAGTACCTACTTCAACTCCTCTCCCACTTGCTAGAGCTTCACAGTACTCCTGATACCCTGACAGTTAATCATTAACTCAATGTGGATTTGGTGGGTGATTCCCCACCACATGGAGACCGCTCTTATTATCCTGTGATTTCTGTCACATTACTCATCTCTTCCAAGTCTAAGTTTTTGGAAGCAGTTTGTCATGAGTTTGTGTTTCTTTTCTCCTGCTCTGTTGAGATATCTGTGTTCACCATGTTTATTTGCATCAGTTCATTTCTGAGTTTTCAGTTTGGACTTTTCTTTAATTTGTGGTTTCCATCTCTGGTTGCAGTTGTTGAGACTGGACCATCTGTTTCCTATTTCTGCCGTGCCATGTTATTTTGGTGTCTGGATTATTTTCCTGCTCCACCCACTGATGAAATTTTGTGTGAAGTTTTATCAGCCTTATCGATATATTCTGGCTCTAGCCTTAGTCATAATTTGCAGGTTTATCATGTGCTGACAAAGGTTTCAGAGGATGCTTTTGAATGTTTGTTGTCTGCAGTAGAGCGAAATCCACGTATTTTAACTGAAAGTGCATCCCTGTACCATTTATTAAAAAATTTGTGTGTATCTATTGAGGAGCTCAAAGTTTATTGTAAGTTGTACACCTTCCAACAGGGTACTACTCCACTTTCAATATTCCTTCCTCATTTTCTTGCCTACTGCCATATGATCAATGTTCCCAAATTTAATAAACTCTCAGTGTTGTAGTTAGTAGTTGACCAGACTCCCCAGGATTTGGAAGTTTGGGATTCCTGTTAACCACAACTGAGGCCCTGCTAAGCCAAATTCTTTCTCTGGTCTCAAATCTGTTGACTTCCAATCAAGTTGCAATAGAAATCAAAGCCAAGACCACTTTTTGATCATGGTTTTCTGGGACTTGTTCTGTGGTGGTTTCCTCAAGCCAGAGTTAGGATTGTTCTCCCTGTGTTTCTTTGCAGTTGCAATTGGAAACCTTGAACAAACCTACCAGAGGTGAACAAAGCGCCAGTTGTGGCTATCCCCAAGAGTTATTTTTGCTATGCTTCAGCATGTTGTGCCTGCAAAGTCTTTGGTAGTCAAGTCTGAGGAGTTGCCTCTTGTTCCCATCGATTGTGATTGTCCCATCCTTCCTGAAGCTGTCCAAGAAATGATTGAGTGTTATTTTCAGGAGCACCCTGCCTCCTTAGCCGATGTCTGTACCACTGAAGAGAAGCAAGATCCTGCTGAGGCTACAACTTTTGAGGCAAATAAATCTACTTCTGGTTACTTCTTGTTTTATGGTAGCATTGATAACCGCCAAACTATCTATTGGCCAGCCATTTTGTTAGATACCAGTGCGTCTGAGAACTTCATGAGTGTTGAGACTGCAGACTTGTTACAACTCAAGTATCATCCTGGAATGCTGGTTAGGGGTGGAAACTTTCAAATGTTTCCCTCTTTCCAGCTTAAGAAGCCAGTGTCATTTGTAGTTGCGGGTCAATCTTTTACCACAAGGTTCTTCATATGCTCTACTCTGATGTATCCAATTATCTTAGGAATGGGCTGGTGGCGGGACCATAACGTATTGACCTTGCTAAAAGAAAATGAGCTTCAAGTGGACCACTCTTTGGGTATATTCATCCGTATTCCGTTGTTAGGTATGTCAGAATTAGATCTGTCTTTTCAGACAATCCAGTTAGTTCCTGTTCCTACACCTGGAAGTTTTGATTTACCAGCATGCCTTCAATCCTGGTCCACAGCATTTGATGCCATTAGGGGTGAGGTCCTTCCCAAGAACACTCAGTTCAACTTTGACTTTAAGGTTACCGTTAATCTGATTTGTATTGTGTCTCCCATTTACCCTTTGACCTTAAAGGAGGACGCATGATTGGAAGATTGGGCTTGTGACATGTTGGCCAAGGGATACATCTTCAAGAAGGCTTTTTTAATTTGCTCTATGTTTTTATTTGTCCAAAAATCCAATGGGTCTCTTAGACCTTGTGTTGATTATGGTAATTTGAACAACATCACATTCCCTGACCCCTATTCTTTGCCTCTCAAAGCACAAATTTCTTGGTGTGTTGAGAAGGAAAATGTATTTTCAAAGCTTGATCTGTTGAATGGGTTCAACCAAATTAGGATTGCAGAAGAAATGAAATGGTTGACGTCATTCAGGACTAAGAAAGGTATCTTCCAGTTCTGTGTCATGCCTTTTGGATTGAAGAATGCTCTGGCTTGCTTTCAGCGGTTAATTGATTAAGTCTTGGGGGACCTCCTGGGCGTATGTGCCATTGTGTATATGGACAACATCTTGGTTTTATCTCCAGATGAGGAGTTGTATAAGGCCCATCTTTCAGCAGTTGTGGAGCGTATACTTTAGTCCAATATGATCATCAAAAAGAGTAATTGTGAATTCTTTAAATGCAATGTTATCTTTTTGGGTAATATTATCTTTGAGGATGGCCACACTATTGCCCCTTACAAGGAGGCAGCAGTTCAAGAGCATGCTACATCTGTGAAAATATCCCAACTTTGTAGTTTCTTGGGTACTTGTACATTCCTGAAGAAATTTACCCCTCACTTGCCAGAAGTGGCTGCCCCTTGTATTCAGAGAGGAGAAAGATGACTTTGGTCTGGATGCCTTGGTGTGCAAACACGTTTGCAGCAGTAAAAGCTCTTTTGTTGTCTTCACCTGTGTTGAGACATGTGGATCCTGAGCTTCCTTTTGTGGTTTCCACAAATTCCTCTAAATATGCTGTGTCTGATGTGTTGCTACAAACTGTGGGCAATGGTGTTGAGAGACCTTTAGATTATTTCTCCCAAAAGATGGAGGCTCAGGAATGCAATTACATGATTTACAACAAGGAATTGTTGGCAGTTGTGGAATTTTTAAAGCATTGGGGTCACCATCTCATGTTGGAGTGTCATCCATTTTTAGTAAGGACCAACCATAAAGTTCTCCTGTACTATCATCAACCCAGGATTTTGTTGGGTTGCCAATCCAGATGACACAGTGATCTGACAAGGTACAAGTTCCGCTGCAAGTTTATCAAGGGAGCCAATAATCATTTGGCAGATGCATTGAGCAGAAATTCTTCCCATCTCCCAGATGTTGATATAGACAACAAGTTCAATATTCACACTATGATACCAGACAAGGCTGTGGTTCCTTTTGTATTACCTCTGCCTGCTACGCTTGCCACCATGTCCTTAACCAAGGGTGCAGACTTAGGCTTATATTACAAAGTGAAGTTTTTATAGCCTCTTTCCAAAGGTTACAATAGGTTATTGGAACTAGAATTGCATGTCCAGTTGGCCAGCTGCAGGGTTATCACACAGATAGGACCAGTTCTATATCATCAAGGTTGCTTGTGGGTCCCACAGGCACCATTTGGGATGAAATCATGGAGGCCTATCACACCTGTCCCACAGCAGGTCACCCAGGGAAAAAAACGGTGGAGCTAATCTTCTGACAGTTTTCTTGAAAAGGTTTGATAGTGCAGGTGGTGGATTACATTTTAGACTGCCTAATATGTGTTTGGTCTAAAGCAAGCATTAACAATACTACTGGTTTGTTAGTTCCTTTACAGCCTGCTGCATGGCCCTGGACGTTGGTATCAGTGGATTTCATCAGAGAACTTCTGAATTCTGACATATTTAATGCAATCATGATGGTGGTTGATTGCTTCACAAAAATGGCACACTTTGTACCTTGCTCAACCACAATTACTTTGGTGGAGACAGCTAGGCTGTCCATGAATAGAATCTTCTCCCTGCAAGGTATTCCAATAGAGATTGTGAGTGATTGCAGGCCCCAATTCATTGCTCAGTTTTGGGAAGCTTTTACTGGAATTCTGGGCATCAAATTGTGTTGTTCCACAGCTTTTCACCCCCAATCCAATGGAAAAAACTGAGAGAGTAAACCAAAGCTTAGAGGTCTACCTGCACTGCTACACTAATGCACAACAAGACAACTGGTGTGCTAACCTACCCATAGCAAAGTTCACATACAATAACGCTCTACACATGTCAACTCAGGCTTTGCTATTCTATGCCAATGTAGGTTAAAATCCCTCATCTATCATGGGTCCTTGCTTGGTTAGCAATGTAGAAGCTGCAACTGACCAAGCTGCTGCATTGAAGCAGGTTCATCAGGAACTTCAGGTTACTCTTGCTGCTGCCGTGACAACTTACAAGAATTACACAGATTGCAAGTGCCAGGAAGATCCAAACTACCAGCCAGGTAATCTGGTCATGGTGGATACCTGCAATATGAAGCTTAAGGTCCCTTGCCGCAAATTAGGCCCCAATTGAGTGGGTCCCTTCAAAGTTGAACATCAAATTGGTCCCTCCACATACCAATTAGATTTACCCCCAGCTTTTAATATTTTCCACACCTTCCACAAATCCTTACTTACTCCCTTTAAGAGTACTGAGATCCCTTCTTCCCAACCCATTCTTGTGGAAGGAGAACCTGAGTATGAGTTAAATTGCATTTTGGCTTCTTGTAAGAATTGATGCTGTCTGGAATATTTGGTGTCATGGAAGGGTTATCCTGATTCTGAAAACTCATGGGTTCCCAATATTATTTCTCTAACTCTCCCAATATTACCCAAGAGTTCTACAATCATAATACCTCTGTCATTGGTCACCCTGAGCTATCCTTAGCAGCAATGAAGCTTCCCCTGGCCCATAAGAACTTCTCCTTGTCCCATCTTCAGGATAGTGGTATTGTGACCTGGGCTAAAGAGGAGGGTAATGTCACATTAAGTTCCATAATGCTAGGAATTATTTATCCAAGTAGAAAAGCTCAGAAAGCCAGAAAACTTTTAACAAAACTGACTGATTTAACAGATTTGAACCAAACAGTTGATCAAAAATGGGTTACAGCTGCTTCAGTTTGCCAATCAAATCTGATTTCCACCTGTAAGTTGACGTTGATAAATTGACATAATTTAAGGGTCACCAGATATGCTCTTGTTAATCAGCATGATCATCAAAAGTTGATCACTCAAGGGTTCTTTGCAACCTGGACTAGATACTCACTTGACAATGTGGAAGGAATAGGAGCCCAGGATCCAGGCTGTATTGGCTAGTCAATTTTTTATATATATTGAATAATTTCACTGTTTCAACTCTTAAGAGTTGAGTCCTCCAAAAATTTACTCAATAAAAACCAAATATTCCCTGGTCTAAATTTACTTTTGAAAATGCATCCTGTAGTTGGATTGTTACGCTACATCCCATAAAATTCAATCATTAGCCAGATTATTACGGGAAGATGGGGCCCTGCTTTTGGTACTTTGTTGTTGTTGTCGCCAAATGTTAATTCAATGCCTGTCAATCTCAGAGCTGTTCCTACTCCTGATGAAGCTGAAACTCATGTTCTATCTCAATGTCCTGAATTTCATGCTTAAGACACTCTTATTCTCTTATAGGCCATTTATCTAGGGCTTTTCTGGTTGGAGTTAATTATTTTACTTAACCCTAGTATCTCATTTGGAAATTTCACAACATGGTATCTGAAGCTGTGTTGGTGGTTAATCATTAACTCTAGGTGGATTTGGTGGGTGGTCTCACCACATGGAGACCGCTTCTTATTATCCTGTGATTTCTGTCACAGCCAATGGCTCATAGGAGGTGTCAAAAACGCGGGGGCATGCAATAGCAACTCTTAGATCCAGAGTGCAGGGTCAGGTGACAACTGGGTACACAGTGGAGGTGTAAGTAACCTCATTGTTCCTGGTGACCCTGGTATGGGTAACTTTGGTAGTAGGCCTTGAGAGCAGCTTCTTTCTAGGATTTAAGTTGTGTGATCTGGCTTGGGATGCAGGAGGTGGTTGGCTGAAGCTGACGCTTTGGGAGGCCTGTGTGTTGACATTAATTCCCTTGAGTTGTGTTCTGGGTCTATTTTTGGACCCACTGGGACGTCCTTGTGGACAGGCTACCCCACAGGCTGGTGCAGGAGCTGGTTGAGAATGGGATTGTCTGTTCATAAAAATAAAATAAAATATATATTAGATTAAATATGTATTTATTTAAATTTATTGGTTTAGTTGTGGGTAGTTGTTTTCTCTTGATTTAGCCTTGAATAGTAACATACTTTCTATATCCATGATTTGAAGTGTATAATATTTTATCCTTTCTGGGTTGGATAATTTTAAAGTTTTATCACTTTTTATGTCTAAACATGGTTATTAAAATTGAATTTTTCATTTGATTTTAGTTGTGGTGGAGCTTCTTGATTTGGGTTGGTATTTCCTAGTGTGCTTACTGTACATTAAATTTGGATTCTGGATCTTGCAATTATTATTTGAGTTTACTAGTGGCATTCAAAAGTGATTTGAAATTTGGTTCTTGGATTTGACACTCCCGCAATTCCTAAAAACATAGTAAACTTAATGGAAATGGTTGATGGATTTGAACGCTTCAAATCTGATTCCAGTTAATTCATTTTGTACATTGAAAATATTCAGTTCATCTGAACTTTTCAAAGTGTCTATGAGTTCCCACATTTTTAAAAATTCAAATAAAAATACAAAAGAAATCAATTTGATTTAAAAAAGGCCATCCTGCAAAAGTGATTTGGAATTTGAACCAAGTATTTGACAATCCTTCATTTTTACGTTTAGGTTCTGACTTTACAGTATGCCCAACCCCTGCATTGCCTCTTTGACAGACCAATTAGCCATTTTGCACAGTGAGATTTCAGTATTTGTGTTAACGCCTCTCTAACCAGGATGGTTTGTCCTCTGAATCTGGTGGTAAAGAAGAGGCAGAGGTCACTAATGTCCCAACCCATACAGACCATGAATGCTGTCCTGGTTTGGAAGGACAACCCTGTGTCTATTGTGCTCTCACTTTAGACCACTTGGCAGTGGTGATCAATGACTTTTCAGACAGACAGGACGTGTTGGAAAGAGAGGTGCAGAACCTTACCCGCTTAACCAAAAATATGAATGAATGGGTTGCTCCTTTGACATCTCAAGCTACCGCTTTAGCTACCCATGTCAATGAGATTGCAGTTACCTTGGCTGCTCAACAGATACAAGTTGATGGACTTGGAACTGTTGCTGCTACCACCAGGGACATTAGTGGGCAAACAGCTCTACTATAGACACTTTGGAGGAGAGCCTCTGACTCTTATGGGCTAGACAAACTGCCGCAGAATCTGAGTTTGAAGGAAATCCCCACAATAATGTTCTCAACCAGAGTGATAACAGCCAGTCCACCTTGTTTTCTATTGATCCCAACTACAAGCCCTCATTTAAGCAGATCCTTGATCCTAAAACCTTTACCATTGCTTGTTTCTTAACAATCTACAAAACTGCAATGCAAAGGGCTACAGACAATCTTAAGAAAGAGCACATCCTTACCTGTCTGCACCCCACTTTCTAAGAAGTTGTAGTCCCCAAACTTCTATCCATTGTTACTTGGGAAGATATTTTACACCTGTTTATCAAGAAATTTGGAGAAGACCTCAGTTTGGAGGTTAAGAAGGATGACTTTTATGCATATTTCTTTCAAGCCCAAGGAAACTCTGGCTGAGTTTGCTGACTGTTTCTATGTTGAGGGACAACAACTCATCACCAGTTGTCAATTGGCTCCCTGAGAAGCTTATACAGTATATGCCAATGTGTTGAAGGTGAATCAGCTCCTGTGTCTACACTTTAAGGCACATAAGGCATCCCTTAAATCCATTAAGAGCATCAAGACACTCCTACAAGATATGCATTTGACACATTGAGGAACTGTTGTCTGCAAGATTAAGGCCAATAATGCTGAAACTACTTTTTGCACCCTGTGCATTATGACTATTGGCGCTAATGGGTAACCCAAGCAACAAGGGTATCATGATTATGGTCAAATTGGGCAGCATTTTCAAACCTGCACCAACCCTTATGTAGAGGGATGCAACCCCAAGGAACAGACGGGAAAAGAGAGTTCATCTTAGAGGTGGAGACACTCTCTGATGACCAATTTCCCATGTCTCTTCCTAACCCTCCCTCTGACAAAAAATCTTCTCCTTTTTCTGGCCCTAATATCCTTCACCTGTTCCATGATCTTTAAAGCAATTCTGAGCCTGAAGATTCTGACTGAGATGATTTATATAGTTATGACTACTCAGTGCTGGCTGTCCCTGAGACTATATTAATTCCCTACAAACTTTGCTTAAGTAAGATCCCAACTACAACTTGTCCACCTCCCGCTGAAGCTAAGGCTATGGTAGCTTGGCCTTACCTAGCTCAAGCTCATCAACCCCCTGTCCTAGTGGACTCCTCAGAAGAAGCTGCTGAGGTATCTGAGGCCCTCTTCCAAAATGCTACTGTGTGTGACAGATCCAGGTCCAACCAGTCCATCCCACCATTATCCTGCCTTTGACTCTTATTCCCATCACCTTCCTTTGACAAAGCTTCAAAGAGCTTTGTCTCCAGAGAGGCAATTTTTAGGGACAACACTTTGTTATCATCCCGCCAACAGGCCATGATCTCAACGCTCTTTTCCTTCCTGTGCCCTTAAAGCCTCAATTTCACAATTCACCTTTGCTTTCACTTGCTGTAAGATTTTGTCATATCCTACTAACAGGTTCCAGGAATCCCACACATAGATTTGATTTCCTTGGGCAGGAGTACCTTCTTTTGCAAAATAATTGGAATATAACTCTTCAAACACAGCCTTTACTTCCACCAAGGACTCATCAGGCACAGTCTTAGTGACCTCCAAGCTTGCCCAAGCTTCCTCTAACAAACTTGTAGGAACCTCTTTCCTGGCAGCAGCAGTTTCCACACAAAGTACTCCAAATTTGGCCCTTTCAAAATTTAACAAAGCAGACATAATAATTGAAAAAGTAGTTGAGGGAAAAGCGTTGAAATTGACAATATATCTTTATTAAAGTTTAGCTGTTTTTGTTTATATACCATTCAGGGCATATTTGGCTGAAACCCCCTCCAGTTCCTGGATCAACCTATGATTCATCTCACATAATCTATGATGTTCACAGTCATCCAAACTTAGATCTTTACCTAAAAGATCACCAATATTTCTCAACCTATGAGAATCAACCTACAATGGGAAGAAGTCACCTGACTCCATCCATCCCAATGTGCCAATTCAGCATGGAGCTTCCTCAGCTCCCGGTGCCAAAACCCTGTGAATGAAACATCCTAAAACTCAGCTATTGGTGTTCCAACTGGGAACCAGCTGATCAACCCTGAATTCCTAGGCATCCTTGCCTTTATTTAGTTATCTTTGCATTTAATGGTTTTTTGCCTTAAAACCCATTAAAATGCTTTGAAACTCAAATCAGGCGCCACTGTGACGTCCAGGAACTTTCCCAGGCGGCGCCCCAGCAGCCTGAAAAAATTTGATAGTGGCGCCTTGGCGCTTTGCAAATCCACATAGGCGGCACTTTTAAACCAAAATTTTGGGGTTTTCTTATGGTTGACCTTAACCAAACTTCTTGACAAAGTCAAGGCAATTTAATCAATATAATTAAATCCTCATTAATTATATTCCCATGTATTTATTAATTAATCTTCCCAATTAATTAAACCATTTTGAGACATCCTGTCTCCCAGATTGACTCTGGCCAATCTTGCCTTCTTTTCTTTTATTGAACCTAGATATCCAGTTTTCAGGAATCTTAACCTTAAGACTTCCAATCCAACATATCTACATGCAATAATAAGAAAAAAACTGAGATAACTTTATATTTCAGAGCATTTATTTGGCTAAATACTCAATAGTGACTGTCGTACAGTCACACTGTGTCCCTTCCTTTGCAAACTGTATAAATGGAATTTCCTGCCTTGAAATTCATATTGGCAAAGTGGGAAAGGAACCTGAAGCCACTTAAGACGTCCTGACTGTCTTACCACCCTTTGGGAAAGATACCACCCACGTAGAAGTATTGATCCAGAAGGTTAAAATTAAGGCCATCCTGGACACAGGTTCTCCTGTCAACATTGTATCCTCCAAGTTGATAAAGAAGCACAATCTGGCTCCTGATCTCAACTATACTCAGTATTATGGAACAGCTGGCATGGCTCAGACTTGTGCTATTAGGGCCTACTCTGCTCTGCCAATGAGGTTTGGGAAGCTTCTCATTGCATCCCCTGCTGTTTTTTTTTGGAAAACAAAGGCTATGACCTCCTGGTAGGCACCCAATTTCTTTGGGAATACAATGGGATAGTCAATTTTTAAGATGGATATCTATCTTTCTTGGGCTACGAAGTCCTATTAATCTTTGAAGAGCCTCTGCACATCCCTGACAATTGCCTTAAGACTTGTGTCCTTGAATACCCCACAGGCATCTTCTTGCTGAAGTACTGCACACACACCTCCAACATGAAGTGTCCTCCTCCTTCTTGTCCTTTAGAGAAAGGTGTCTCTTTTCTTGCCCCTGCAGCTTTCACTATCTCTCCTGGCTATAAAGTAATCATTGACTCTCAGATATCCTACAAGCTGCCTGAGAAGTTGTTCTTAGAGTTGTACTCTCCTGAATCCCTAAGTTGCAAAGAACCTTGGTTGTGCCCTGAGATTCTAGACCAAACTCATAAGGAGCCTTTACAGCTGCTGCTAGCCAACCTGACTGCTTTTCCCATTCAAGTTTCTAGAGTCCAAGTTGTGGGACATGGACGCATATTAGGAGCAGAGAAAGTGGCTTCCCTCTACCCCTTTGGAACATTCAGCAACTTTAACTTGCCAGAAGAAGACCCTCAAGTTCTCTCCCTGTTCACAGCTGCTGATTTCCTGCAACTATCACCTATCCAACAGAAAGATGTATTAGAACTGCTTGACCAGTTCAAAAACATCTTTGCTTCTGGGCCCAATGACTATGGTCTAGCAAAAGGAGTCATTCACCAGATTGATATAGGTGATGCTCCTCCATTCTGTACTAAACCCTACTGCTGCAGTAGGTTATAAGATGCTCAGTTTTCCAAAAAAAAACTCAAACAACTATTGGATGCTGCACTCTTAGCTCCCTCTTAGAGCCCTTGGTCCTTCCTCTTACCAATCCTTAAGAAAAAGGATAGAGGCCACTGTATTTTGATAGACTATTGCTGCTTAAACTCCCTCAAAAATAAGAATTTGTACCCTCTGCCAAGAATTTATAATTTCCTTAGACAATTGGGAGGCTCAAAATTTTTCTCTGCCATGGACTTAGAATCAGGATACTGGCAGGTCAACTTATCCCCAGAAGACCAAGAAAAAGCCTCCCTTATCACATCAGAAGGTCTTTATGAACTCACAAAAATGCCTCAAGGACTATTTAATGCTCCAGCTACATTCCAAAGAGCCATGGGCTCCATTCTACAAGACCTGAAGCTCTCCAATGTACTTGTATATCTGGATGATATAACAGTGTTTAGCTCCACCTTCACTGATCACTTGGACTATCCCAAGGCTGTTTTACTCAAGATTTGAGAAGCAGGTTTGAAGCTCAAACCTTCCAAGTGTTCTTTATTTAATGAGAAATTTGAGTTCTTGGGCCACAAAGTCACCCAGACTGGAATAAACCCCATGGACAATAGGGTGGAAGCCATTGATAAGATGCTACCCCCCACAAATCTATGTGAGGTCTAAGTATTCCTTGACATGATGGGATGCTACCAAAAATCCATCCCTGACTTCTCTGAACTAAGTGAACCCCTTGTCCAAATCCTCTGGAATGTACCCTTTAAATGGACTGATAGCCAACATCAATCCTTTGAGGCACTGAAGGCCAAGCTCAAAGAGGCTCCCATCCTAGTCTACCCTGATTATGATAAGGATTTCATCTTATACACTGACGCCAGTGGAGTAGCTGTGAGTGCAATCTTATCCCAACTAGATGATGATGAGTTTGTAGATCAACCTGTGCCATATTCTTCACATGTCCTCAACAAACATGAGAAGAATTATAGTGTCACCAAGAAGAAATACTTGGTAGTACTACACGCTTTAAATCAATTTTGACACTAGATCTACAGGACCCACTTTACTGTAGTCACTGACCACTAGTCCCTTAAGTGGTTTCAACATCTGAAGGAACCTGAAGGTTGACTGGCTTATTGGGCGCCGCGCTTACAAAGATATGATTTCACTTTAGTACACCAACCTGGTGCACAACACCAGGACGCCAATGGGTTGTCTAGAATGCCTATACTGGCCATCTATCCTTCTGACGCTGATTGCCTATACAAGTTAATAGAGTACCCTGACTCTTGGACCACCAAACCAGAAGAGTTACACTTGGCTTTGAAAGCCTTGTCAAAGGATACTGTCATTTGGGATAGGCAGCTCTTCAAGAAGGTCAACAATACCTATCTTCCCTACATCCGCCCTAGTATGAGGATAGCCATAATTCCCCAGGCCCATATTGACACTGGGCATGGAGATATAGCCAAAACTCATGATTAATTGTACAAGAACTTCTACTGGGAGAGCATGTGCCTCCTAATCCCTGATGTCCTTGCCTCCTGTCATTCTTGTCAACTCCAATGTCATTGACTATTCCAGCATCCATTTCAATCTTATTCCTCCTAAGCATGCCTTCAACACTGAGTATTTATACTGTTGGGCCACACCCTTGTTCTAGTTATGGGTGTTGATTCATCTTGGTAGCCGTGAACCATTTTAGCAAATGTGTTGAGGCCAGAGCTACAAAAGATATAACTGCCAAGACTACTGCAAATTTCTTGTTGCAAGATATCTTCTATTGACATTGGTGTCCCAAAATTCTACTGTCTGATAATGGCACCAACTTCAATGCTTGCCTCATCACATCTATTGTAGAGGCTATGGGGACCCACCAATTGTTCTCTGGGCCATATAACCCCTCAACCAATGGAACTGTCAAATGAGCAAACTCCACCCTTGTGTCCATAATGAGGAAGCTCACGCTCTCTGATACAGCCAATTGGGATATGTTCCTCCCTGCCGCCCTCTTTGCTTATTGACTCAGTAGACACTAAGTGGCTGGACAATCCCCCTTTTCCATGTTGTATGGACGTGAAGCCACAACTCCCTCAATCTTGAGACCACCTTTGATTGAAGTTGATACATCTGCCAACCCTGAAACCCATTTCAAAGACTTGACAAAGTTCATCATTGACATCCAAGCCACAGCATATTACCCAACTGCATACAAAGTCAAGGATTTAGAGCTCTTGCCTTCCAATGCCTCCAGGATCCCCCCCCCTGAGTTTCAAGTGAGTGACCTAGTTCTTTATTACCAAAAATGTACTGGAGGTAGAGCCCACAAGCTAGAGTCCCTCTGGGTTGGACCTTGTGAAGTCACCTTCAAATAGGATGTTGAGTATACCATGAAGCTGCTACTATCTTACTATCCTTTTGTCCAAGTTCACTTCAAATTCCTTTACAAATATAAACTCCCTGTGTCCAATATTGAGGGGGGAGATGTTGGAAATTGCGCCACTAATACTATTTCAATATGGCCTTTGAATAGTGATATGTGCAAAGATTTGGTTGGTTTTGCTTTCAACTTTGTAAATTCCCTGCCTTCCATAAATGGATTGACATCAATTTCCACCCATTCTGGAATACCATAACTGCCCTTGACTGATCCCGGTATGATATCAACCCAATGTGACACCTTCTGCCACTCTGTCTACCTAATGAGTGATCATCAACCCTTGTCTACTTTTTAAGTAGAATCATTTCTCCTAATAAAGACAAGTTTATCCAAATTTATGTTGGCTTTTGTATTCTTCAAGATTTTTTCTTTCCTTTTTTCCAAAAAGAATTCCTCTTCTTGCATTCCAGGAAATTAAGGTATTTGCCCTTAATTTTTCCCTGAAGGCTAACCCAAGGCTAGCTTTGAACCACAAATCTTTTGTTATAAAGATTTCCTGCTGTGTCCTCCTAGATATTATCCCCACAAGCCAAACACAACACACCCAGAAGCAGTGGCAACCCACATGGGCTTGGGTACTTGGAAGATACAGAGGCAGGGTTCTGTGGAGTGGAGCCAACTGAAAATGTTGGCCCCCTCCATGCCACCCATAAAGGACTCATGTTGGAGATTCAGTATTTGCTGTGAGAGGTCCAACTGCGGCAGTGTAGCACTGGCGTCATGTTGCCCTAGGAAGAAACAATTGTAAATGCTTGTGAGTGCCAACTAATCCTGATAGATACCATACCCCTCAGAGATGTCCCCATAATGAATAGGGAGGAAGGTTTCCTGGTATGGAGTAGCCATACAGCCTGTACTCTGTCCTTTATTGGGGGGATTTTCTTTTAGGTAGGCTGTGAACCTACCACTGCTACCACTGTTGCAACTGAACCAATGATAGTTTAGTATTTGATTGGGGAAGACAACAGTCCAATAGAAAGGACAATAATGAGAAGAATAAAATAAGGTTTATTAATTGATATTGTGACTAATATACTATATGGGGAGGGCCACAATACCACCAGGGGGTGGCACAGTGGTGGGTTTGATCTAAGGTTTGCAGCTGTAAAATAAGTTTAGCAGGAATCAGAGAGTCAAATT
The DNA here is from genome assembly GCA_014839935.2 of Entomophthora muscae. Taxonomy (NCBI): domain Eukaryota; kingdom Fungi; phylum Entomophthoromycota; class Entomophthoromycetes; order Entomophthorales; family Entomophthoraceae; genus Entomophthora; species Entomophthora muscae. The sequence continues at coordinate 343,531 of QTSX02001471.1, forward strand.
GACAACGCTCCTAATTAAGAGCAAGTGCCTGCAGTTCAATATTGCCATCAGATTGGTTCATGTTGTTAGATACGCCAAGAGTTGGCTCATTGAGCGCCCCCTGTGTATTGTGAGATACGTTGGCAGTCAAGTCTGGAAACTTGATTGCAACAAACAGTCCAATAGAAATGACAGAAATAAATAGAACAAAGTATTGTTTATTGTAGAATATTGTGATTAATATACCATATTGGGAAAGCCACACAGCCACAAGGGGATGACATAGTGGCAGGTTTCATTTAAGGTTTGAAGCCAAGGAATAACTTGTGCGGTATCAGTGATGTCAAATTGGTAGTGCTTCTAATTAGGGTATAGTGCCTGTAACTTGAAATCACAGTCATATTGATCCATGTTGTTAGATACATCATGGGCCAACTCATCAAGCGCCCCCTGTATATTGTGAGATACATTGGCAGGCAAGAGGGGAATCTTGGTTGTAACAAGTTGTCCTAGTTTCTTACTTTACATTCAATTTGGATTCCAAATCCTGCAACTAATATTTGAGTTTACTAGTGGCATTCATTTATGATTTAAAATTTGGTTTATGGATTTGATAGTCCCACAATTCCAAAAAAACATAGTAAACTTAATGAAAATGGTTGATGGACTTAAACGCTTCATATCTGATTCCAGTTAATTCATTTTGTCTATTGGAAATATGCAGTATGAATTAAAATTTACAAAGTGTTCATGATTTTCTGCATTTTCAAATTTTTCAAATAAAAATACAAAGAATTCAATTTAATTAAAAAAGGCTATCCTGCAAATGTGATTCAAAATTTGGACCAAGGATTTGACAATCCTGCATTTTTACCTTTAGGTTCCGAATTTACAGTAATAATAATATATTTAGAGGGATTTTTCTGAAGTTTTGAGGATTCTACTTTATAGGAATGAAGCTCCTACTAGACTACATGCTGGTACAGTTCCTTGAAGCTCATGTCATCAAGTTTACAGTTTCAGAAGCCTCTGTGCTGTTTAATAGGTCCTCTAAAGCTGGGATCAAAGAAGTAATTGAACCAAACTTTGAGATAGTTTATTTACAAAGCATGGCTATAAATTAATAATAACTTCTATTTTCTCTTCCTTTTTCTTTTTCTGTGCCCTCCTGATGCCCTTTAGTTAGAGCATATTATCTTGGAATTTAAACTTTGATATATTTTATATTGCTAATATTTTCAGAATTTTATTTTATCCCCATTCTATCAACACTTATGAATACAGTAGTTTTAAAACCTTTGAGATAGACAAATAAAACTCAGTCTAAAAATAAAATAAAAAATTCAAGGAATTTATATTAAATTACAATAGATTTGGATCCACCTTGATTTTGCTTTTAGACTGAGTTTTTTGTTTATCTTAACAGGTTTGAAAACTACTGTACTGAAGAGGCTTCAACAAAGCATATCTGGATATATCTGGCGGTTAATGTCTTCCTGTCAAGGAACCAACCCTTATTGGCCGGCGCGCTAGCATCTGGGAACTGGCGGGCCGTGGACTGGGTGGGCAGGGCCCACCAAAGAATTTGTGCTAACTTAATGAGGTAGGACATTGACTTGCCCAGCCACAACCACAGACCTGCGGCAGGAATAATAGTATCTATTACTCCTGTGAGAGTTATATATACGATTCCAAAAGGCTTGTTGGTATGGTCCAGTGGGAGCTTGGCAATACGGAGGCAGGCATTGGTTTGGGGGTGACAGTTGGCTCCATGTCTATTTGGTAGGCAGGAAGGAAGTTGTATTTATCTCTGAACAGGCGGGGCTTGGTAATGTACCAAGGGCCTTCTTAGTTGTATCTGGTTCTCTCAGTAGTTCTGGCCAAGAGATCCTGGGCTAGTATGTTGTTGGCAGTGTAGTCCCTGTACTCAGGCTTTACGGGGTACTCTGTGAAGTGAACAGGACCAAAGGGAGCACCTGGCAGGACGGTACGTAGCTGGTGGGTTGGCAGGGGGGTCAGACAATATTTGAGTTAACTGGCAGATGACAAGAATAAAATACAGCAATAATTGGGAAAACTAATATCTCATAACCTTTATTTAAAAATGACAATGGGGGTTGGTCTTGGCCTGGCAGGTATTTATCCCACACTGCCAGGCTTCACTTCCTGGTTGGGTTTTCTGGGCTTGGACAGGTTGGCATTGGGTGTCTCAGATGGCAGTGTGGCGCTTAGCACTGGCGTTTTGCCACTGGCTGCTTTGGGGTGAGAAGACTTCAAGTCCTTCTGTTTATCAATTTGGGTATCAGGTGCCTCTTTGGGTTCAGTGCCTTCCCCGGGACTTTGGGGGAGTTTGCAATAACTCTCAGGGAGAAATTTGTCTATTTCACTGGGCAAACCGCCAGTGTCAGGCGTTGGCACCTCGGGGAAATTCCCAGCATCTTGCACTGGCAGTTTGCTTGCAGAATCCTGCGGGGCAGCTAAGGGTTCAGATCCTGGCAGGCTGGCAGCAACTTTGTCAATTAGTAGTGGGTTATTGTGTTCCCAGCTCTGAGTCTGGCAGTCTGCAAAGGGTTTTATCCAGGCTTTGACTCTGATTCCATATTTTGAGATTTGAGAGCATCCAAATTGTCATTCCTGACACTTCCCTTTTGATGATAGAGGTTGATATTACCCAGATTACATAAGGATTGATGTGTCTCAGCCAGTCTAGACCAAGAACTATGCCATTTTTGGAAGTGGGATACACTATCTAGAAAGACAACATCTAGAACCACTATTTTAAAATTTATGGCTAAACTGCACCAATTAACTCAAAATATTAATAAAAGCCCAAAAACATTTCAAAACAATAAAAAACATATCTCTAGAAAAAAATTATCCAATGATTCCAAATCTGAAATACAAATGTGGTGCTAGCTAGTAGAAACTATAGTGTACAAAGCTCTAAAGCCAACATACCTCAAAACTGTGATATTTACATATTGAAATTTGTTTCTATGTTTACATCTATATACTAAAAATAAAGTAAAAATTAAACATTTGGAAGTAAATTATTTAATGGAATAGTAAATTGATCAGGATTTAGCCCCAAGAGCCTTGAAAATGCCTTTGAGATGGGTAAGGCTTCCTTCCATGATGTAATAGACCAAACCCTCCTTATTAATACTTGCAAACTTGACCTGCTGGTCTGTGTGCTTGGATACAACAGCTTTTCTTTTGATGACCTAGGGGTAAAGCTGGTCCACATTGGCATGCTAAATCTTCATCTTGTTGACAATCATAATGAGTCTGGGCTCCTTTACTTTAACCAGGCAGGAAATTTGGTGTGCCAAACTTCAAGTGATGATTTGGTCTTAGTTACGCCATCTGTAACCTGATTATAGCAGTTCCAGTTAATGGAGTCACCATCATTGCATATATAAAATCATTAATGAAATATTTTAATGCTGAAACCCAAATATTACAATTCTTCTATGATAAGAAATTAAATCATTATTTTAAAAGTGGTTTTTTAATGGCTGTTTTACAAGAAAATAGTACTATCAAAGTGATGTTGATTTGAGTTGATTTATCTATGTGGGGTCTTAAATCAATACCATGCTTTATTTCCAGTTAATAAGGGAAAAGCTCAGATTTACAAAAAAAGTATAACAATTAGTGGATTCCAGATGGCATCTTTCTAGATGGAGTTTTTTGTGATGGCATATTTTAGGGTATTTATTAAGTGTTTTTATACTCAAAAAATCTTATTTTGATAATATTTTTTATTTTGATTTGTTATGGCATTTTCTAGATATGATTTTTTGAGATGCTGTATTAGAAACCAATATGTAAAAATTAACTATTTACTCATTTTTATTGAGCCTTTTTAATTTTGTGGATGTAAATCACAACTCTATTAAAAAATCTTTTGATATGGTGTCTTTCTAGATGGAGTATTGCACCTTTTTAGATTATTGATGATAGGCCCCTGTATGGTGAAGGGGATGTTTCACTGTTACCTTGGTCTGTGGATTTTCATCTATAGCCATATTTTTAACCACCAAAGTGTTGGTGAGCAATTTGAAACTTTCCAAAAAGAACCTTGGGTTGCAAGGTTTTTTCAGTGCCTGAGTCCAGAAGATTAGATCCTATGTAACTTTGAAAATGAAACAGATGATTCATAGGTTTATTTTTTAATTGGCAGCCACATAGGAAACTGGGTTGTCTTTTGAGACCTGGATCATGATGCACCTGTCCACATCCTCTAGATGTTACTAATTTTTTTCAAGTCAGATTGTTGCAATGTGCTAAAATGGAATAGATTTGATGGACATTAAATTTAAAGTCAGATCCAGAACAAAACTACACATAGGCAATTGCTCAACCAATAACTTGAGAACTAGTGGATACCAGAGCATTATGGATTTCACTCAAATCCTCTCAGTAATTTGGCATTTTGGAGGTTACACAAAGGGGCAACAAACAAGGCCTTCAATTCTGGAATCAAAGCTTATACTTGGCGCTTGAGTCTGAAAACCTAAATGGAGGTGACGTCAATAATCCAATTGCCTGATTGATCCCTTCTTCCAGGTGCAAAATCAATAGCTTTATTGATATTGATATTGATATTGATTTTTTGATTATGGTATTGATTCCAAACCTGGCCCAATTCCCCAGCTTTTCATCCCACCAATTTCCCACCTCCATATATATACGTGGTTTTTATATGAAATAAAGCAAGCTTTTACCCCCACATATTGTTCACTCCACTTTGGCTTCACTACCCTTTATTCAGGTATAGTAATTGAACAATTACCAGGGCTAATTCTTGCTAGCTATACCCAACAGTTAAAACATACAACACAGATGGAGGTAGAAATAAATAGGCTTGTTTATTTCTCTCCCCTAGCTTTCTCCTTGGCCTTATTGTCCTTGCTGCTGGCTTAAGTCATTATAAATGGGTTTAAATTTCCTTGGATGTTTGAGGATATAGGGGTTTTGGTATGTGATGGCCATCTTCATTATTCCCTAGAACAAACCATGTAGAGCAGCTGTTGCTTTGACTATGGTTGTATTTAGAGTCTGGGTGGTTTTTTGCTTTTGTCCTTACACATTGTGAAGAATGTTGGACATCTGTTGGGCTCTTTCTGCTTCTCTGTAAAGACTCTGGAGATATTGTAGTTATCAAAGTTCATTTATCTCATTACATGTGGCTTAATAACACCATTGTAGTTTAGAAGCATAGATGATTCTTTAGAAACTATTTCAGGTGGGGCACACCAATGAAAGACTTTGCAGGCTCTGGTTAACCTCTTGACTGTTCCTATTTATTTAAGGTTCTTGGATTATATTTTTATAATAAGTGGGGTGCCTTTTGACAAAAAATGTTTTAGGAAGCTATTTCTTGAAGGTGTTCTAAACTTTCTCTGTGTTTTCTTGGTGTTATTATCCCCATCAGGTTCTCACATTATAAGTTAACCTGATAGAGATTACAGAAATCCGGAAGTGTTAAGGACACCTCATCTGGTTGAGCTTGCTTTGAATGGATTGCATCCAGGCACCAGTTTGAGATTAGGCTGATTGACCACAAATGATCAGGATAATCATTTCATGCAGATCCTTATCATTAACATGCTGTATTATCACTAGATTATCATTCTATTAGATGTAGTGATTATACTCTGTATAATCACTAGTTTATTATAATTTATATGGCTGTTATATGGTGTATAATTGTCAGCCAATATGGTGCTTATCAGTGATTAAACACTATGTAATCAATAGATTATCATTTGTACTATCTCTCCTTCCATCCTAATGAATGATGTATCAACTCAGCCCCACCCTGCCTAAAAGGTGTATATCAAACAAATAATGCACAAAAGTCTAGTACATGCTGAGTTTGTGTTGGCATTGCACAGTGTATAATTGGTTTGGAATTGGTTTGGGTCATCTATTACACGGCAGATAATCCTTGAGCCAATATGGGATTGATTCAGCTATTTTACAGGGTATAATCCCCAACTCAAACCACCATATTAATAAGCAGAAGGCTTACCATTCAGAAAAGGATCACTGATTAAACACAAAAAGGGAAAACAAGAATACCAGAATTCTACCTTTCAAAGTAGGAGGGAAGAACTGGTACTACTTCTAAGTGTCAACCAAATACAGTGTAGTTTACTAGTGCCATAAGAGGCTTGTAAAGATACAGCCAATTGATAATTGCCAATAGGCTAGCTCAAGAAGAGCGTAGGCTGTAGCTGAAGTGCCATGTACACCTTGTAAAGGCCAGTAGCAGCACACATGCCAAGGACAGCCAATCAGGATAGGTGTAGCCAGCAAAATGAACCTATTGCAAAGGTAACCACTGAGAACTTTCTGAAAGGACAAGAACAAGGGTTGTTGCAGTATATATTGATACAGACACCTGAAAGTATGATAACAAGTTCTTAGTTACACCTGGATAGATTGCAGCTGCTGTCTTAGATTGTACTCCAGTCCCAATAAACATAATTATCTTTAAAGTTCTATTATATTGTAGTCTGTTGTGCTCTTGCATAGGACAAGGTAGAGTATATTGGAAAGACTAACATATATGGGTCATTACTTTAAAGATTAATCTGTTTCCTATTAACTGTGCTACTTTGCACTTTAAAATTTTGTTTTGATTTTCTTATCAATAAATTTAAATAATTACAACAATTTTAACAAAATAAATCTTATTTAATCCTTATAATACAAAAACCTATATTAAATTAAGCATTTTCTACTTACAGCTAAATTAAACTGTATTAAAAGCCAGTAACAATCTTAAATCATATATCATTACCTCTTGAAAGCTGATTAGTACAAAAGGACATCATTCTAAAAAGATCAACATAAAAATACAATAAAAACTGATATGATGCTTTTTGTTGGAAATTAAATTGCTGCCTAAAATCTTAGCTTTTTTGCATATTTAATAAATAAATATTAAATAATTTCAGAGTAATTTATAAAAAAATCTAGTAAAAAGTTAAAAAACTAAAACTAAAACTAAAATTAAAACTAAACTTTTATTAAAATTTCAGTGATTTTATTTAGCATAAGTAATTTATTCTTAAGTTAAATTTTATAGAAAATAAATAATAAGAACTTATAAGAGAGGAAAAAATTTTCTTTTCAAATTCTTAAGTATTTAATATTAATAAAATAGCTTTATACAACTATTCAATAAAATTATATTTTTATACTATATGCTAGAGATAATATATATAAAATTCAAACATAAAAAAGAATGTATCAAAACCTTGCTTTATTAATTAAATTTTATAAAGGTTAAAATTTATTTAAACTAAATTGAAAATAATCTTAGTCACTGTATCTACAAAAAATAAGATCCAACTTTAATTATACAAGCAAATATTTATATGTGATTAAAAATAACATTTTTATTTTGATAGATTTAAGATATATAAAGTTCATTTTTTAAGAAAAAGTTAAAAGTTAATAATAAACTTAAGTTTATTTAAAAAAATTTTTGAGTTGGTTACTAAAAGTAATCTAAATAATGATTTATACTTTAAATTTAGTTTACTGATTAAAATATCATACTTTAAGAGTTAATTAGAATAATTTATTTCAAATAATAATTTTATAAGCTTAAATTCAAAGCCACTTCAAGATACTAAATCAGTATTGAAATATAACAGTTGCAGCACAATTCCAAAAGCTGAGGTTAAGGGCTTTCTAATGATACTATTTTGAGCGAGATTGAAGTACTATTTGCTGAGATATCAACAGTTAACCTGAATATAAAAAGGGGTAAATAAACAATGATATCAGACTTCAGGGGTGATATTGATAAATTAAGGAGATCAGTTGGGAATTTATGCCTGTAGTGCAAAAGCTCAGCTAACATGATATTTAAACAGCTCAACTTTACAGAAATTCACTTTACAAGCTACACCTTTACTCCTCTCTGATAACTGCACATCTATTTCCAAGCAAGAACTGCCTAAACCAAACCAAAGAACCCAATCACTATCATTATGGAACCTATCAAGTTTGCACCTCATATGACATTCTTCTTATCACTGGGGGCTTCTACTAAGAGAGAAAGAATCTCTATGCTTAAACAAGCATTCCTTTTTACTTCTGACAATGATCTTAAAAGCTTTGTTGAGCATTTCTAATTAAAAACAGAGTTGGGAAAAAGTACCTTCTTACCTGTCATACAAAATTCCAAGACAGATGATTTCCTTAACAACCTAAAGGAATTGATATAAGAATTCCCTGCCAAGCACCTTCCTTCCCTAAGAGCATTGATTACATCAAGCTACAGTTTGAAAAGCTTTGGGATTGTGGATTTAAAATGACATGAAATGAGTATTCATTTTCAAAAAAAACAAAAAAATGCTAAAAAAGTATCATTAAATTCAAAAAAAAAAGAAAAAAATGATTCAGTAAAGAAAGAAAACATAAAAAATATTTTAAAACAAGTATTAAAAAATTCATTTCCAACCAGCCAATTCACTAAAAAATCCCCTGGATTGATTTATAAAAAATTACAAAAAGAATTTAGTATATACTCAGCTAAAATAAAATACTCATTATTGAAAACAAAAAAAGAAATTTATGAAGATATGAAAATAAAAAACAATATTTCTATTTCAGTTTCCACTTTATATAGGCTTATTCATAATAATATAATTTAAAGCAAAAAGCAAACTGATATATGTAACATTTGCAACTTAAAAAAATCATTAGAAATGAAGAAAAAGGATTTGAGTATAAAAAAGTTGCCATTGCCTAAATCTATTAAAGAAAATTTGGAATCTATTGACCTACATGAAAAGTTTTATAAGCATCAAAATAAAGAATATATTAGTGATATAAATAATTTTGATAATAATTCATGTGTTATATTAATAGACTATAAAGAAAACTTTAAAATAGGTGGGGGTCCTATAGAGACAAATAATTTTTTATGAGAAAATACCTATTTTTTATTAGGATTTGCAATTGCTTTTAAAGAAAATGAGAAAATTAAATATGAGTATCACGACTTTTTATCTGAAATTTTATCTCATGACTCTTTGTTTTTAGGTCAGTGTTTGATAAGTCTGCTTAAAAATAATAAATTTAAGAATATTAAAAATATTAAAGTTTGGACTGATAATGGTAATCATTTCAGATCTTATAAATTCTTATATTATCTTTTTAAAGAGGTACCTAAAATTATAAAAGAAACAATTAAGTTTAATAGATTTTTTGAGTGTCATGGCAAAAGTATTGTTGATGGTCATTTTGGTGTATTATCTAAAATATTTAAACAAAAGGAAGATGAGATTTAAATAAAGAATATAAATGATCTCAAAATGGTTTTTAAGAGAGAGGAAGAAAGAAAGAGTTTATATGAGTCACTTGTAAATATTTCAGATGTTTCCCAAAAAACCTTTTTTTACATCTATGATAGAAAATCTAGGCCTAAAAAAGCTGGCTTGAAGTCAAAGCATTTTATGTTAATCTTTCATATTTAATGAAAGATGGTGAGCTGTATGTTTCACCTTTGACATTTGAGGATATTAAGGAGTACTCCAAAATAAATTACTGTGAAAAGTTCTGCACAGATGACAGAGAAACAAAGAGAGCTGATACTACTAAAGGATTGGTAGGACATGCTCATGAAGTTGGACACATAACAAAAACTTATATTCCACATAGGGCAAATAGTCTTTTAAATACAACAACTTTTTTTCTAAAAATAACTAAGAAATTAATTATATGAGCCAAAGATAGGGTAATAGCAATTATAGCTTTGGGGCTGCTATTACTCTCCCATGCAACTCATATATTTGATTCTTGGCTTATTAAAATAGAAAAAAGAGTTTTAGCAAAAAATACAGTTAATAAAAATAAGATTTATTTTTATTATTTGTATATTTTACACTCTTAAGCTTTTCTTCAGTAAACTAAGCAATATATTAATATTTAAAAAAGGCAACCACCAGAATTAACTCATTCCGCAAGTTGACTTACTGAATGTTGACAAATTGCTGACATTCAGTAAGTCAACATTTTTTTAGTATTTATCTGCCGGAATCAGGCATTTCCAAAACTAAGCTAATTTTCCATAGTGAATTATTAAGTCAGAATTTCAAAATTAAAAAGGAACAGGCATAATGTCAACACCATTTAAACAAAGGCTTAATTTCAAGCCAAAAAAACTAATATAATTTACTATGAAAATGTAAGTTTCTTTGTACTTTTACATTAAGGTCAACTACAGTAAGTAATATCTGGATGTCAACCCCAAATAAGAATCCATAAATTTCTTAATAAAATACACAATATTCTAAAAATAACTATTTTTAATATTTTAAACTGCTGTTTTTATTAAATAAATAATAAGATAAGCATTGAACAAAGACATATGCCAACTTTCAGAGTGTTACTTGTATTATTTAGATATTTACTGTTATTTTAAGCTCACTGGATAAACTATAGCTTATTTCTAGAAGTCCACTTAAGCCAAAACGCATATGTTAAAACTAGAAATTATATATGTATTTATAATGTCAACTTTGTATCAAATTGACACGTCACCTAAATTACAACAAAGGGGTTTGGCTAAGCAAACAAAGTGACATAATTTAAGCAAGAGTTAATAGGAGAGTTGCTATAAAAGAATGCTGACTTCCTGGATGTTAACACCTTCACTTGTTTATTAGTAAAACGCTGCTGCTTAACAAAAAGCACACATACAATGGTGCAATAATTCAGGCCAAAGTACCCAGGGCTGTACTTTAGACTTTCCTCTACAATCCCTATTACTTAGCTTCAATAAGTTACATATGCAAATCTTTAAAATTTTTAAATTTAAAAAATATCAATTTTGGCCTTAAAAAACCAACTCTGGAAAATATTAACCAAGCTTTATAAGTGATTTACATAGTGTTTTTCTACTTTAATGCTTACTGTCAGTATGTTGACGTCAAAATTAAAGTGTTTTTTATGCTGACAAACTAAATTAAATATTTTTGGCTACTGTGACTACCAGAATGTAAACTTTTTATTTAAACATGGTTTTTTCTATTCTTTACTAATAAACTAGCTCTAAAATTACTTTCCATACTTCTATAAACTATTTAATTCATAATAAAAAATAAAACAAGTGATTATTATTTAATTTTATTTATGTTCCAACTGATTATTCTTACTTTAGAACTATACTCTAATTATTGTAGGACAAATCTTCTAAGAAGCCACAAAAGAACCCCAAGTTAACTAAGAAAGTACCCAAAGCCTCTGGAAAGGCCCAAAGTCCCTAACCCAACAAAAAACCAGCCAAAGAGCCCTCAAAGAAAGAGAATACAAAGGAGAAGACCCCAGACCTTGAAAGAAAAGAGCCCTCCCCTGCCCCCTCCTCTTCTCCAAGCTGGTACCAATCAGAAGGAGATGAGGTTACACTAAACAAGCAAGAAAGAAAGAAGATACCCAATAGTCCAGAACCCCAGTCAAACCCAGATGAATCAAGCTCAAAGGAATCAAGCCCCAAGGAATCAAGCTCATCCCAGTCTAAGAAGTGCAAGAATCCAACTCCAGATAAATCCCCTCCACCGCCCAACAAATCTGCACCTCTATCCTCTTCATCAAGTATCAATAAAGAATATCATGATGATTACCTTTCTGACCACCATCAAGCACCAATTGGCCCATGGGATCCCCTAAAGGTTCACAATATATGTAACACCAAAGGAGAGTTTAAGCTCCCAAAGAAGTTCACTTGGTTTTTCCCTCTAATGTCTGTCAAAGGAGGGGCAAGTTTAGTCTGTGATGGCTATGTTTTTAATTGCAACAATCAAAAGAGAGCAGGAAGAAGCAAGCGTTATGTGTGTGAAGATAGAAGCTGTACTTCCAAGATCAACACAGAAGGATGGGATAAAGTCACTAGTGAAAAAGGAGAGCACACATTCAATGCTCCAATTAATCTTGTTGAAAAGCTTCTAAAGTGGTACCTCTACCAAATGGTCCCAGTCTCCAAAGACGTCAAGGCTTCTGATCTGGCAGTTAAGGCCACCACACACCTAAGTAATGAGAACCTGAAGCTCATCCCTGACCGCAACCAGTTAGTGAAGTACATATGTGACAAACGCCATGATCTATTCCCCCATAAGAAATCTGCCATGGTCCAAGGAGAGTTAGTCCTGACAGAGGAGTTAAAGATGTTCAATGGTGATGAGGTATTCCTTTTACATGATTATGGGCCTACATCAGAGGCAAGAACTATATGCTATGCTACACAACAGAACCTGGAGCAGTTAAGAGATTCAGAGACCTGGCTATGTGACGGTACCTTTGCATTATGCCCCCGCCTTTTTTACCAACTATGGATTGTACATTCCATTATTGTAAGACAAGGTGCTCCCATTTGCCTACCTTCTGCTTCCTGGGGCAACAGAAGAGATCTAAACACAGGCCTTTGAAATTCTTCAGGAGGGCATCAAAGACCTTACCAATAATAAAAAGAGTCCCCCTGGTCATAACACTAGAGCCAATCCAGATGATGATGAAAAGAATGAAGCCACCCTTGCTGCAGAACAAGAAGCTCATGATAAAGCACTTGGCCCCTCAACTATAATCATGGACTATGAAACTGCCCAGTATAACGCTTTTGTAAACACCTTTGATGGAGAGGTCCAGGGGTGTTTTTTCCATTATTGACAGGCTGTCAACAGGCAACTAAAGGGTCTACCTGAGCCCAGAAAGCTCCACTGTCTAGATACATCAGGAAATTGCAAGTTTTTAATTCAGCAGTTTATAGCACTAGCCTTTGTAAAGCCGGAGCATGCTGGACAAGCCTTTGAGCTCCTATGCCAGGATCCATATGCCAAGAAACATGATGGTGCCTTCTTCCCTTTCAATTAATATTACTAACCACAGTGGATTGGACATAAGGTCACTAAGCGCCAGAGCAAGCCCAGAACCAAAGCCAACTGGAACTGCTACCAGGCAGTTCTTAAGGATAAGATTAAAACTACTTCATCTTTGGAGGGCTAACATAAGCATATCAAGTCCTCCTTTGGAATCAAGCCCAGATACAACACCTTCTACAAGCACCTCAAAGTCCAACAGGGGAAGACTGCTGCATCCATCAGAAATATTGAGAACCGCCCATCCAAGAAGAAGAGAACCACCAAAGAGAAACAGTATTAAAAGAAGATCAAGGACGTTGTCAAGGCAAAATATAAGCTTTCAGAGATTGGGGAATACATCAAGAAGATTGCCACAGTTTTTAATGGCAACCAGATGATCACAGTCTAGCTTTCAATTAAATTTATTGAGTATTGCCTAATTTTTCATATAGTTCTCATATGTTAAGTATAATATTTTTAAATAAATAGTTATCCTAAATAACTCACTAATAATTTATGAAACTGTTTTTATAAAATCATTGATTTCCTATTGATAGTTTGATGCTTTAGACTGTATCACATGGCCTAAATTGGTATTTTACTAGTAAATTATAAGTTTTTTTGTAGTTTCAATATAGAAAAAACTTTATATTACTGTTTAGCTTATTATATTCTCCTATAATATGTGAATTTCATGTATTACCTTTTTGTATATTGGATTTATTTTATCTTTATAAGTGGGAAAAAATATTTTATAGTAAAGATAGCTAATTTTTATAGTGGATTGTTTTTGAAGTGTATTTTTATGAATTTTTTTGATTCTCATGCATAATTTTTATGGACTTTTTAAAATCTATGTTGTCACATTACCCTATAAAGTATCTTGGAGCTTCATTTTTATTAAGTAAAATATTCAGGAAACAGGTTTCTGCTTATTAAAAAAGTGTTGACATTTAGTAGTCTGCATGAGTTAAAACTTAATTCTGGCTTTTCAATGCTGTTGACATTAAAGTATTTTTAATTCTGATTGTTGAAATATAGTAAGTTGACTTTCAGAATGAGTTAATTCTGGTGGTTGCCTCAAAAAACATAAGTTTATGACTTAAATGATACCAAAGAAGTTGAAATGCTTTGAAATGCTTAAGCTGGCGCCTTGGCTTAATCTAACAAATAATGACCCATATGTAGCTTTGAACATACCAGCAACAACCCAAGTTGTTTAACAACCAGTATTACCATTATTAGTTTCTGTGAACTTCTCCATGGTGGTACTGTGTACTGTAAATTCAGAACCTGAACTTAGTATCAAGGGTCTGGATGTACAAGCATTCTGGCTACCGCCAACCTACTTAACATCCAGCCATCGCCAGATTTGGTCCCCTTCTAATATACGTTCAACATACCAAGAATGGTAACCAAGCAATATCACCTGACTGTCCAAGTACCCAGTGACTCAAACCCATCTTGCACATGACTAACCCCTAGGTTCAATCCAACTAAATCCCCACCACAGTCAAGTCTATATAAGTCTAAAGTATTATCCAATAAAAGATACTTCTCTTATTTCTTAATTCCATATTTGAAGCTTCCCTAAAAGGCGCTCCTTATCACTGGTAGCAGCTACAGTTTCTCAACCACACCCATGAGAGAGAAAATGACTGATCAAACCCTGGATACCTTTGCTCACGTACTCAACCAGGCCAGATCCTAGGAGACCTAGAAAACGTACTTCTGCGCCCACAACATTGACAAAGATATACCTAGTGGATGCACTGTATTCAAAGGTCTGGTCATGCCCAAAGCATGTGCCAAGATTATTCAATACAGTTGCTCTCTTTAACCACAAACAAACGCAAAACCACCTATCACAGGTGAAGTGACCAACACCAAATAAATTGGTATTGACAAGCTCTTTGGTAAAAACAAAGAAAACATCATCAACTGGTTAGACCACACAGCTACCAAACTCTGCGCCAGCTGCATCCCCCATGAGAAATGGGTCCAGGAAGCCAGCAAGTGCCTGTACAAGGCCGCAGCTAACTGGTTTGCCACCTGGGTTGGCTCACAAACTGACAACCAGCTTGACAACTGGGAAGAGTTTAAAGCAGACACAACACACAATTTCTGCGTCACCAAATCCCTCCAAGACACTGCAATACAGCTCAGTGACCTTCTGCAGAAGACCACTATTGCAGCTTACACCAATGAATTCAAGGAAATACGTTGCAAAATCCAAAACCCAGCACAAGCTGATAACGTACACACCAGAGCATCATTTATCAACAGAATGAAACCCTCTGTTGCTACCCCCATCTGTCCAGAGTCCAACACCTCCATGCCCGTGCTCATTGTAGAAGCCAAGCAGCGCAGAAAAACGCGCAAACATGGAATATGCTGCACGCAACAGAAATTGCTCCTCAAACAGCACTGGCAGAGAAAACTCCAATGGCAATAAACGCCAAAATACCAACCATAACAACAGCAACTAAAATTTCAACAATGACAATCACAGCCAAAGTGCAAACCGCTCCCGTCCCAAGAAAGAGGACACTGCCAAAGTTAACAATGCTAAAGTAGCAACCCACTATGAATCTGACCCCACATTCTCTGACCTTGAAGGTCTCAAAACAGAGGAACAGGGAAAAAAGGAGGGGGAACAGGCTTAAGTGCCCTGTCTCCCCCCCCCCAACTTGACAAGAAACTGTACCAAGGCACAAACTTTGCTGCTCACATCCCCTGTGTCCTGTAATCCTCCATTTTTATGAACTTAAAAATTAAAGATTGCTCATAACTTCTTGTCTATCTATGCACTTACAAATCACATACACATAAAGTTTTATTTGACTCTGGTGCACAACACACTATAGTTAGCAAACCTTTTGTAACCAAGTACAAAATACCAGTTGTCAAATCCAACTTCAAGTACGCCAAAATGGCAAACAAGTCAAAAGTTCTGCTCAAAGGCAAAACAACTCCCTTCAGAATTGACCTCCAAGGAATACAAACGTCCATCAAAGGACTTTTCATGAACAACATAAACTACAACATTGTAGCAGGCATGGACTGGTTCACCCAAGTGAACCCCAGCGTATGTTGTAAAACAAAAACCATGACCATCAAACGCAACAGAGTCAATTTTAACATCCTCAAATAACCCAATGACCTCATTCTAAGAGACACAATATTTGTTCAAGTCATAAATCAAGATGACTCTGAACACCTAACCAAAGACAGTACCCTCCACATAATGAGGTACTCCAAATTTAAAAATATACAAACACAAAAGATCCAATGCCCAGAACTTGCGGCACTCCTAAACAAATACGCTCATGTATTCAAGGAAAAACTCACAGAGTTACCCCCTGAACAAGAGGTCAAACATGGCATTGACCTATGTAAAGCCATGCCTAAACTTTCACCCCTCTACAGACTCTCTCCCATGGAGACACAAACCCTCAAAACCCATATTGAGGACAATCTAGCAAAGGGATTCATCTGCCTGTCTGAATCTCCATGGGGGCAGCAGTGTTCTTTTTAAAGAAAAAGGAAGGCACTCTGCGCCTAGTAACTGACTACAGAGCACTAAATGCAAGCACAGTAAAGAATAAATATCCCCTACCACTCATAGAGGATCTGTTTGCAAGACTCTCAGGAGTCAATTTTTTCTCCAAAATTGACCTCACCTCAGGTTACAACCAATTTGAAGTAAAGGAAAAGGGCATACCAAAAACCACGTTCTGCACAAAATTTGGATCCTTTGAGTGTAGAGTAATGAACTTTGGGATGACCAACGCTCCCGCAACATTTGTCACCATGATGAACCAAGCACTAAACGGTCTCTCAAATACATTATGCTACCTTGACAATATCATCATATGCTTAAAAACAAAAGAGGAACACCTCACACATGTCTGCAAGACACTCAATTGACTTGCAAAGCACAAACTTTATGCAAAACCAAGTAAGTGCCAATTTATGGAAAAGGAACTCCTGTTCTTGGGCCACATTGTCTCTGACAGTGGCATCAAAGCAGATCCAGACAAAATTAAAGCCATAAATAACATGCAACACCCCACCTCTGTTAAACAAGTTAGATGCTTTCTTGGTATGGTAGCTTACCTAAGGAAATACATCAAAGACTCTGAAAAACTAACTGCACCAATCAATGACTTAACCAAGGATAATGCCAAAAATAAATTTATCTGGACACCAGAATGCAACAAGAATTTCCAATTATTAAAACAAGCTTTGATTGAAGCACCAATCTTACAATACCCTAATAATAATGGGTGCTACAAGCTCAAGTCAGATGCCAGCAATACCACCATTGGCGCAGTCCTGCACATCTGCCAGCCAGGGAAGAAAGACTTCCTTTCAGTATGTTACAAAAGCAGAAAACTGACCAACACTGAACAGAGATACCCAATACACAATAAGGAATTGCTAGCAATATATCACCCATGCAAGAAATGGAGATGTTACTTAGAAGGACATTTATATGTCCAAGTACTAACTGACCATAAATCCTTAATCTATTTCAAAACTCATAATGCACTTGCACGGCAACAAGCCAAATGGATGCCCTTGCTGGAGCAGCTTAACCTGGACATCCAATACAAAGAGGGACAGAGCTCATCATAGCTGATGTTCTCTCTAGACTATATCAGCCTAGAGAGGATCAACTCTGACCACCTGGACCCTGACTGGCCAAACCTGTACAACACTAAGTGTAAAACCAAAGGGAAAGACCCCTCAACACATCAACTGACCCATAATACATTATTAAGAAACAAAAAGTATTCCCATGTATCAAATGGCACAGTATACCAAATTATTAATGACAAACATATCCTGTACATCCCACTTGCACAAAGAGTTGACGCCATACTAAGACATCACCGCCTGCTAGGACATACAAAGGCTAACAACCTATACCTCACACTAAAAGAGATAGTTTGATGGCCCAACCTCAAACAGGATATAGTTGATGTTCTGAAAAAGTGCACAGTGTGTGAGAAATACACCAGTACAAAGGCTCCTCATCCAACAGTCAACCCAGTACCACACCCCAAACCATTTAAGGTTTGGGGGCTAGACATAGTGGGGCCCTTCCCAGAAACAAAAACAAACCAATGTTTCTTAATTGTAGCTATCAACTTTGCCACACGCTGGCCCATCTGCTGGGCAACAAAGGACCATAAAGCAGAAACCATCAACAGTTTCATTAACAAAGCAATCATAGCCAACTCCAACACTCCAGACTACATCATAACTGACGGAGCAACTGAGTTATCAGGTCACGTAGTAAATTACAACTTAAAATCCAAAAACATTAAACACTCCACAACCTCTCCATACAGGCCACAGGCCAACAGCAGAGCGGAACGCCTCAACAGAAGCCTTATCAGTACCCTAGAGAAAATAATGGATGTCAAAGCCAAAGACACATGGCCACTATACATGAAACATGCATTACTATTATCCCGAGTCTGCACCAACCAAGGGAAAGGCTATTCACTGTTTGAGCTAACCTACGGGTACAAACCAGAAATAATCACCCGCAGCAAACAGCCATACATAAAGATCCCCCTGGGGAAACCTCCCACAGTAGAACAAGCACCAAATCTACAACATATCCTCTTCAAAGCTAAAATAGCAGAAATAAAGAGGCTCAAAACACAAAAGGTAACCTCCACAGAGGAACAACTTCACATTGACTCCCCCTTCTGGATTCTAGCTGGTAACAGAAAGAAACTAGACTCAGTACACAGGGGACCAGGAAGAGTCATCAAATACAAATCAGAGCACAACACCTATCTAGTAAAACTCCAAGGTGCCAAAAACACAATTATCAAGAAATACCACAGAACCCGCCTCCACCTTAGTAAAGGTGAGCACTTGACCAGACTGGTTCCAACTAGTAAACAGCTCCAGGAGCATCAGGTGGCAGCCGTGAAAACAAAGCCCCCTCCTGATTCACCAGAGTAACCCCTTAAGGGGATGTGTTGAGGGTCTATATGTACAAGCATTCTAGTTACCGCCAACCTAATTAACATTCAGCCATTGCCCAATTTGGTCCCCTTCCAATATACCGTTTGACATACCAATAATGGTAACCAAGCAATATCACCTGACTGTCCAAGTATCTAGTGACTTGAACCCACCTTGCACATGACCAACCCCTAGGTTTGATCCAACTAAATCCCTTCCACAGTCAATTCTATATAATTCTAAAGTATTATCCAATAAAAGATACTTCTCTTCTTTCTTAATTCCATATTTGAAGCTTCCCCAAAAGGTGCTCATTGTCAGTAAAAATGTGGTATTGTCAAATCCTTGGTCCAAATTATGAATCACTTTTGCGGACAACACAGCTGAGTGAAAATTAAAATATTTAATAAAATCAACCATTAATTTGACTTTTTTTGGTTTATTTAAATTGGCAAATTTCAAATCTCTTGAGCAGATAACTCAACTAACAAAAGACAAAACACAACAAACAAATGCGAAATGAGGATTCTAATGTAAAATTTGAGATTTTCTGTATTTCAAACAAATCTTAGACAACATGTAAAAATTAACAAATCTGAAAATGTGGGATTGTCAAATCCAAGAACCAAATTTCAAATTTCAAATCAAAAATGAGGTGAATTTGAAATAAATATAAATTATGGGCGTCTCAAAAAGGATGCTAAAGGATCTAGAGTGGATTTGTGCTGATTCTTTTAGGAAGTACAGGCATTATCAAAAACCACCCTATTCCAGTTTAGGATGACTAAAATTTAGATCATAATATTCACCAACTTAACATACTTATACAATAAAATTGATTAAAATATACACTTCTCTTTTTGAGTTTAAAATTTTTTAATAAAAATTTATTAAGCCTTCTTCCAATAACAACCAAGTCAACAAGCTGTTCCCTGGCCTTGAAAAAATCATGCAGGGCTACACTGGGTCTTCTAATAGTGAAGCCTCCCTCTATGGCCACTCCCAACCTGCAGGCCCCTCTGCAAGCACTACCCAGGAGTGTGTTCTTTCTCCTGCATCCTCAAGCATGGCCCTGTTTGCCCATCACGTACAGGCAGCTGCTAACCCAAATCATAAAGCAACACTAGCATCCAGAATTGACCAAGTGAGCCATAAGGCCACCAATGGAAGCCAGAATCCAGAAACAGCCAATCAGATGAAACTGTCTGGTTCTTAAGGCAGACACACTCTGCCTCCAGCCAATCAACCTGAAAGATGCAGAAGAAAATTAAACACCCAAAGATTGTTCTTGAAATGATTGAAAAGCAAGGGATGCTTATGTCCATTGTGGAAAAGGCAGTTGCAATGGGTTTTGCAAAGTCCATTGTGGCTGCAACCCTGCAAGCTCATGCCAACTTTGGCCCCCTCCCAAGAGACCCCAACTGGTGCCTGTACTTCAACTGAAAGTGAAAAAGCCCACCCTCTCACAATGTCTATCATGGAACGTGACCTGTGGATGCCTCTGGTCCAGGTTTGTCTCCAACTGAGACTCCACAGCATTTTCACCAATAAGAGAACAGTGAATTTGTGGATGCACAGAGTTGTGGTTACCACCAGAATCTTGTCCAATCAGGTTCTCAGTGGCCCCAGTTTGATGGATATCAACCTGTACAATGCAAAAATCATTAATTTTATAAAAGAAAGGGCAATGAGGATGCACAATAACATCATCTTCCTGTTATATGCCAAGATTTTAGCAAGTATCCAAGACTTTGGAGAAAAGCGCATACAATCTGATATCTACAAGTGCATCCCAATCCTGTATCAATTTGTTGGGTTTTTGTTGGCAGTTTCCCCATTGGGTGTCAATAATTACTTGATAATTTCAAACACTGCAGATGGGTATGCCTACCAGACAGAGCTCAAGGACATTCTGGAGGAGTGGGCTGCCCAACAAGCCGTATACACAGTTGTACTGAGTGCAGAGTTAGAGCAGCAGGAATGGACAGCCAAAGAAATTATGGCTGCGGGGCACACCTGTTGGTCCTATCCCACCAACCACGCTGACATGCATCTTGCAGATGTATGACTTTACAATTAAAGTTTTGCTCTCAGGCGCTTAAAGCCTGCCATCTACAATGAACTGTGCCCCCAAATAGAGAAGGGGTACAAGCTTTTTCCTTCTGTATTTGTCCAGAACTTATCAGATCTCATCATCTTCTATGCAAGTGATAGTGATAGCCCAGAAAGGACTCCTGCCTCCCCCCACGCCCATCCATTTGGTTTTTCAAGCCTGCATATGTGACAGAAGAAGAATTCAAGCAATTGAAGCAATTAGCTCTTGCTGCCCCTTCCCAGTCAACAAACCCTGTCTCCCCAACCTCCCCCCCATCAAGCCACATGCCTTCCAACTCTGGCTCCCAAACCACCACCCATTCCCT
Source organism: Entomophthora muscae (assembly GCA_014839935.2). NCBI lineage: Eukaryota > Fungi > Entomophthoromycota > Entomophthoromycetes > Entomophthorales > Entomophthoraceae > Entomophthora > Entomophthora muscae. Next base: position 364,802 of record QTSX02001471.1, read on the forward strand.
CCCCACTATCTCTGATGCTGTCCCTTTCACAGGCGCAGATGATGACAATATACATTCTGCTCACTCCCCTCTATTTGTCATTTAATTAGTAAAATAAAACTTTTCTTTGTGACAACTTATTAAAATTGATATTTCTCTTTTAATTCACAATTAACAATATTTCTTTTAAACTTTTAGCATTTCCCATATTTAAAAAATGTGTTATACATTTGATGTGGTAAGAAATAATTATTTGCATTAATATTTTTTGTTATCAATAATAAATTAAGAACCACAAATATAAATATTGAATTAGAATATTGCAATTAGACAGCACCTCTTATTATTTTGATATTATGTGCACAACTCAATGCATTTTTTTAATAAAATTTATTGTAAACAAGGCCTTTTTCATTGTAATTTATTTAAATGGACTGTGTTTATATTAGAGAGCCATTAACACTTAGTACAAATACTGATACATAGTGCATTTTACAGCCTGTATATTTACTTATTGGTAATAGTTCTGTAAACTTTTCAGTCAGATTTTGTGAGGTAATAATAATGTAATGGGCTAATAAAATTATTGTTTATTGCCTTGCAAAATCCAACTAAAAAGTTTACAAAATTATTACCAATAGGTAAATATACAGGCTATAAAATGCACTATGTATCAATATTTTTACTAAGCGTTGATGGCTCTCTAATATAAACACAGTCCATTTCATTAAATTATAATGGAAAAGGCCAAGTTTACAATGGATTTTATTAAACAAAATGCATTGAGTTATGCACATAATATCAAAATATCAATAGTTGACATCTAATTGCTATATTCTAATGCAATATTTCCATTTATGGTCTTTTGATTATTAATAATGATAAAAAATATTCACGCGTTGAAGATAGTACTATAAAAACCAGTTTTTTATGTAATTCAAACAAAATGTCAAATATCTATAACTTAATAAAAAAATTAGAGTCAGCCCTCCAAAAGGTTGTCAAGCTTAAACACAACATAAGGGAAACTGTGTTAAATCAACTGGAAAATAAGTTAAGGGCCTTGGTCCAGCAAAACAAAGCTGCAAAAAATAGCCTGGGAACAATGGTCAACAAAGAACACAAAGAAATATTTTTAAATCTTCAAAAGGAAATACTCAAGCGGTCAGATTTCAAAAGTGAAAGTTACAACTTGTGGGAATTCGCAAAACCTAATAGAAAGAATACTCAAAAAATCAAAATAATTGAAGGAAATGAAATCCCACATGAAATAAACACAAATAAAGAGGAAACTGACCAAATGGAAACAGACAAAAACAAAACTCAGTCAAGAAGCAGGAGCACTTCAAGGAATACAGAAAATTTATCAAATGAAAACCAAGAAGAAACACAAGTTTTAATAAAGATAAGAAAAATTAAGCCTAGGAAAATTAATGAAGAGCAGCCAACGCTCAGTGAAGTTTGCTGAGGTGGCGCCTGTGGCTGAGGGGGCCGCAGGGGAAACAATTAGTAAGTCTTTTTATGATTTCTTTATATTTATTTTATTTATCACTAGGAATGGGGACAAGGTTGCAGAAGTGGCGGCTTTTATGCCGAGTTGGTTCTACAGGGGTTACCAGTCACTGGTAGCCCCTGTAAAACAAATAAATAAAAACCAAATAAATAAAATAATTCAACAGAATATGAATAAGTTTTCAACTATCAAATCTAAAGCTAGGGAATATTTACCACCCACAGGGTGCTTGCTGTGGTTAAGGGAAGCATACAAAATAGGATCCAATATCAACTTCAAAGAAATGAATGAATGAAATTTTCAGGGATGTCAAGCTAAACTTTGATGAATATATCTATGAAAGCATTCAACAATTCCCATTTGCAAACATCAACAAATATGAAAAAAAAACTTAATAAAAACCAACTTTCCAATAGGAACTGAATATCTAAAAACTGAAATTTTTAATGAAGTATTCAAGGCATTGTCAAATAAAGTCGGGGATGCAGTCCTTGTGAACACATTTAAACCTTTATTTATTTTGTTTGTGGAGGCATGGGGGCTGATACAAGTCGGGCGTCCCCCCTGGAACTCTCTTAAAATTCAATCAACCTTTCTATATCAATAGATTAGTTCAAGTATTCAAAAAATTGTGCATGTTCTCAGAAAAATACACCTTGCAAAGAATTCACATTGCAGTATACCTGGGAATCCTCCTTCACTGCATAATAAAAACCAACATCAAAAATTTGGAGGATGTACCTATTCAAATAGACATATGCCGCTTAGCACTCAAATGCCAGAAGACACCGCAGGGGTATAGGACAGTTGAGCACGTCCTGTATGACTCCTTTGCATTGGCAACGTTGTATGGGTACTACATACCCCCTGAAAAAAACCTATTAATCAATTTGCTTACCCGGCTTCCTTTTATCAAACGTTCAACAACCACCAGGGTACAGGGCGCCACCCCTCTAGCAATTGCATCCAGGATTGTCCACCACGTACAGAAGAGTATGTGGATCCAATTGGACGCTCTAGCCAAAAATTTAATTTTGGGGTATAATTCCCCGGAATAATCACATTCCCCTTTGCAATTAGCATCCCCTTAATAAATATTTTTCCCTTGCAACTTAAATTTTATTTTTTTAAAAAAATTATTTTAATATTAAATATTTTCACTAAAATATGTAATTTTAAATATTTAAATATTAAAAATTTTAGTATCTAAAAGTTAATATTAAAATGTTAAATAATACATATTTCAATATTAAAATTTTTAACATATAATATTTCAATATTAAATAAATCACAATTAAATAAAAATAGTTAAATTTCAAATATTTAAACTTTAATAGATAAATTTTAAGATTTATAATTATAATTTTACTTTTAATATTTTGATTTTTATTTTAAATTTTAGTATTTAAATTATAACATTAATATATCTAAATATATTACAAGACATTAGTTAAAGTTGCAACCACGTCAAATATTAAAAATAAGGTAAAAATGTTTTTATTTACTAGCTTGTCAAGTACAGGTTCATTTATTACATATACAAACAACAAGAATTGAATTTATCCACATCATGCGACCTGCTCCACTTATATTCTAAACAAGTGATTGTTTAGAACTCAAATTACCTTTCCCTTGTAATATGATTTGATAAATATATTTGATATACTTGACCCATGTCCTAAGTACTAATTAGTAAGCAATACATAAAAATCATTGGTGGTTGTGCCGTGTGGCTATAGTGGCACTGAAATAATAAGGATCAGATGATGACCTGCAAGGTCCAATTTGTGGCTTAAAAAAGCCAAAGTACCAATAAGGATTCACAATTATTTAAATAAAATTAATCTATTTCTATCTTTTTAATTTATTTATTTGTTAGCGCAACAGTCAATATAATATTCAGTGCATTATAATAAAAATATATTCCTCATACCTAGTATAATTAATTTTACTTACCTTTTCTACATACTCTTATATGTCTATAATACAATCAAACGTCATGTCATTATATATAAATAATAACTTTTGAGTCCTACTAAAAACAAATAAAACCCAGAGCACCCATTTATCTGATTGGCTTGGAGGCCAGGGCTTTGGGGAGGAAGGATTCTGAGTGCTTGTAAAAAGCCACCACCACATTGGGTGACATCTCAAATTGACTGACCTCAAGGATGTTGAAGAGATCCTTGGTGTCCTGAGGGAGGCCTTGCTTCACCTTAATCTTGATCCAACCAAACACCTCCTTGATTGGGTTCATAAATGGAGAATAGGGTGGAAGGAAGAGGAGTCTCATTGGGCAGTCAGCCAGGCAGTGGCTGGCCAAATGGCTATTTTTATTGATGGGCAGGAACTCAGACACAACCAGATCCACTTTGTGGAGCCTGACATTATCCAACACAACAATGTTGATTGTACTGCAGTAATTGATCCGGAGATACTTTTTGACAGTTTGGAGAAAATCAAGAAATGTCCTGCTATTATGGGAACCCTTGATCATCTGATACTGGTCTAACCTGCAAGGACCAAGAAGCGCTACCATGGAATAGGTCTGGGAACAAACAGCTGCATAATGGGCTACACTGTCCTTGGACCCCTTCTCAACCCACCCATGCCTAGACCTGAGTGAGAAGGAAAACAATGATTTGCCGATGTAGAAGAACTGGACATTCCCAGTCTCTTTTAGTGCCATATATGTCTTGGCATAAATGCAACAATCCTTGGTGGTCTTCTCATTGTTTCTGTTGTACAGCAAAACTCCCAGTACTTTCCAGGAGAAGCCCAAATCAACCATTGCTTTTTAAACAAGGGTTTTAGAAACAGAAAGCCTGAACTCTGTGGCAAGCATTGATTGGACAGCAAGTGAGTCCAGGTGACTATCCTTGGTAACCCACTGTTTTATTGTGTCAATATGCACAGACTGCAAGAATTTGGGCTGCCACTTAGCCTTGGCAGATTTTGCAATTTGCCCAGTGTTGCCATACTTGGCGTTGATGTCAGCAATGTATCTGGCCTTAACACCAAATTAGGACGCAATATCCTGAACTGCCATTCCCCTGTTCAAGCAGTTGAGAAGAGCTTCACGCTCACTATCCGTCAATTGACACCGGCCCTTGGCAGGTACCACTGCATCCTGGCTAGCAGGCTTGACACAGGGGATGGGGACCTTTATGTAGAAGGTGGGATCACACTTGGTTTCGCTGGCGCTATCAATGGTGGCATAAGAATACAGGAGCAGATGGCTCCTCAATTGTAGCCAATGGCTTGTAGGAGGTGTCAAAGATGCAGGGGCAGGAAGTAGCAACTCTTGGATCAAGAGTGAGGGGCCAGGTGACAACAGGGTACACAGTGAAGGTGTAAGTAACCTCAGTGTTCCTGGTGACCCTGGTGTAGGAGACTTTGGTGGCAGGTCTTTAGAGTGGCTTCTGTCTAGGATTTAGGCTGGTAGATTCTGGCTTGGGATGCGGGAGGTGGTTGGCTGGCACTGACACCTTGGGAGGCCTGTGTGTTGGCATGACTCCCCTCAATTTGGGTTCTGGGTCTGTTCTTGGACCCTCTGGGACGCCCTTGTGGATGTGCTGCCCTGCAGGCTGGTGCAGGAGCTGGTTAAGAATGCAATTTATTGTCCATAAAATAAAATAAAATAAAATAAATATATTTTAGATTAAATATGCATTTATTTGAAATTATTGGTTTAGTTGTGGGTAGTTATTTTCTCTTGATTTAGCCTTGAATAGAAACATAATTTCTATATCCGTGATTTGAATTGTATAATATTGTATACTTTCTGGGTTTGGATAATTTTAAAGTTTTATCACTTTTTATGTCTAAACATGGTTATCAAGATTGAATTTTTAGTTTGATTTTAGTTAGTGGTGGAGCTTCTTTATTTGGGTTGGTGTTTCCTAGTGTGCTTACTGTACATTTAATTTGGATTCCAGTTCCCACAAATATTATTTGAGTTAACTAGTGGCATTCAAAAGTGATTTGAAATTTGGTTCTTAGATTTGACAATCCCGCAATTTAAAAAAACATAGTAAACTTAATTAAAATGGTTGATGGATTTGAACTCTTCAAAACTGATTCCAGTTAAATTCATTTTGTCCATTGGAAATATGCCGTTTGTCTGAACTTTTCAAAGTATCAATGAGTTCCCTGTATTTTATAAAATTCAAATAAATACACAAAGAATTCAATTTAATTAAAAAAGGCCATCCCACAAAAGTGATTTGAAATTTGGACCAAGGATTTGACAATCCCGCATTTTTACATCCAGGTTCTGAATTTACGGTATTTGTTGGGCTATGTGTCTGGCATCTGGTTTTGATTAGTTTCTTACTTTTTTGCTGGGTAGCTGATGCTGGAGTCTGAAAGAGCCCTTGTATGGAGAGAAGTTAAAGTCGTTTAAGATACAAACATCTCTTGGTAGACAACATGTCTCTCAAGGATGCTGGTACCTGAAGTATAGGATATGCAACCTGTAGAGATACCAGCCATAATTCTTTTGTGGGATTGTCTTTTGTAGTGTGTGTTGATGATATTTTCAACTGGAAGATAGGCTAAGCTGTGAACAATTGCATCTGCTCTGCTCCAACTTTGCTTATAATGGGATCAAATTTCAAAAGCAATTATGGAATTCTCTGGTCCCCTTCTGCTTTCCAAATTGCAATAATTCCTTAAAGAGAGCTAAACAAAAATTTCTATTTGCCCTTTTGCCACCATAATATTCACTCCAGATTTACTAGTGACCCTTGATTCCTCTGCCTATGTAATTTTTATGATCATACATACTATTATAAATACATTAAGATCCCCAAATGAAATAAAATTTCAATTTGCCTTTTTCTTATGTGTTTATCTGTACTTTAGTGCACCCTCTCTAGCCATATCTAGAGGATTATATTGAATCATCTGCTTCATCAGGGCATTAAGGCAAATCACTTATTCATCCCTGAATAATAAACTCCTGGCTTAGTGTAAGCCCAATCCTATAGTTATGATTTCCTCATTGTTTCCCTTAGCTGGACCTAAGGTAGAACACAACAGGTTGGACAACTCACCTGTGTTACCAATTTTTTAACTGTGCTGCTTAAGAAGAGTTACAAAAGAGGGGAAAAGAATATTGGACCAGATAATGTATTGGTTTTAGAAGATATTATATAGTGTTAATTGTGGCATTCAGGTTAGATAGGAATTCCTACTATATAGGGCACTATTCCTGGGAAATTATTTTCACTATATATAGAACTGTTCAGCTATAATGTCTCAAATGATTAGCTCAGCTTGGAATGTCCCAGCTTTGAGTCTTGGGTGGCTCAAGTCATAGATCTTCTTTCTTGTCCTGGGACCTTGGTAGGGGTTTATCTTGAAGTTTTTGACATCAGAAATTTTATTGATAGAAACCTGGTCTTCCCTGGAAATTTGATTTATCTTTTGTAAACAGCAATCCTCATTTTTTTAAATGATGTGGCCTCATCTGAATAGATATTTGAGATATTGTGCTTATACAAGTATGAAATTGCAATTATTTTCATTTTTTTGGGTTTAAAACTATAAATTATTTTATTTGTGGAGTTTATATTAAATTCCTTTGTGATACAATATCATTTTGATGTTTGGCTGTGTTGTAACTGTGCTGTTTTAGCAGAGTTACAAGGGGAAAAATATTTAGAAACTAGATAATAATCTTTATTGGGAGATAGGTGATTATATAGTCATTGTGAATCAAGGATAACATGAACATGATTGTGTTGATCACATGGCTTGATGGTGAAGGGGGTGGCTTGATCCTGGTAATGAGTCAAGTTCCAAAATGAGGTATCCAACGTGAGGGATCATCATCTGTTCATGTTGTTGGATTTGGAAATTTGAGTTAAATTCCTAGTCTGTCTTTAAATGACTGGGTTAATTGGATTGCAGGTCACAAACCTGCTTACTTGGAACCTTGTTGGCGGGCCAAGCCTGTTATTTTGACACACCCCCCAACTGAAGGTTGGCCTCCTCTGGGGGTAGGTTGTTGATGAGGTTGTCAGGAGCCCAGGCGCCATACTGAACTAGCTGTTGTTCTGTGGTGAGTAGGGCGGTCTCACGCTGTTTCTGTCTTGCCTTACCAGGTCTCAGGCAATCATGGTGTAGGACCTTGTCTTGCTTACGTTTCCCAAGTCCTTGCATAATGTAAGTATTGTTTTTGTTTACCTTTAAGATGATTTCTGGGCCTACTTTATTGGGTTGAAGTTTACTTTGGTCAATGTTCATGACCCAAACTTTGTCACCGGCCTCATGTCTGTTTTGGATGGGGACAAATGTCTTTTATAGGCGCTTTTTTCTCTCTCTGCTTGATCACTGTTGGCTGCTAAGACCTGGGGATCTGAGCAAGGGGGGACCTGGCTTGAAATTTCCAGCCTGGGTCCTGATAATTCTTGAATGATATTGGGCTGTGTAATGTATACCAACTCAAAAGGGATTTTCCCAGTGGATCTGTCCACACAAGTCTGGCATACAAGTAGAGCAGTTGGTAATTGTTTATACCAGTCCTCAGGTCTCCTGGCAGTTGTTTGGCTAGGCTTGCCAGGCTGCCTTTGTTGTTCCACCGTCCTTGGGGGGGGGGGGGGTTTTTTTTTTTTTTTTTTTTTTTTTTTTGAGGTATATATTGGTATCTTCAGAGGTCAGTTCCTTGCCTCTATTGGTTATCAGAAGTTCTGGCTTTCTAAACTTGCTAATGATTTCCTTTCCTATGAACTGACAAATGTTATCACTGGTGTGTGTTTTTACTGCTTGAGCAACTGGCCAGCGGGTGGCAAAGTCTATTGCCATAATGATATATTTCTTTTTGTTGTGCTTTCCTGGCATGGAGCCTACAATGTTGAGGGCCCACACCTTGAAGGGTAATTGCGTGCAGATAGGTAGTACTGACTTAGGTGGTGTCTCACTTCTTGAAAAAATTTTGCATACTTCACATTGTTCTAAGACTTCTTGAACATCTCAATACAGGGTTAGCCACCATGCCTTATGTTTGAGGAATTTGTAGAGGTTGCAACTTTTTGTGTGCCCTAGGTCCCTATGGTAATGTAGGATAGTGTCACCTTGCTGATGTGTGGGGACATACAGGATGGTGGTTCTGTTTGACATTTTTTGATGTAGGGTCCCATACACATCTTTGAATAGGTGTTTGTTCTTAATAACTGTTTCCTTTGTTATGTCTGTGGTGCCAGGGGGAAAACCTTTGTCCTTTGTTCAAATTACCAGGAGGGGCCAGTCTGGGTTGAGCCCATTTTCTCCTCTTGTAGCTTGGATGTACAGGCGCAATAGTGTGTCTGCCATGGCAATTTCAGGACCAGGCTTGTACTGTATGAGCATACTGAATCTCTCTAAGAGTTCTATCCAGAAGGCCTGACGGCGGGACAGATTTGTCTGGGTTCTGAAATATATGAGCAACTTGTGGTCAGTCAATGCTGTGAATTCCTCCTTTTGCTCTAGATAACAACACCATTTGACTAGGCAGTGTACAATGGCCAACAGCTCTTTGTCATGAATAGGATATCAACACTTGCTGTCTGTCAATTTTTGCAATTCATAGGCTACAGGTAGGAAGTCACAATTATTGTTTTTGACTTGTAGTACTCCTCCAATGGATGCATCTGAGGCAACTGTTTCCATTTGGTATTCCCCATCTTGTTTGGGGTACTATAGGATAGGCGCTGCTGTAAGTTTCTCCTTGAGACATCTGAAGTAGAGGCTGTGTTAGGGGGGTCCATAAAAACTTGGATTTGGTGCCAGTTATGGCAGATAAAGGGTCAATCAAGACGCTGCAGTCAGGTATTAAATGGCCTACGTAGGCCACCGTTCCTAGGAACATGCAGCGTTCCAACTTGTCTTTGGACGGTGGCATTTTGCAGATGGCCTGGATCTTCTGACTGTTGGGCTTGATGCCGTCTTTTGAGACTATGTGTCCAAGGAAGGGTAGTTGTTTGCAGAAGAACTGGCATTTGGAGGGTTTAGCTAGCAGCTTGTTTAGTGCCAGGGTAGTGTCACAGTAGATTCCATAATGCTAGGTATTGTCCATCCAAGTAAGAAGGCTCAGAAGGCCAGAAAACCTGTATCAAAATTGACCAAGTTAACAGATTTAAACCAAATGTTTGATCAAAAATGGGTCACAGCTGCTCCAGTCCGCCAGCTGAAACCAGCTCCCCCTTTCAAACTGATGTTGATAATTTGACGTAATATGAGGGTCACCCAATATGAGCTTGTTAATCAGTATGGTCCTCAGAAACTAGTCACACAAGGGTGCTTTGCAACCTGGACCAGATACTTACTTGACAATGTGGAAGGAATAGGAGGTCAAGACTCAGGTGGTATTGCTTAGTTGATTTTTCTGATATATATTGAATAGTTTTCCCTGTTTCAACTCTAAGAGTTGAGTCCTCCTAAATTTACTCAATAAAAATCAATTATCCCAAGTTCTAAATTTTCAATTTTTAAAAAATGCATCCTGTGATCAGGCTGTTACGGTATATCCCATACAATCTGATTCTAAACTAAATCATTTCAGGAAGATGGGGCCCAGCATTGGGAACTTTGTTGTTGGCAGCCTCCCAATGTTAATTTCATACCAGCCAATTATGCAGCTCCTCCCCCCATTCTTGAAAATGAAAATTGTGTCAATTCTCAATGCCCAGAATTCTACGCCGAAGATGCATTGATGCTTTCCCAGGTCATTTATCTTGGTCTACTCTGGTTAGGACTAATTGTTCTACTTAATCCTGGAGTTACGATTGGAAATTTCACAAAAAAATATCTAAAGCCTTATTAGTGGTTAATAATCAATTCTATATGGATTTGGTTTGTAATTCCCCATCATTTAGAAACAGCTTCATATTATCCAGTAATTTCTGTCACATTACTCAACTCTTCTACTTCTGAGTTTTTGGAAGCAGTTTGTCATGAATTTGTGTTTCTTTTCTCCTGCTCTGTCAAGATATCTGTATTTACCATTTTTATTTGCATCAGTTCTTTTCTGAGTTTTCAGTTTGGGCTTTTCTTTAATTTGTGGTTTCCATCTCCGGTTGCAGTTGTTGAGACTGGATCCTCTGTTTCCTATTTCCTTTGTGTCATGTCATTTTGGCATCCAGATTATTTTCCTGCTCCACCCACTGATGAAATTTTGCGTGAAGTTTCATCAGCATTATCATTTTATTCCGGCTTGAGCCTTAGTCACAAATCCCAAGCTTACCATGTGATGACAAAGGTTTCTGAAGATGCTCATGAATGGTTGTTGTCTGTGGTGGAGCGCAATCCACATATTTTAACTGAGAGTGCATCTCTATACCCTTTGTTAAAAAATTCTTGTGTATCTATTGAGGAGCTCAAATTATATTGTAAGCTGTACGCCTTTCATCAGGGTACAGCTCCGCTTTTGGTATTCCTTCCTCAGTTCCTTACCTACTGCCGTACAATTGATGTTCCTGAGGTAAATAAACTCTCAGCGTTGTGGTTAGCAGTTGACCAGACTGCCCAGGATTTGGCGGTTTAGGATTCCCTGTTAACCACAACTGAGGCCCTGGTAAGCCAAATTCTTTCTCTGGTCTCAAATCCATCTACTTCCAAACAAGGTATGTTGGTAATTGAGGATAAACCCGCTGCGTGCTCCTGGTTCTCTGGTTCTTGCTCTGCAATAGTCCCTTCCAACCAAAGCCAAGATTGTTCTCCCCCTGGCTCTTCTTAGCTACAATTGGTGGTGGTGAACAAACCCAGTGATGTGAAGGAGGCCCCTGTAGTGTCTGGTCCTGATAGTTCCTTGGCAATGCTTCAGCACGTTGTACCTGCAAAATCTTCTGTGATTACATCTGAAGAGTTGCCCCTTGTTCCTATTGATTGTGAGAACCCCGTTCTTCCAGCTGCTGTCCAAGAAATGATTGAGTGTTACTTCCAGGAGCATCCTGCCTCCTTAGCTGCTGTCCATACCGCCAATGAAAAACAAGACCCTGCCAAGATTGCTACCTTTGCTGCAAATAAATCTACTTCTGGTTACTTCTTGTTCCATGGCAACATTGATAATAGTCAGACTATCTATCAGCCAGCTATTTTGTTAGATACGGGTGCTTCCAAAAATTTCATGAGTGTGGAGACTGCTGACTTGCTACAACTCAAGTACCACCCAGGAATGCTTATTAGGGGTGGGAACTGTCAGACTTTTCCCTCTTTCCAGATGAAGAAGCCAGTTATTTTTGTAGTTGCAGGTAAGTCTTTTACTGCAAGGTTTTCCATTTGCTCTACCCTGATGTATCCTATCATTTTGGGAGTGAGTTGGTGGAGAGATCATAATGTATCAACCTTACTGGAGAAAAATGAGCTGCAGGTGGAACACTCTTTGGGTATAGCTATTTGTATTCCAATGTTGGATATGTCTAAATCAGAGCAATCATCACAGACCATACAATTGTTTCTTGTCCCTGTCCCTGTAAGTTTGTATTTACCAGCATGCTTGCAACCCTGGTCTGCGCATTTGACGCCACCAGAGGCAAGGTCCTTCCCGAGCACACTCAGTTTGACTTTGAATTTAAGGTTACTGTTGATCTGATCAGAATTGCATCTCCTATTTACCCTTTAACCTTGAAGAAAGACTCATGTTTGGAAGAGTGGACTTGTGACATGTTGGCAAAAGGCTACATTTTTAAGAAGGCTTTGTCAATATGCTCCCTGTTATTGTTTGTTCAGAAGTCTGATGGGTCCCTTTGTCCTTGTGTTGACTACATGAATTTGAATAACATTACAATCCCGGATCTTTATCCTTTACCCCTCAAAGCACAGATCTCTAGGTGTGTTGAGAAGGCCAAGGTATTCTCAAAACTGGATCTGTTGAAAGCTTTCAATCAAATCAAGATTGCAGAAGGAATGGAATGGTTAACAGCATTCAGAACCAAGAAGGGTATCTTCCAGTTCTGTGTAATGCCTTTTGGATTGAAGAATGCCCTGGCTTGCTTTCAGCGGTTAATTGATTCAGTCCTGGGGGATCTCCTAGGTGTTTGTGGCATTGCATATATGGATGATATCTTGGTGTTTTCTCCGTATGAGGAGTCTCATAAGGCCCACTTGTCAGCAGTTGTAGAGTGCATTCTCCAAGCAAACTTGACCATCAAAAGGAGTAAGTGTGAATTCTTTAAACGTAAGGTTACCTTTCTGGGTAATATTATCTTTGAGGATGGCCACACCATTGCCCCTGACAAGGAAGCTGCAGTTTGAGAGTATGCTACGCCTGTGACAGTATCCCAACTTTGTAGTTTCTTGGGTACATGTACGTTCTTGAAGAAATTCACCCCCCACTTGTCTGAGGTGGCCGCCCCTTTATATTTGGCTAGTGGAATGACAACTTTAGTCTGGACGCCTGAGTGCGCAAGTGCCTTCTCATCAGTCAAGGCTCTTTTGTTGTCCTCCCCAGTGCTAAGACATGTGGATCCTGAGCTTCCTTTTGTGGTTTCCACCAATGCATCTAAATACACTGTGGCTGATGTGCTGTTGCAGACGGCTAGTGATGGGATTGAAAGACCTGTAGGGTATTTCTCCCGGAAAATGGAGGCTCAAGAACGCAACTACATGATTTACGACAAGGAATTGTTGGCTGTTGTGGAATCATTAAAGCATTGGCATCACCATCTCATGTTGGCACGTCATCCATTTGTAGTAAGAACTGACCACAAAGCTCTTCTATATTATTGACAACCCAGGGTTTTGTTGGGTCATCAATCCAGATGGCATGGTGACCTGTCAAGATACAAGTTCTGTTACAAGTTTATTAAGGGATCTGAAAATCATTTGGCCAATGCATTAAGCAGGAACCCTTCCCATCTCCCAGATGTTAGTATGGATGCCAAGTTTAACACACATATTATGATTCCAGACAAGGCTGTGGTGCCTTTTGTACTGTCTCCGCCGGCTATGTTGGCTACCATGTCTTTAGCTGAGGGCGCAGACCTGGATTTGTATTCCAAGGTCAAGTTTCTGCAACCTTTGTCCAAAGGCTATGATATGTTATTAGAGCTAGCATGCGCAAACCCAGTGGGTCAGCCTCAGGGTTATTATAAGATTGGTTCAGTCTTATATCATCAAGGTTGCTTGTGGGTTCCTGAGGGCACTATTTGGGATGAGATCATGGAGGCTAATCAAACCTGTCCAACGGCTGGTCACCCAGGGAAAAACAAAACAGTGGAACTAATCTGCCGCCAGTTTTCCTGGAAAGGTTTAACTGTGCAGGTAGCAGCTTTTGTTTGGGATTTCCTGGTATGTGTTCAATCCAAAGCCAGTTGGAACAAGACCACTGGTTTACTGGTTTCACTGCAGCCTTCTGTGGGACCCTGGACGTCTGTGTTGGTGGATTTCATTGGTGAGCTTCCCAATTCCAATGGGTTTAACGCAATCATGGTGGTAGTTATTGTTTCACAAAGATGGAACACTTTTTACCTTGCTCAATCACAATTACTTTGGTGGAAACAGCTAGGTTGTTCATGAATAGAATCTTTTCCTTACATTGTATCCCAATGGAGATTGCGAGTGACTGCGGGCCTCAATTTATTGCTCAGTTCTGGGAAGCCTTTACTGGAATTCTTGGAATCAAATTATGCCATTCCAAAGCCTTTCACCCCCAATCTGATAGACAAACAGAGAGGATAAACCAAAGTTTGGAGGTCTACCTACATTGCTACACTAATGCGCAACAAGATGGCTGGTGTGATAATCTACCCATGGCAGAGTTCACATATAATAACGCCCCGCACACATCAACTCAAGTATTGCCATTTTATGCCAATGTGGGTTACAATCCTTCTTCCAACATGGGTCCTTGTTTGGTTAGCAACGTGGAAGCTGCAACTGATCAAGCTTCTGCATTGAAGCAGGTCCATCAGGAGCTCCAAGTTACTCTCGCCGCTGCCATGACAACTTACAAGGAATACACAGATTGTTAGCGCCAGGAGGGTCCGACATACAGGCCAGGTGATCTAGTCATGGTTGATGCTTGTAATATGAAACTTAAGGTTCCCTGTCGTAAATTAGGTCCCAAGCAAGTTGGTCCCTTCAAGGTAGAACATCAGATTGGTCCCTCTGCCTATTGGCTATATCTACCTCCTGCTTTCAAGATTTTCCATACCTTCCATGAATGTCTTCTTACTCCCTTCAAAGGAACAGAGACTCCCTCTTCCCAACCCATTCTGTGGAAGGTGAACCTGAGTATGAGTTAAATTGTATTCTGGCTTCCTGCAAGAACCGCTGCTGTTTGGAATATTTAGTATCTTGGAAAGGTTATCCTGATTCTGAAAACTCATGGGTTCCCCACTACAATTGTTCAAATTCCTCAGATCTGATCTGTGAATTCTACAAGTGCCATCCCACTGCTATTGGTCACCCTGAACTTGCCTTAGTTGCAATGAAACTCCCACCTCCCCATAAGAATTTCTCCTTATCCCATCTCCCAGATGGTGGTACTGTGCCCAGGACTAAAGCAGAGGGTAATGTCACGGTAGATTTCATAATGCCGGGTATTGTCTGTCCAAGTAAGAAGGCCCAGAAGGCCAGAAAACCTGTATCAAAATTGACCAAGTTAACAGATTTAAACCAAACAGTTGATCAAAAATGGGTCACAGCTGCTCCAGTCCGCCAGCTAAAACCAGCTCCCCCTTTCAAACTGATGTTGATAAATTGACGTAATATGAGGGTCACCCAATATGAGCTTGTTAATCAGTATGGTTGTTGGAAACTAGTCATGCAAGGGTTCTTTGCAACCTGGATCAGATACTTACTTGACAATGTAGAAGGAATAGGAGGTCAAGACTCAGGTGGTATTTCTTAGTCATTTTTCTGATATATATTGAATATTTTTCCCTGTTTCAACTCTAAGAGTTGAGTCCTCCTAAATTTACTCAATAAAAATCATTTATCCCAATTTCTAATTTTCAATTTTTAAAAAAATGCATCCTGTGATTGGGTTGTTGCGGTATATCCCGTACAATCTGATTCTGAACTGAATCATTTCTGGAAGATGGGGCCCTGCAACTGGAACTTTGTTGTCAGTGCCTCCCAATGTTAATTTCCTGCCAGCCAATTATGCAGCTCCTCCCCCTATTCTTGAAAATGAAAATTGTGTCAATTCTCAATGCCCAGAATTTTATGCCAAAGATGCATTGATGCTTTCCCAGGTCATTTATCTTGGACTACTTTGGTTAGGACTAATTGTTCTACTTAATCCTGGAGTTACAATTGGAAATTTTACAAAATAATATCTGAAGCTGCGTTGGTGGTTAATCATCAATTCTATGTGGATTTGGGTGATAATTCCCCATCACTTAGAAACGGCTTCATATTATCCAGTGATTTCTGTCACAGGTAGCAAAGATTGCCTCCAGGTCCTTGTGGTGTTGCTCTGCCAAGGGGCTATAGACAATAATGTTGTCCAGATAAACCAATGCATGCTTGCCTATGTGGGGGCCAAACACCTTGTTAATGAAGGTTACAAAGGTCAAGGGACTGTTGGTCATGCCAAAATTTAGTACCATACATTTGTATGAGCCATACTTTGTGCAGAAGGCTGTCTTGGGGATATCTTCCTCTTTAATACAGATCTGATTGTAGCCTGCGGTTAAGTCAATCTTGGAGAAGACTGTGGCGCTGCCCAGGGCATCAAAGAGATTGTCAATGAGTGATAGTGGGTAACAATTTTTTATGGTAACTTCATTTAGGGCTCAGTAATCTGTGACCAGGTGCAGGGTGCCATCCCTCTTAGCCACAAAGAAGATGGCGGCTCTAAAGGGAGATTGTGAGGGTCAGATAAATCCTTTCTCCAAGGCCTCCTTGAGGTAGGCACGTAAGGTGTTGTCTTCATTTGGGATCAAGCAGTAGATGGACTGTGCTTTGGGTACAGCTTCCTTGAGCTGAATGGAATGTTGGATGTGTTTTTCTGGGGGCAACCCAGGTAACGCTTCCTTGAAGATTTCTGGGTGATGGGCCACAATTTTGCAATCCTAAGACGTAGTGGTGTCCTGGTGATCTTTGAAGTGTATGATCTTGTACTGGCAGGAGTCCCAGTCAATTGTCTTGAGGTTCTCTGTAATGCGTACAAAGACATGATTGCATAGTAGTTGGTCCACTGAGTCAGGGTATATTTGGTGGTTGACGCCTTCACATTTGATGGTCAATACTGAGGTTACCCAGTCCATGTGGGGGTTATTCTTTCTCAGCCAATCCAAACCCAGTACAATATCAAACTTGGGAAAGTCAATGATGGGGCCTTGGATGGTGGAGTTCAGGTTTCCAAGCATGACAGAGAAGGGGGGTGGTTTCCCTTGTCACAGTGATGTGATGTTTGTCAGCTAAAACCACGTTTTTAATCCGCAAAGGATTAGTGGTTAGCTTGAACTTGTCCACAAAGCTGCTGTTGACTAAGGTTTGATCCGCGCCCAAGTCCAGGAGTGCCAAGCCTGTTTAAATGCAAAAGAGGAAAGGGTAATACATCAGTTTATTGGGGGTGTCTGACAATGGTGTAGAGAATCGGGTCCTCTGAGGGCACTTAGATCATTAGGCACTGGTCCACGTCCTTAGGGCAGTACTCATTTTTGGATAAGTCAGGAGTTGTGCGGGGAGAGCTTGGCTTGATTAATGCTCTCCCCAGGCTTTTCCCTTGTCTTGGTTGCCCTGTGTTGCAGTGATATAGAAATGGATACGGTTTGACTGACCATTGTTCCCGTTTCCATGTCTATTTGAGCCTGCAGGTTTGTGGTTTGTACTATTGCTGTTGTTTCCAGGGGGTGGTCAACTGGAGTGGCCGGCTGGGTGAGAGTCTTTGGGTCTCTCTTGTTTCCCAGTTTGTGCTTTGTGGAGAGTGTTGGACGTTTGCTCTTCTATCTCTTCCTCACAATAAAGGCTCTGCAGGTTGGTCATCTGGTCCAGGTTGACGTGTCTCATCACATGAAACTTGAGCGCGTCTTAGTACATGGGGTGGGTAGCTGGGGTGTCAAAGGCCATATCAGAGGGTGCGCGTAGACAGAGTTCCTTGTAGGAACAGGTAAGCTCTTTCACAGTGCCCATCTGGGTTAAGTTCTTCACTTGACATATGATCATGAGTGTGGTGTCCTTAAGCACAAACCTTGCCAAGAAGTCTTGTTCAAATCTATCCCAGTTCTTCTTGGTGTGTTCTTAATACCACTTGTTGCACCAGGTGCCAGTGTCATTAGTCAATTGGATGGAGATCTCTGCAATCCAGAATAGTTGTGGACATTCCATCTGGGCCATCTTGCTTTGGGCTGACTGGATCCATGCAGCGGTGTTGTTTTTGTTGGCCCCGGCAAAGAATTCCAGGGCGGCGCTTTGAAGTCTTTGGGCTACATAGGCTGGCATGGTATTTTCATCAGTTGCACAGGGCATGACATAGGGTGCCTGGAATAACCCTTAGGAAGACAGGGCATTGAACACGGGAAGTGGTATCACTATGTTCTGGTAGAGGACAAACCCATCAGGTATCTCAGTACCAGGTTTGTATTGTGTCCAGTCCACTGGGAGGTCAGACATGATTCTATCAAGGGTTTGTTGGCCGCAGCAAGTACAGGCAACAAGCAAAATTTTGGGGAATAAAGTAGGATAGAAAACCTACTTCTGCTACCAATGTTGTAACTGTGCTGTTTTAGCAGAGTTACAAGGGGAAAAATATTTAGAAACTAGATAATATTCTTTATTGGGAGATAGGTGTTATATAGTCATTGTGAATTGTGGATAACAGGAACATGATAGTGTTGATCACATGGTGGGATGGTGAAGGGGGTGGCTTGATCCTGGTAATAAGTCAAGCACCAAAACAAGGTATCCACCGTGAGGGATCATCATTTGTTCATGTTGTTGGATCTGTAAATTTGAGTTGACTTCCTATTCTGGCTTCAAATGACTGAGTAATTGGATTGCAGGTCACAAACCCGCTTACTCAGAACCTTGCTGGTGGGTCAAGCCTGCTGTTTTAACACACACACACACACACCCCGACTGTAGGTTGGCCTCCTCTGGGGGTAGGTTGTTGAGGAGTTTGTCAGGAGCCCAGGCGCCATACTGGACTAGCTGTTGTTATGTGGTGGGCAGGGAAGTTTTGTGTTGTTTTTGTCTTGCTTTGCAGGGTCTCAGGCAATTTTGGTGGAGGATTTTGTCTTGTTTGTGCTTCCTGAGTCCTTGCACAAGGTAAGTGTTATTTTTGTTTACCTTTAGGATGATTTCTGGGCCTACTTTCTTGGGTTGCAGTTTGCTTTTATCAGCATTCATGACCCAAACTTTGTCCCCAACTTCATGTCTATCTTGGATGGGGACAAAAGTTTTTGCAGATGTTTGTTTTCCTTTTCTGTTTGCTTACTGTTGGCCTCTATAGCTTGAGGGTCTGAGCAAGGAGGGACTTTGCTTGGGATTTCCATTTTGGGTCCTGTTAATGCTTGGATTATATTTGGCTGTGTGCTGTATACCAACTCAAAAGGGCTTTTTCTGGTGGATCTGTTCACCCGGGTTTGGAAAACAAGTAGTGCAGTTGATAGCTGCTTATTCCAGTCTTCAGGTCTCCCAGCAGTAAGCTTGGCCAAGGCTTGCACAAGGCTTTGATTTAGCCGCTCTAAGTGTCCATTGGCCTGCAGGTGTTATGGTGTTGTCACGGTATGTTTGACCCCATTTTTAGCAAGATATACATTGGTGTTTTCAGAAGTCAATTCTTTTCCTCCATCAGTTATCAGGAGTTCTGGCTTTCCAAACTTGCTGATTATTTCTCTTCCTATGAACCACCACACGTCATTGCCAGTGTGCACTTTTACTGTTTGGGCTACTGGCCATTGTGTAGCAAAGTCTATTGTGGTGATGATGTATTTCTTATCATTGTGTTTCCCTGGCATGGGGCCAACGGCTTTGAGGGCCCACAGCTTGAAGGGTAGTTGTGTGCAGATGGGTAGTACTGATTTTGGAGGGGCTTTTCTTTTAGCAAATTTCTTGCATACTTCACATTGGTCTAGGACTTCTTGAACGTCACAATACAGGGTTGGTCACCAGGCCTTGTGTTTAAGGAACTTGTATAGGTTGCGGCTCTTGGTGTGACCTAGGTCTCTATGATATTGTAGGATGGTGTCCATCCGCTGGTGTGTGGGGATGTAAGGGATGGTTGTCCGCCAGACATTTTCCTGTGCAAGGTCTCATACACGTCAGCAAATAGGTGTTTGTTTTTGATCATCATTTCCTTTGTTATGTCGGTTGTGCCAGAAGGGAAGCCTTTGTCTTTTGTCCATAGTACCAAGAGGGGCCAATCTGGGTTGAGCCCATTTTATCCTCTTGTGTCACATACATACAGGCGCAAGAGGGCGTCTGCCATGGCAAGTTCTGGACCAGGTTTTTACTGTATGAACATATTAAATCTCTCCAAGAGTTCTATCTAGCAGGCTTGTCAGCAAGATAGATTTTCTTGAGTTTTGAAGTATATGAGCAACTTGTGGTTGGTCAATGCCATGAATTATTCCTACTGTTCTAGATAACAACGTCATTTGACTAGGCAGTGCACAATGGCCAGCAGTTCTTTGTCGTGGATAGGGTATTGACACTTGCCATCTTTCAACTTCCGTGATTCATAGGCTACAGGAAGGAAGTCACCATCATTATTTTTGATTTGTAGTACTCCCCCAATAGATGCGTCTGAGGCGTTGGTTTCCATTTGCTATTCCCTGTCATGTTTGGGGTATTGCAGGATAGGAGCTTTTGTGAGCTTCTCTTTGAGATGTCTAAAACAGAGGCCACGTTGGGGGGTCCACACAAACTTGGATTTGGCGCCAGTTATGGCGGATAAGGGGGCAGTCAAAACACCAAAGTCAGGTATGAAACAGCGTACATAGGCCACCATCCCCAGGAAGGTGTGGAGTTCCAACTTATCCTTGGGTAGTGGCATCTTGCAGATGGCATGTATCTTTTGACTGTTGGGTTTGATGCCGTCTTTTGAGACTATATGTCCCAGGAAAGGTAGTTGCTCACAGAAAAACTGGCACTTGGAGGGCTTGGCCAGCAGTTTGTGTTGTTCCAGGGTAGCTAAGACTGCCTCCAGGTCTTTGTGGTGATGCTCCACCAAGGGACTATAGATAATGCTGTTGTCTAGGTAGACTAAGGCATGCTTGCCTATGTGCGGGGCAAACACCTCATTCATGAAGGTCACAAAGGTGGAGGAGGCGTTTGTCATACCAAAGTTGAGTACCACACACTTGTATGAGCTGTATTTAGTGCAGAAGGCTGTTTTGGGAATGTCTTCCTCCTTAATACAGATCTGATTGTAGCCTCTGGTTAGGTCAATCTTGGAGAAGACTGTGGCTCTACCCAAGGCGTTAAAGAGGCCGTCAATAAGTGGTAGTGAGTAACAATTCTTGGTGGTAACTTTGTTTAGGGATTGGTAGTCTGTGACCAGGCGCAGGGTGCCATCCTTCTTAGCCACAAAGAAGATGGCGGCTCTAAAGGGAGATTGTGAGGGTCAGATAAGTCCTTTCTCCAAGGCCTCCTTGAGGTAGGCACGTAAGGTGTTGTCTTCATTTGGGATCAAGCAGTAGATGGACTGTGCTTTGGGTACAGCTCCTTTGAGCTTGATGGAATGTTGGATGTGTTTCTCTGGGGGAAACCCAGGTAGAGCTTCCTTGAAGATTTCTGGATGGCAGGCCACAATTTTGCAATCCTGAGGTGTGGAGGTATCCTGGTGATCTTTGAAGTGTATGATCTTGTACTGGCAGGAGTCCCAGTCAATTGCTTTCAGGTTTCCCTTTTTGTCCCAGGTCTCTGTGATGCACACAAAGACGTGGTTGTGTAGGAGTTGATCCACTGAGTCAGGGTAGATCTGGTAGTTGACACCTTCACGCTTGATGTTCAACACTGAGGTTGTCCAGTCTATGTGAGGATTGTTCTTTTGTAACCAATCCAAACCCAGTACAATGTCAAACTTTGGGAAGTCAATGACAGGACCTTGGATGGTGAAGTGTAGGTTCTTGAGCATGACAGAGAAGGGGGCAGTTTCCTTTATCACAGCAATGTGATGTTCATCAGCTAAAACCATGTTTTTAATCCACAAAGGATTAGTGGCTAGCTTGAAATTGTCCACAAAGCTGCTATTGACTAGGGTTTGATCCACACCCAAGTCCAGGAGTGCTGAGCCTTTGTAACTGCAAAAACGGAAAGGATAGGACATCAGTTTATTGGGATGTCTGGCAATGGTGTACAGTACTGGGTCCTCCGAGGGTACTTGGATCATTGGGCATTGGTCCACGTCCTTGGGTTGGTACTCATCATTGGGCAAGTCAGGAGTTATGTGGGGAGAGCTTGGCTCACTTAATGCTCTCCCCGGGCTTTTCCCTCATCTTGATTGCCTTGCGTGGCAGTGATACAGAAATGTGTACAATTTGACTGGCCATTGTTCCCACTTCCATGTCCATTTGAACCTGTGGGTTTATGTTTGGTGTTGTTCCCTTTGTTCCCAGGGGGTGTTCAAGTGAAACACCTGCCTGTGTGAGAATCCTTGGGTCTTTCTTGTTTTCCAGTTTGCGCCTTATGGAGAGCGTTGGATGTTTGTTCCGCTTTCTCCGCCTCATGATACAGACTCTGTAGGTTGATCACCTGGTCCAGGTTCATGTGCCTCATTATATGTAATTTGAGGGCGTCATAGTACATGAGGTGTGTGGCTGGGGTGTCAAAGTCCATGTCAGAGGGTGTGTATAGTTGGATTTCCTTGTAGGCGCGGGTGAGTTCCTTCACAGTGCCTGTCTGGGTTAAGTTCTTTACTTGATGTATGATCATGAGCACAGTGTCCTTAAGCACAAATCTTGCCAAGAAGTCTTGTTTGAAGGTATCTTAGTTCTTCTTGGTGTGTTCCTCATGCCACTTGTTGCACCAGGTGCCAGCGTTGTGGGTCAGTCAGATGGAGATTTCCACAATCCAAAATTGCTGCGGGCATTCCATCTGGGCCAGCTTTCTCTGAGCATACTGGATCCATGCGGCAGCGCTGTTGTTGCTGGCCCTGGCAAAAGGTTCTAAGGCGGCGCTTCACAGTCTTTGGGCTACGTAGGCGGGCATGGTGTTTTTGTCAGTTGGTTACGGGATGGTGGCAGTTGTCTGGAAGAACCCTTGTGCAGACATGGCGTTGAAGGCAGGTAGTGGGATCACCGTGTTCTGGTACAGGACAAAACCAACAGGTATCTCGGTACCAGGGGTGTATGGAGTCCAGTCCAGCGGAAGGCCAGACATGATTCTGTCAAGGATTTGTTGGCCGCGGCAAGTACAGGCAACAGGCAGAATTTTACAAGATGCGGTAGGATGGAGAACCTACCTGTGCTACCAATGTTGTAACTGTGCTGTTCTAGCAGAGTTACAAGGGGAAAAATATTTAGAAACTAGATGATATTCTTTATTGAGAGATAACAAATATTAGTTGGTGTTAATCATGGGTAACAGGAACATGATAGTGTTGATCACATGGTTGGATGGTGAAGGGGGTGGCTTGATCCTGGTAATGAGTCAAGTGCCAAAACAAGGTATCCACCGTAGGGGATCAGCATGTGTTCATGTTGTTGGATTTGGCGATTTGAGTTAGCTTCTTAGTCTGGCTTCAAGTGGCCAGGTAATTGGATTTCAGGTCACAAACCTGCTTAGTCGTAACCTTGCTGGCGGGTTGAGCCTGCTGTTTCAACAGCTGGTTTGGTTGTCAAAGGGTTGGCTGAATGGTTTAATTTCTGGGCTAGTTTAAATTGGGGATTCCTGATTCTTGATGGTAGATATAAAGTTGATTCCTGTAATTTCTTTGAGAACCTCATATGAGTGGATTTTAAAAAGAGAATTAAATTTATAACTTGCATGGAACATGTTGTGTTCGGCTCTTGGGGACGACATCCAAGAGAACAAGGCGGGAAACCTTTGTCACAAAAGGTTTTAGGTTTGAAGCTAGCCTTGGGTTAGCTTTCAGGGCAAAATTAAGGGCACCTATCTTAATTTCCTGGAATACAAGAAGAGGAATTCCTTTTGGCAAAAAGGAAGAAAAAGGCTTGAACATTATAAAAGCCAAACAAATGTAGATAAACCTATCTTTATTAGGAGAAATTATTCTACTTAAATAATAGACTGGGCACGCTGAATGTTCACTAGGTGGACAGTGTGGCTGATGAGGTCATTTTGGGCTGAACTCGTACCAGGATCAGTCAGGTGCAGGTAGGGTAATCCAGAATTGGTGGACATTGATGTTGACCTATTTAAGGAAGGTGAACAATTCCCAAAGTTGAAGGCAAACCCAACCAAGTTTTTGCATGTATCAATATTTGAAGGCCATATTGAAAT
Organism: Entomophthora muscae; assembly: GCA_014839935.2. Classification (NCBI taxonomy): domain Eukaryota; kingdom Fungi; phylum Entomophthoromycota; class Entomophthoromycetes; order Entomophthorales; family Entomophthoraceae; genus Entomophthora; species Entomophthora muscae. The sequence continues at coordinate 388,632 of QTSX02001471.1, forward strand.
AGCATGAATAGCGTAATTTCCACAGAATAGTAGAGTTTGACCAAATTGTTTTCGGCGGTTTCAAAATTTGATAGATTTGTAAAAGCTGGTATGTTTTATTTAAGAAGGTTGAGTGGAGTCGAGCCAAATCAGGGCTCGATGGTTTTAATCACATTGGCTCAGAATTGGGATTTAGTTTAGAGTTTATATTTGAACTGTTGAAAAATGGGGAGCCCATCCCAAAAACGGATGGTTATGAAAGCATTTATGTGCCCCAATTCCATCTCGAAATCCACAGTCAAATGGGATTTTTGGATGATATAACATAAGTAAATTTGAATTCGATCATTCCAATGAATTGGTAAGCATGATGATGTACTGATTAATTGAAGGGTGCTTGGAATTGATTATTTTTAGCTTTTAGCGAACACATCGAGTCCAATGCTTCCTTAAAGGCTGCCAACATAATAACAGTATTTATTCTGTTTTGAATGCTTGTGATGTTGGATTATCCGTAGACTAAAAATAAATATCTCCAATCGATTCAGCGCACTTGAAACATGGTCTCAACGCCGCCTCCGAACTCTAACAAAGCATTGTCCCATTAAAAAATTGAAACCTGGTCTCAGATCCATTTACAACTCCGCTTTGACCAATGAACATCAATAAAATAAATTATATTTTAAGATTCAAACTCCATGCAAGGGACCAGATATCTAACTCTCTTTAAAATTTATTTTATTACTAGAACGATATCCCAAAGCCATTTCTTTCATGTTAGTTTAGGATTGTTGATCAATTGCTGTTTAGCATGGCAAAATATAAGAATTGAACCAAAGTTGCTTCGAATCCAATCGCAAAGTAGCACAGCTGATGTTTTCACAAACATGATGGAAATTAATTGTGGGTTCATCCACACCGCCAATAATTGATTTCAGAGAAGCACGTTTGCTCTTTAGCAACTATAAAAGTAGCCAAGAAGAGAGAAGAAAATTACAATTCTATCGCTTCTTCAACATGCACTCAAAGATCATCTTGACTTTTCTCTCCCTTGCCGCTTTTGATGCTGCTCCTGTTGAACGCAGAACCTTTGGTCACTTGAAAATGCTGTTGTCGATGCCCTCTATGATGGGCGGCATGAACAGCAATACAGCCGCCAACAACAATGCAAATAGCAACAGCAACAGCAACGCCAATAACAATTCCAATACCAATGTGAACAACAACAGTAACTCCAATTCCAACAACAACTATAATTCTGCCAGTAACAATAACTCTGGGGGGTCTACCAACAATGTGAATACTGTGACTAATACCTGCAATGGAGCTCCATGCGGAGGTGGGTCTACTACCAGTGGAGGATCTAGTGGTGGATGTTCAGCTGGTGATCCATCTTGCGGTGGCCAATCCTCTCCTCCACCCACTAGCGGAGGCTCAAGTGGCGGCTGTTCAGGTGGTGGCTCCTCTTGTGGTGCTCCACCATTAGCCCCTTCAACTAGCCCTGGTGCAGGATATTAAGCATCAACCAATTATTCTTTACCACTACTTCATAAGCACCAAACTACTTGAATAAACTTAGTGTATTATCATTCTATTTACTAATACTCCAAAGTAGTAAATAATAGTATAGTCAAATCAAATATTTATTTTTATTATTTTAGTGTTAATAGCATCCTTGGTTATTTCAAATTAGAATTTATTTATCTATATTTAATGTTTGTATATATGTTATTTAAATATCAAAGCTTTAAAATGTGCAAGTTAATATAACTCACACAGGGCTTCATTGCTTTAATTTTATCTAGAGAAAATCTGGCTGTTAGCTCTTTTAGGTTTAAATTGCAGCTACCACCTAGTAAATCTAATCATGACAATGTTATAGTGTCAGCAGAGATCTTAACTTTGACATTGAAAGTCCTGGTACCCACTTTATTTTCAAAAAAAGTATGGAAGCGAGATCCCAAAAATAGATCAAGTTTTCATGTTTATTGAGTGTAAATAAAATGTTATAAAGCTATGGAGTCAACTATCTCTCTTATTAGTACATATATCCAAAATTCAAAAAACTTATTTAATAGCCATTAAACTTCTACACTCTTTAGACCAATAGCAAATGAATCAATGGAAAATTTGAAGATTTTAAATTAAATTGTAAAGATAATGATACACTTTTAAACCATGTTTCCAACACTGTTAATAAATTTCAAGCAGATTTATGGAGCTATATAGCCTGCAGCCAAGATTTCAGGCCTTGATAGGATCATATCCACCTGGTTTTGCCATATTGGTGGGGTGCTGATGTTCAGAGATCTGTATGAAGACATATTTGCTACCAATTGATGTGTTCTAGCTTCAGTGATCTGGAGGTCTTCTTATATAAGATCACAAGAGCCAATTTATTAAGATGTCTTCAATTTAAGAGAACAAGGCACCAGCGGCTAAATTGAGCAAGAGATGGCCACAAAGAGATCCTGGGGGAACTGAAAAAATAGGTCTGTCTAGTGATATTATTGAAAATTGTTCTATAGTAATATGAATGAGTTTTAATTGTCTGCCTTTCATGCCAATTTGGAAGAATATAGGATCAATGACTCTCTTATCAGAAAGATGTTTGTCACCTATAGCTCTTTCTAGACAGCCTAACATTCTAAGTCTGTTAATGCCAGCCCCTGTTTTAGGCTTCCAACCAGAATAGTTATATGTAATGGATGTATTATTCTTCTATGTGATCTCCCCTCTTCACTATTGATATTCTCTGAGGTCATGAGTGCTTATATTTATAACAGTCATTGGACAAGACCCTATCCTGCACTCAGGAAAATAGTTAAGAATTGGTAGTGCTCTGCCTCACACTCAGAGAATTAAGCAATAATTGGGTGGAGCTCTGTCCATTGATGGGGGTTTCCTTGGGTTATCTTTTGAGACATCTTTTGGGAGTAGCACATCTGCAGAAACTTTCTTTAAATTGATTGGCCAACTCCCTATCCTTTGGGGGCTCTTATTTGACCAATAAGGATTTGACTGCTCTGCCTCAAGTCTTCTCAATTAGGGTGATCCTATTTTAACACCAAGTCAATCACTCAAACCTCTAGTGATGATCAGCCTATTGACTCTTCTATATAGCTTAAAAAACAGAGGGCTTTTTTTTCTGCTGTTGTCTTGTCTATTTTTGTCTATAAATATTGGGATGGAGATTGATCAGTCAAGCCTGATTAATCAGGACTTCCTGAATTCTTCTATACACAAAAGCTATCCTAACAAACAAAAGCTTCACCTCTTTATAAATTGAAAACATAATAAATAAAGTCAAGATACTCACTATTATGCAGAGATGAATTATATTTGGTAGCTTGGATATTATGGGGATATCTTATTTTATTTCTTATACAGTGTCAGGATTTTAGGATATTGACTGATCAACAGGTTCAACCAATAACTTTAAGGCGCTGCCACTTGGCCCCAGAATGGGTTCAATAAAAAGCATGGACAACCAGGCCACAAGATCAACGGATCAATGACCAAATCATATCCTGGCATCAACTAAGTCCCTGTTTCTAATTAATGAATGGAAAATGCAGATATTTTGCAACAGATCAGTTCACCTTAACAGGCACCTGGATATGAATCTTCTAATAATTGCTATTCTAAACTTTAGTTATATCCTATAACATGAGGGTTGTCATATGGATCATGACCTACATTACATCTAGAAGATTCCACCATGGATTGGGCTGCCAGGCCAAACACTCTAAGATAAAAGGACCCTGAGTCTATTGTATTAAAGTAGCTCTGATTAGATACAGTATAGTGTTAATCACCTCCATTGACTAGTAGCCATCTGCTGGATAGCTATCCCTGAGGAGTGACCTGGATAGACAACTGACTCTGAATGATTTAGAGACTCATCTGACTGGTGTGTCTAGAACAAACGCTGATGCTGTGAAAGTTTTCAAGTGAGCCACCTTTCAAAATCTACCCCTCAAGGTTGGCCCCCCTGTCACACTGCTTCAATGCTAATTAGTCTCTATCTTAGCATTGTAAGCTAACCTCAGAAAAAACATAGGCATATGGGCCAAACTCAGTATTGCTCTATGAATAGAGACTAGTAAATCATATCTGTTCCTTTTAGACTTTACAATGAAGCATAGTCTATCCTATCTCCAAATCTCTTCCTCCCAATCAAAATATAGTAGAAGAGAAAAAGGCTATACTTCTTTCATACAGTATAAATTCCTATATTGATATATAGAGCTGTGACTATGAACCTATATCCAGAAGTAATAAGAATGTCCCATTGCCTCTGGTGTTGCAACCAAGATTACTCCCCACCTGCTAACATATCTCAAAATACACAGAAACATTTGAAGAGATGCCCCATAATGTTACTAATAGTATAAAGGATCCTGTGGCCAATGCCAAATTATAGACATTATCTCCTGAATAGAAGTTATGCCAATTTGATGTGCTGATCCCTTGCCTAAGATATTCCCAGCCCAGAACCTTATACTGAACCTGCCACTGTGCCGCCCCCTGGTGGACTTGTGGCTCCTCTATATAGTATATTAATTAAGTTATTCTCCAATAAACATTATCTTATTCCTATTCTTGTCCTTTCTATTGGACTGTTGTCATCCCCAATCTAAATAACTGAGCTATTATTGGTTCTGTTGTTGCAGTGATAGCAGTGGTAGGGTTGATTAGCAACCTACCTATAAGAGAATTCCTCCAAGAAAGGACAGAGTTCTGGGTGTATGGCTACACCTCACCAGGAAACCTTCTTACCCATCACAATGAGGATATCCCAGAAGGTTATGTTTTATACCAAGGCCAACTAGTTCTCACCAGCATCTAAAACCAACTCTGCCTGGGACAACGCAACATTAGTGTCACCCCACTCCAGTCTGATCTGTCATAACGCATGCTGAACTTACAGTTGGAGGCCTTCACAGGTGGCCAGGAAGGCGCTGACATTGTAAGCTGTCTAAATTCCACATAAACCCACCTCTGTATTTGCAAAGCACCTGAGCCCATGTGGGTTGCCATATCATCTGGGCGCCTTACAGGGCCCGTCGTGGTATGGTTCACCAATTGGGCCAGCCAAGAACACAAAGTTACTTGAATCACCTTCAGAGATGCTGCTAAGTCCTGCTACAGTGAATTTTTTTCATCTGTTGTTGTGGGAACACCCCTGCTTGCAATCAAACAAACAGAAAGCGCCCCTGGGTATCTTGTCACCCCAGAAGCCATTACTGATGGAAATGCAATACTTCTCACCATCATCATCAATGGGTTAAAACCCAATGTCTGTAAATGAGTGCCTGTAGGATGTTGCACCTCTGTCAATGACTGCTACAAGGCCATTGTTGATGCCAACAATCAGGCCTCAATGGGGTTCCAAAGATTCACCACTGCATCTCCTCAACCTTTCCCTGCACCTGGCAGTGCCCACAGTCAAGTAGGACGCTGCCAGAAGGATAACAGCAACAAGTGTCCTTGTGAGGGGGAGCTTCAGTTGACAAAGATTGAGAGTTTGGGAAAAGCCTGGGTTTTTAGACATGAGAGGCTCTTCAACCCCGCTTGACCCACACTCCTGATCTCTCATTGCTAAGAATCACTGTGACTATAATGTACATGAGGTGGAAACCTTAGACGTACTCCAAGTGCACAGTGACAATCCTGTCCTCCAAGCCAGTCATTCATCAAGTAAAATCACTAGCTTATGTTGCAACATCTTCAATTGCTCCCTCTTGGGAAAGTAATTCCCTGAGTGATTCCCTGACTAATCATTAAGTTGGTGGCACTTATATCAATTGCCCATCTATTATAGGGATCAACCCTTTTGAGTCCTAAAAGTAACACTAATAAGACAGACTTCATGACTTAAGAGGAAAAATTACTTGGATAAGCCCCATGACTACCATGACATACACAAACAGTATGGGGCTTTCTATGATACTATATAATACTCTAAACTCATATCAAATAGAGTATCATTCTCTTCTTAAGTTTTCCCTTTATCTCATTTTATATACTTCCCAGAAGTATATACTTTGACAGTGGTAGCAGAAGGTAGGTTATCCACACCTATGCACTTAAAGGAAAAATTCCTCCAAAGAAAAGAACCCAGCAGATGGCACTCCCCATCATCTGGAGACAATAAAAAGAAGGTCAGGACATCCCCACATGCTTCACTGTCTTCAACAATATCCTTGTACCAACCAAACAGTACAATGTTCTCAGTACTCAAGGAGTCCTGAATCCACAGCCCGCTCCTGACACAACCAAAATACCCAACATTGTATTCCAGCGCCTACACTCAGCAGAAATCAGAACTTTCTCAGGACTACACTGTGAAAATGCCAACCTCTGTATTCAAAGCACACAAAATAAGTTTACACAAATAGGCTACCCCCGCAAACTCTGGGCCAGTGAAATTGCTCTACATGTTACCAGGGCTGCCTCAAGTTTTGTGAGTGGTTTGACCAACACCCTGATCACAACAAAGACTGGTACATGTTCAAAGCTGCCTTCCTGGAAAAATTTGTAATAAAGGACTCTGATGTTGTGATCATAACAAAACTCAGAACCTTCAAAATGACAGGAACCATTGAGAAGTATATTGCAGCCTATGAGGACATATGTTATTGAGCTCTCAACACCATCAAATTTGATGAGGCTGGGCCACAACTGGATTTCTATAATGACCTCCCCACACACATCAGACAACAATTTGACATGAGCCGCTGCAAGAACCTCCAAGACATATTTTTGGAAGGAAAATGAGCTGCAAAAAAATCTGATAACCCACATGTAACCAACAAAAAAAGAAAGTCCTACAGCAAAGAAGAACCCTTGACCTAATAATCAGAACAACCAAGCCAACAACTCCTATCCTTGAGGCGGAAATCTTACCACTCAAGCAAATCAAATGAGCACTGATAACACCACCAAGAAGGGAAAAGCTCATGGGAGTGCTTAGGCAAGACGCCCTCCCCCACTTTGCAAGACTTGTACATGGACCAGGAATCGGACTCAATTACCATGATCCAATTACCCTCCAGTAATCCTATACTGTTTGCTTCCAAAACTGGAAATAAACTCTTCACTTATCCTTTCTGCTTTTGCAGATATCAGGGCACAGTGCTATTTGACACTGGAGCAGACCAATCCCTTGTTGAAAAAATCCCAACCTCATGAGACTAACCACTGTTCAAAGTAATTTCAAGAAATTTATCATGACAGATAACAGGAGCACACCAGTCACCAGAGAAGCAAAGCCTTTCTGCGCCCAAATAAAAGATGTACAGACTATCCTTAGTGGCCCAATCATACCAATCCCCACGTAAAATGTTGTACTTGGTCTGGACTGGATAAGAAAGACCAAACCTCATATTGACTGGGATAGCTCTACCCTCACCATACAACAAGGTGAGGTGCACCACCACATGTATCCAACCCACCTTGACACACTTATGAGAGACCATGTATTTGTGAGAATTAAAGAAACAGAAAAAGAAAAGGACCCCAGCAAGATTGATTGGAACACTTGCATGTATGAGATTATCCACTTTAAAAATGTAGAGACCTCACATGAACAAACCTCAATTTGGCAACAGCTAGTCCTAGAATTCCCTTCAGTTTTCAAAGAAAAGTTACCAGGACTACCACCCAACCAGGGCATCCAACATGAAATTGACCTAAAAGGAAGTGTACCAAAGGCAAAATCTATCTACTGCCTAGCACCACAAGTTTCAGGAACTCATCTGCTAGGAAACATACCACCAAGAAGGTGTATGGCTGCAGAGGGGTTCAAACCTGTAACCAAAGTGCCAATGGGGACAGAGACCATTCCTGTCATGGTAGATTTCATAATGCCGGGTATTGTCTGTCCAAGTAAGAAGGCTTGGAAGGCCGGAAAACCTGTATCAAAATTGACCAAGTTAACAGATTTAAACCAAACAGTCAATTGAAAATGGGTCACAGCTGCTCCAGTCTGCTAGCTGAAACCAGCTCCCCCTTTCAAACTGACGTTGATAAATTGACGTAATATGAGGGTCACCAGATATGAGCTTGCTAATTGGTATGGTTGTCAGAGACTAGTCACGCAAGGGTTCTTTGTAACTTGGACCAGATACTTACTTAGAAACGTAGAAGGAAAAGGAGGTCAGGACTCAGGTGGTATTGCTTAGTCAATTTTTCTGATATATATTGAATAGTTTTCCCTGTTTAAACTCTAAGAGTTGAGTCCTCCTAAATTTACTCAATAAAAATCAATTATCCCAAGTTCTAAACTTTAAATTTTAAAAATGCATCCTGTGATCAGGCTGTTACGGTATATCCTGTACAATCCGATTCTAAACCAAATCATTTCAGGAAGATGGGTCCCAGCATTGGGAACTTTGTTGTTGGCAGCCCCAAATGTCAATTTCATGCCAGCCAATTTTACAGCTCCTTCCCCCATTCTTGGAACTGAAAATTGTGTCCCTTCTCAATGCCCAGAATTCTACGCTGAAGATGCATTGATGCTTTCCCAGGTCATTTATCTTGGTTTACTCTGGTTAGGACTACTAGTTCTACTTAATCCTGGAGTTACAATTGGAAATTTCACAAAAAATATCTGAAGTCTTGTTGGTGGTTAATAATCAATTCTATGTGGATTTGGTTTGTAATTCCCCATCATTTAGAAACGGCTTCATATTATCCAGTAATTTCTGTCACATTACTCAACTCTTCTACTTTTGAGGTTTTGGAAGCAGTTTTTCATGAATTTGTGTTTCTTTTCTCCTTCTCTGTTGAGATATCTGCGTTTACTATGTTTATTTGCATCAGTTCATTTCTGAGTTTTCAGTTTGGGCTTTTCTTTAATTTGTGGTTTCCATCTCTCGTTGCAGTTGTAGAGACTGGATCCTCTGTTTCCTATTTCCGTTGTGTCATGTTATTTTGGTGTCTGGATTATTTTCCTGCTCCACCCACTGATGAAATTTTGTGTGAAGTTTTTTCAGCATTATCATTTTATTCCGGCTCTAGCCTTATTCATAAATCCCAAGTTTACCACGTGATGATGAAGGTTTCTGAAGATGCCTGTGAATGGTTGTTGCCCGCAGTGGAGCGCAATCCACATGTTTTAACTGAGAGTGCATCTTTATATCCCTTGTTAAAAAATTTGTGTGTATCTATTGAGGATCTCAAAGTATATTGTAAGCTTTACGCCTTCCACCAGGGTACAAATCCGCTTTTGGTATTCCTTCCTCAGTTTCTTACCTACTGCTGTACAATTGATGTCCCCAAAGTAAATAAACTCTCAGTGTTGTGGTTAGCAGTTGACCAGACTGCCCAAGATTTGGAAGTTTGGGATTCCCTGTTAACCACAACTGAGACCCTGGTAAGCCAAATTCTTTTTCTGGTCTCAAATCCATCTACTTCCAACCAAGGTACATTGGTAATTGAAGATAAGCTGCTGTGCGCTCCTGGTTTTCTGGTTCCAGTCCCGTGATAGTTCCTTCCAACCAAAGCCAGGATTGTTCTCCCCCTAGCTTGTCTCAGCTACAATTGGCAGTGGTGAACAAACCTGGTGATGTGAAGGAGGTTCCTGTAGTTTCTGGTCCTGATAGTTCCTTGGCAAAGCTTCAGCATGTTGTACCTGCAAAATCTTCTGTGATTACGTCCAAAGAGTTGCCCCTTGTGCCTATCAATTGTGATAACCCCATTCTTCTGGCTGCTGTCAAAGAAATGATCAAGTATTACTTCCAGGAGCATCCTGCCTCCTTAGCTGCTGTCCGTACCGTCAATGAAAAACAAGACCCTGCCAAGATTGCTACCTTTGCTGCAAATAAATCTACTTCTGGTTACTTCTTGTTCTATGGTAGCATTGATAATGGTCAGACTATCTATCAGCCAGCTATTTTGTTGGATACAGGTGCTTCCAAAAATTTCATGAGTGTGGAGACTGCCAACTTGCTACAACTCAAGTATCACCCAGGAATGCTTGTTAGGGGTGGGAACTGTCAAACTTTTCCCTCTTTCCAGCTGAAGAAGCCAGTTACTTTTGTAGTTGCAGGTCAGTCCTTTACTGCAAGATTTTCTGTTTGCTCTACCCTGATGTATCCTATCATTTTGGGAGTGAGTTGGTGGAGAGATTATAATGTATTGACCTTACTGGAGAAAAATAAGCTGCAGGTGGAACATTCTTTGGGTACAACTATTTGTATTCTGCTGTTGTATATTTCAAAATTGGAGCAATCATCACAGACCATACAATTTTTTCCTGTCCCTTTCCCCGTAAGTTTGGATTTACCAGCATGCTTACAATCCTGGTCTGCAGAATTGACGCCACTAGAGGCGAGGTCCTTCCCAAGCACACTCAGTTTGACTTTGACTTTAAGCTTACTGTTGATCTGATTAGAATTGTGTCTCCTATTTATCCTTTAACCTTGAAGGAAGACACACGTTTAGAAGAGTGGGCTTGTGATATGTTGGCAAAAGGCTACATTTTTAAGAAGGCTTTGTCAATACGCTCCCTGTTATTGTTTGTTCAGAAGTCTGATGGGTCCCTTTGTCCTTGTGTTGACTACATGAATTTGAATAACATTACAATCCCGGATCTTTATCCTTTACCCCTCAAAGCACAGATCTCTAGGTGTATTGAGAAGGCCAAGTTATTCTCAAAACTGGATCTGTTGAATGATTTCAATCAAATCAGGATTGCAGAAGGAATGGAATGGTTAACAGCATTCAGAACCAAGAAGGGTATCTTCCAGTTTTGTGTAATGCCTTTTGGATTGAAGAATGCCCGGGCTTGCTTTCAACAGTTAATTGATTCAGTCCTGGGGGATCTCCCAGGTGTTTGTGCCATCGCATATATAGATGATATCTTGGTGTTTTCTCCGTATGAGGAGTCTCATAAGGCCCACTTGTCAGTAGTTTTAGAGTGCATTCTCCAAGAAAACTTGATCATCAAAAGGAGTAAGTGTGAATTCTTTAAACGTAAGGTTACCTTTCTGGGTAATATTATCTTTGAGGATGGCCACACCATTGCCCCTGACAAGGAAGCTGCAGTTTGAGAGTATGCTACGCCTGTAACAGTATCCCAACTTTGTAGTTTCTTGGGTACATGTACGTTCTTGAAGAAATTCAACCCCCACTTGTCTGAGGTGGCCGCCCCTTTATATTTGGCTAGTGAAAAGACAACTTTAGTCTGGACGCCTGAGTGCGCAAGTGCCTACTCAGCAGTCAAGGCTCTTTTGTTGTCCTCCCTAGTGCTAAGACATGTGGATCCTGAGCTTCCTTTTGTGGTTTCCACCAATGCATCTAAATAAACTGTGACTGATGTGCTGTTGCAGATGGCTAGTGATGGGATTGAAAGAACTGTAGGGTATTTCTCCCGGAAAATGGAGGCTCAAGAACGCAACTACATGATTTACAACAAGGAATTGTTGGCTGTTGTGGAATCATTAAAGCATTGGCATCACCATCTCATGTTGGCACGTCATCCATTTGTAGTAAGAACTGACCACAAAGCTCTTCTATATTATTGACAACCCAGGGTTTTGTTGGGTTGTCAATCCAGATGGCATGGTGACCTGTCAAGATACAAGTTCCTTTACAAGTTTATTAAGGGATCTGACAATCATTTGGCCAATGCACTAAGCAGGAACCCTTCCCATCTCCCAGATGTTAGTATGGATGCCAAGTTTAACACACATATTATGATTCCAGACAAGGCTGTGGTGCCTTTTGTACTGTCTCCGCCGGCTATGTTGGCTACCATGTCTTTAGCTGAGGGCGCAGACCTGGATTTGTATTCCAAGGTCAAGTTTCTGCAACCTTTGTCCAAAGGCTATGATAGGTTATTAGAGCTAGCATGCGCAAACCCAGTGGGTCAGCCTCAGGGTTATTATAAGATTGGTTCAGTCTTATATCATCAAGGTTGCTTGTGGGTTCCTGAGGGCACTATTTTGGATGAGATCATGGAGGCTAATCAAACCTGTCCAACGGCTGGTCACCCAGGGAAAAACAAAACAGTGGAACTAATCTGCCGCCAGTTTTCCTGGAAAGGTTTAACTGTGCAGGTAGCAGCTTTTGTTTGGGAATTCCTGGTATGTGTTCAATCCAAAGCCAGTTGGAACAAGACCACTGGGTTATTGGTTCCACTACAGCCTGCTGCGGGACCCTGGACGTCTGTGTTGGTGGATTTCATTGGTGAGCTTCCCAATTCCAATGGGTTTAACGCAATCATGGTGGTATTTGATTGTTTCACAAAGACAGCACACTTTGTACCTTGCTTGACCACAATTACTTTGATGACAGCTAGGTTGTTTGTGAATAGAATCTTTTCCTTACATGGCATCCCAGAGGAGATTATAAGTGACTGTGGTCCTCAATTTATTGCTCAGTTCTGGGAAGCCTTTACTGGAATTCTTGGAATCAAATTATGCCGTTCCACAGGCTTTCACCCCCAATCTGATGGATAAACAGAAAGGGTAAACCAAAGTTTGGAGGTCTACCTACGCTGCTACACTAATGCGCAACAAGATGACTGGTGTGATAATTTACCTTAGGCAGAGTTCACATATAATAACGCCCCGCACACGGCAACTCAAGTATCTCCATTTTATGCCAATGTGGGTTACAATCCTTCTTCCAACATGGGTCCTTGTTTGGTTAGCAACGTGGAAGCTGCAACTGATCAAGCCACTGCATTGAAGCAGGTCCATCAGGAGCTCCAAGTTACCCTTGCCACTGCCGTGACAACTTACAAGGAATACACAGATTGTAAGCGCCAGGAGGGGCCAACTTACAGGCCAGGTGATCTAGTCATGGTTGATGCTTGCAATATGAGACTTAAGGTTCTCTGTTGTAAATTAGGTCTCAAGCAAGTTGGTCCCTTCAAGGTAGAACGTCAGATTGGTCCCTCCAGCTATTGGCTATGTTTACCTCCTGCTTTCAAGATTTTCCATACCTTCCATGAATGTCTTCTTACTCTCTTCAAAGGAACAGAGACTCCCTCTTCCCAACCCATTCTTGTGAAAGGTGAACCTGAGTATGAGTTAAATTGTATTCTGGCTTCCTGCAAGAACCGCCGCCGTTTGGAATATTTAGTGTCTTGGAAAGGTTATCCTGATTCTGAAAACTCATGGGTTCCCCACTACAATTGTTCAAATTCCTCAGATCTGATCTGTGAATTCTACAAGTGCAATCCCACTGCTATTGGTCACCCTGAAATTGCCTTAGTTGCAATGAAACTCCCACCTGCCCATAAGAATTTCTCCTTATCCCATCTCCCAGATGGTGGTATTGTGCCCAGGGCTAAAGCAGAGGGTAATGTCACAGTAGATTCCATAATGCCAGGTATTGTCTGTCCAAGTAAGAAGGCTTGGAAGGCCAGAAAACCTGTATCAAAATTGACCAAGTTAACGGATTTAAACCAAACGGTTGATCAAAAATGGGTCACGGCTGCTCCAGTCCGCCAGCTGAAACCAGCTCCCCCTTTCAAACTGATGTTGATAAATTGATGTAATATGAGGGTCACCCAATATGAGCTTGTTAATTGGTATGGTTGTTAGAGACTAGTTATGCAAGGGTTCTTTGCAACTTAGACCAGATACTTACTTAGCAATGTAGAAGGAAAAGGAGGTCAGGACTCAGGTGGTATTGCTTAGTCAATTTTTCTGATATATATTGAATAGTTTTCCCTGTTTCAACTCTAAGAGTTGAGTCCTCCTAAATTTACTCAATAAAAATCAATTATCCCAAGTACTAAATTTTAAATTTTAAAAATGCATCCTGTGATTGGGCTATTATACTATATCCTGTACAATCTGATTCTGAACCAAATCATTTCAGAAAGATGGGGCCCAGCATTGGGAACTTTGTTGTTGGCAGCCCCAAATGTCAATCTCATGCCAGCCAATTTTGCAGCTCCTTCCCTCATTCTTGGAACTGAAAATTATGTCCCTTCTCAATGCCCAGAATTCTACGCTGAAGATGCATTGATGCTTTCCCAGGTCATTTATCTTGGTTTACTCTGGTTAGGAGAACTAGTTCTACTTAATCCTGGAGTTACAATTGGAAATTTCACAAAAAATATCTGAAGCCTTGTTGGTGGTTAATAATCAACTCTATGTGGATTTGGTTTGTAATTCCCCATCATTTAGAAACGGCTTCATATTATCCAGTAATTTCTGTCACAATTCCCATATGGAATATCTCCCCAAGAAAACAATATCTCCCCAAGAGTGAGTTGAACCTACCAATGAAGAAGTAGGCTCCCAGGTAGCTGAGCAAGAAGGCCAAAACCAAGGGATGGAACAAGGTGGGCATTGGAGCCCTGTTGTTGTCCATGAATATACGTGGTTTCTCTGTAATAGGAGGGACTGGAGATAAGGATGTGGCAGTATACCAGACGCCTGTAACACTCAGCGCCAGGTCTTATCAAGGTGCTTAGGAGGAGGGGAGGAACCAGAATCTGCTCTGGTTCCTAAAGATAATCTGGCTGCAAAGGCCTGCACCAGGAGCAACCAAACCAACTATTTATACCCAAATGGCTCCCATTGGGAGGACTTGGGTAATTTCATGGCTTTTGAATTAAGAAATAAGCAAGCAAGCAAGTAAAGATCAAGTTGTTTTATGAAAAGAATTTTTTAACTGAACAATAATAAAGCGTGGGTATCTCAGGTTTATATAGCATTTGAGGAGAATTTAATAGTTTGGAAAATAAGGGGAAATAAGGGAAGTTTGGGGAGTTGCAATGGCTTGCCAAGAAAGAAAGAAAGCCAGTCATCCAATTTTAACTCAAATTGGAAGTACTTGAATTAATGTGTGACCCCTGATGTATCCCCAAGGTCAATGTACCCTTTGGGGTTTATTCCCTCTGGTCCCAACATTATGGTACCAGGGGTGGGGCCCAAAAGACAAGGATAGGAACTAGGAAGAGAACTACAGAGCTTGCCTTCAAGGGAATTGGTTTTAACATTTTCTAACATTAAACAGGAGATTACCATTGAAATCACAGCCTCTGATTGGCTGTGTAACTTCCCAGGTAATTTTTAATTTTAATTTGCTTCTGATTTAACTTTCTTTAAGCAGCAGTTGTCCTCAAGAGATGTCCCAGGTTTTATTCCTGTCCCTACCAAAAGGAATTGACAATATTGATGGAAATCAATTAATTTAAGTAATTCTGAGCATATACTACTAACTAATATTTCCTTTTTAGGGATGAAATTAATGGCAGTATTATGCCCAGATTCCAAACTAAAATTACTGACTTCAGGGTTGTCAAGAAACATAAATTTGATTTTTCTGACAACAAGAGGACAACACACTAAAGGCCTACCTAGATGAAGACCTTGAAAAAGGACTCATACAACCTTATAAATCTCTTTTTGGAGCAGCTGTCTTTTTTGTACTAAATAAAGATAGAGGACTCTGCCTGGTCACAGACTACAGGGCGCTCAATGAGGTCACAATTAAGAACAGGTATCCCCTGCCCCTGATTGATGACCTTTTTGACGCCCTGGGGGGTCCCAAGTCTTCATAAAAATTGACTTGACAGTGGATTATTACCAAATCTGTGTTAAGCCAGAGGACATACCTAAAACTGTTTCAGAACTAAGTATGGCTTGTTTTAATCTGTGGTCCTTAACTTTGGCATGAAAAATGCCTCAAGCACCTTTTTAACCTTCATGAACAAAGTATTCAAGGAACACATTGGGAAAAAAGCAATCATCTACCTGGACAACATCATCATTTATAGTTCCAGCCTGCAACAACACTAGGAAGACGTCTGTGCAGTCCTCTGTACCCTGCAGAAAACCAGTCAATTTCCAAATCATCCAAATGTGAGTTCTTCTCAACTGAACTTCCATTCCTTGGCCATATCATCAGTAAAGACAGTATCAAGCCGGATCCAGACAAAATACGCGCCATAACAGAAATGCCAGCCCTAAGGAACAAGAGCAAACTCTGCACTTTCCTTGGAATGGTAGCCTATGTATGCAGGTTCATCCCTGAATGGGGCGCCCTAACAGCTCCCCTATCAGCCATCACTGGGAAAAAAATCAAGTTTGTCTGGACACCTTTACAAGATCAACATTTCTGCCAACTGAAGGAACACATGGTTACTGCCCCCATCCTACAATACCCAAACCGTGAGGGTATCTATGAGCTAGAAACCAATGCCTCCAACTATGCCATAGGAGGAGTCCTCCATATCCAAACGGCCCAAAAGGACTTTCTTCCCGTGGTATATGAATCCAGGAAGTTATCAGACGGCAAACAAAGATACCCCATACATGACAAGGAACTGATAGCTATCATCCACTTCTTAATGAGGTGACAATGCTACCTAGAAGGTGTACAAATATTCAAAGTGATAACCAACCATAAGTCATTGTTATTCTTCAAGACTCAACAACACCTATCTAGACAACAATATGAAAGAATGAGCCTCATACAAAGGTACCCTATGCCAATTGAATATAAATAAGGCAATTAATTACTTACTGCAGATGCCCTATCAAGGCTATACTGTAAACATCTCCTATGCACTGATGGAGACCCTGATTGGCCCATGTTAATAATGGGGAATCTCCAAGAAGGGTTCCAACCTGGAACAACAATGGACATCCAAGAAAATGCCCTCAAGAAAAAACATCTGTTCAAAAACATATATGGTACTCTACACCACATACTACCAAGTGACAATACTGTACCCTACGTCCCGTCAACACAAAGGATTGACACAATCCTTCAATACCACAGAGATCTGGGACACAGCTGTATTAGGAACTTGCACAAGTATCTCAAGACACATTGCTGATGACCCAACATTCTGGACAACATAAAAAAGCACTAGACTAATGCAAAGTCTGTGAAAAGTAAGCCCACTCCAAGGCACCCCCCAAGTCAGTAATACCAGTGTCAATCACACAACTGTTCAAAGTGTGGTCACTGGATATTGTGGGGCCAATGCCCAGCAATAACAAAGGCAAAAATACATTATCACAGCTATTGAATATGCAACTAGATGGCCTGTAGCACAAGCTACAAAAGAGCACAAAGGAAATTATATGAGAAGATTTATTGGCAAATAAATTATAGCTAAGTTTGGGAAACCTGACCTTCTGATTACAGATGGAGAAACTGAACTCACAGACATAGACACCAACATCTACCTTGACAATAATGGGATAAAACACACCATTGCCATTCCATATCACCTAAAAGAAAATGGAAGAGTAGAACAATTGGACGGCTCCTTTGTAGAGGCGCTCAGTAAGTTATCTGCCAACAATCCAAAATTATGGGCCAACATTCTCCCAATAGCACTAATGGTGTGTTGTACACAGGTCAACCAAAATACAGGGAAAAGCCCATATGAACTTTTATATGGAAACAAAATCACAATTATTAGTACTACACTAGGGACATGGTTACCTCTACCCAAGAAAATTACTGCCTACAATGACTCTGACGTCCAAGATGCCAGGAAAGACCTATAAGTCAAAGAAAATGAAAGAGTGGAAAGAGATTCAATTGCCCTCCAACAAGAGATATTACAAATTGGAGACAAGATTTGGGTTGTCAACCATGATCAGCATAAACTAGACCCAGGCTTAATAGGACCAGGAATTGTCATAGCAGTCAAGCCCAACAACACTTACCTTATCAAGGGAATCAGCACACACACTGAACTCAAACACATGCACCACAATTGTCTCCGCCTATGTAAAGCACAAACATCACAACATAACTCCCGCTCCCTGTACCCAACATCAAACTGGGTCAATACCAAGCCTATATCCCTGACACTCTCAAGAAAATTCCCAAGTTTCCACCTAGCACCCCAGGGGAAGATGTTGCAACATCTTTGATTACTCCTTCTCAGGAAATTAATTCCCTGAGTAATTCCCTGACTAATCATTAAGTTGGTGGCACTCCTATCAATTGCCCATCTATTACAGGGATCAAACCTTTTGAGTCCTAAAAGGAACACTACTTAAACAGACCTCATGACGTAAGAGGAACAATTACTTGTATAAGCCCCATGACATACATGGATAGCATGTGGCTTCTCATGATACTATATAATACTCTACACTCCTATCAAATAAAGTATCATTTTCTTCTTATTTCCCCCTTTATCTCATTTATTATAATTCTCAGAATTATATACTTGATACTTATTATATTTTTTGCTTCTGTGCAAACACCCACAGACTTCTGGTAGATACTGGGGCCAATCACACTATGGTCAACCAAGAATTTGCAGACTCCCAACAGTTATACCAAGTTCCTAGTTGTTTCAAGGCAGTACGTGTAGTAGACTCCTGCAGAGTGACCATCACTCATGAAACAGTACCCTTCTCAGTAAGAATGGGCAGCATTCAGGTTAAGCTCCCTGTGTAAAGTTATGCCACCCCCTTGGGCCTCTACTTCAATCCTCACCAAATGGTTGGGGATCTCTGCCATTTTTGCCTGGATATTTTTCCAAAGATTTACTGAAAAAACCTAATAAATGTCCTCAAACTATTACTTGCAGAATTAGTCCAAAGATGCCCCCACCTAACCCACCCAAGAGACACCTCTGGTTAAATATCATTTGCAAGAGCAGCCGGGAGCAGTGATAATTGCATCCAAG
Organism: Entomophthora muscae; assembly: GCA_014839935.2. Classification (NCBI taxonomy): domain Eukaryota; kingdom Fungi; phylum Entomophthoromycota; class Entomophthoromycetes; order Entomophthorales; family Entomophthoraceae; genus Entomophthora; species Entomophthora muscae. The sequence continues at coordinate 407,248 of QTSX02001471.1, forward strand.
AAAGATTCCTTGACTTTAGTTGAGTCAGTTTTTTCTTTGATTTTATCCATTTTGGATTTGTCCAGATTTGCATGCCTCAAGAAATTCATCCATATTCCCTCATATCATTGCTTGATTAGTCTCAACATTCAACCTCCCACCCAAGTTCCATCCTCTTCCTTTAAATGAATGCAAGAGTTGTAAAAGACCTTGTTTTGTCATTCTCTACTCTAACAAAGTTCAAAAAAATTTAGTCCAATTTGGCCATTTGGATTTCTCTGTTGCTTTTGGTGTTCAGTTGATTCCTTCCCCCCTGTGGCCTCCCAGTGATTGTTGGCAACAACCTTTCAGTTGTTGCCAAACCCACAATTTTTATTATGGTTTAGAGCTTGGTTTAATTTCCTCTTAACCTGCTCCCCATTCTCACACTCTGGACCCATCATGAGCAGCCTCAGCCACAATATGATTACAGGTTTTGACTGGCTATATTACACCTGCCCTTACATCAACTGGGACACCTCTGTCATCACTCTCAGAAGGAAGGGTGTTGGCTTTCAAATCCACCCTATTGATATGAACAAGCTATTATATGATATTGTCTTTGTACACATAACAGAGGAAGGCTCCTACAAGTTCAAGGGGGCAAGTTGAACTTCAATCAGTACTCAATCAAGGTTATCAGGTCTGAACACATTCACCTTTTCCTCTGAAATATCCCCAGCCAGCAGTTCAGGAACTACCTGAAAAGTTTAAGGATGTATTTAGTAAACTGCTAGACAAGTTACCCCTGCCTTGAGAGATCCAGCACACTGTCCAGTTACAAGGGTCCTTACCAAAGGCTCATTCACTATACCATATAACACCAAAGAAAGATGGAACTCTATGACATCACCTTGTAGATGCTCTAGAAAAAGGCTTTATCCGCCCCTCTATTTCCCCATATGGAGCTGCAGTATTCCTTGTGGTCAAAAAGGACAGGCCAATCCATCTTTTCACAGATTACTGCACCCTAAAATAGGTACTGTAAAGAATAAATACATCCATCTGCTAATTGATGACCTGTTTGATACACTTACTTGTGTGAAAGTCTTTAGCAAGATTAATTGCACCCCAGGGTACAACCAGGTCAGGATTACCTGTGGGATGAGGCAACCCCCGCCTTGCAAACACGCCATGGGTTGTTTTAGCGCTGTGGCATGAATTTTGGCATGGCTAATGCGCCCCCCACTGTTATAATACTCATGGCCAAGGCCTCAGAGGATTGGGTTGAGAGGTATGTTGTGGCCTACCTGGACAATGTTGTTGTATACAGTCAGGACCAAGCCACACACCTCCACTACCCCCGTGTGTAATACCCAGACATTGTAGGTACTACTTGGGTAAGGTATGGCAGGAGATTGGCAAACTAGAAGCTAGTCAAGGCAGTGACAATTGGGTAGACAGTCATTAACCACCAGAAGACCTTGGTGTTGATGTTGTATCTCCTGAAGCTCCCTGCAAAGTAGGCCAGCACGTAGTACATGGAGGTATATACCACAATGGACAGGGTGGAGTGTGGAGACACTAGGGGAGCCCAGGGACCAGTGTGGGAAGAGTTAAGCTGTCCTGGATCATAATGGTAGTCTTGTCCTAACCCTTTGGGTGAAGGCCCAAATAATTCTGGTCCCTGTTGGTATCCTCCAGTCCCACAGCAAGCTGTGAGTACAGCTGTGAAGATGAGGTGATTCATCTTCCTTGGATTGGAGGTGATTGGCTGGGGAAAACTAATTAAAGTAGACTTAAAGGTGTAAGTAAGATTAGCTTTATTGAGGGTATTAAACTCAATAATAGCACAAGCTATTACTGAGGAGGGGTCCCTTATTTATAGTGCTCCCCACTGTGCAAAGTTTTGCAATTGGGAATGAAAACAAGGGATTGGAGAACCCAAAAGTTTGGAAAATGGGATTGGGGATTGGGGTTTGAGAAGGTGGCCAAACTCTTGTTCTTTGACAATCTGTTGGGAGTTTGGCCATTCTTGACTAGAGCCAATGATCTCCTCTGGACATGTGGTCAGGTGGTGGCTACAACCCATGGGATTTCCAAAATCTATTTTGTCTTGGAAGGATTTGTTTGGTTGGGGTTTGGTCTCAACCATGTGACCTGGGGTTTGGGGTCCCATTGGTTCTGTGTAGAATTGCTGTTCTCTTTTAGCACTTGAGTTTGGTCCTCTTCTGGTGGCCAGGAATTGTTTTCTAATTTTTGCCCTTTTTCCAGGGATTTATTTGATTGGCTGCATTGGGTGGGACTTTCTGATTGGCTGGAGAGTGGGAGCTGGGACCCAAGTGGGAGGCTAGCAGCAGGCCTGCTGGTGGCTGGCTGGGTGCTGGTGGAGGGTGCTGGCGGGCATGGCAGGCGCCTGCCCAGATGATAAATTATTCCAGTGTATATTAAGTTCCATTTTTTCCTGTGTTTAATTTTTATTTTCCCCAATTAAAGGGGGGACCCTCATTAAATTGGGCATTTTTAACAGGAAATCCCTCTATTCTTTTCCAAAATTGCACTTCAGTAAGAATCTGGTTTATTTCAGGAATATTCCTAACACCGTGCCATCCTGGATAACTTTTGCAAGCATCAGCTGAAGGCCACCCCCTCAGAATGGAAGTTCCTATAAGCAGAGCTGTTGCTCCTGGGGCATACCATCTATGTAAAGTTATGCCTCCCCCTTAGGCCTCCACTTCAACTCCTGCCAATTTCTTGGGAATTTCTACCCAGATTATGTTTGAATATTTTATCTATAAGGTTGCTTAAAAAGCCCAAGAAAGGCCATCAATTTAATATTCTGGAATTATTCTAAAGATGCCCCCACCTAACCCACCCAAGAGACACCTCTGGTTATATATCATGTGCAAGAGCGGCTAGGAGCAGTGGTAATTGCATCCAAAGCATTTTCCTGATGTAAGTTGGTTTGGGTTTCCTTTTGACTTTGTCCATTCAAAAAATTTCAAGATCTTCCTGCCTCAAGAGATGCATTTTTATCCGCCCATATCATTGGTCAATTGGTTTTTGACATTCAATCTACCACCCCAATCTATCACATCCCTTAAATGAATGCAAGAGTTTTAAAAGACCTTGCTTCATTATTCTCTGCTCTAATAAAGTTTGAAATCTGTTGGTTTAATTTTGCCTTCTGGTTTGCCTGTTGCTTTTGGGGTTCAGTTGATTCCTTCCCCCTGTGGCCTCCCAGGAATTGTTGACAGCAACCTTTTGGTTGTTGCTGGAACTGAGATTTTATTGTGATTGAGAGCTTGGTTTTATTTCCTCTTACCCTGCTCCCCAGTTCTCATAATCTCTGCCCAGGGAATACCCCCCAACGCAGCCAAAATCAGACCAATCATCTGCATGCCGCTGCCCACCAATTTGGGCCAGGTACACAGATCCCTAGGAATGATTGACCATCTACACAAATCCATTCCCAACTGTGAAGAGCTAACCGCTCCAAAAACAGGCTGCTAAGTACTGGACAGAAATTCCAATGCCCTCCTGTGCCATTAGTGGCATTTCTCCCAAAAGAAGTGATAAACTCTAACTCAGAGAATCAAACTTGGGGTCAGGCTCTGATGGGGTTGAGAATCCTGCGGACCCTTGGGCTGCCCACCCATGTTTTTTACAGCTAACCAGTGAGAGAGCTGGAACAGGCAGCAATTTGGATCAGATTGATCAGGGGGATTTTTAGGCCTGCCTGGCCACAGATTTGCAGTGTGCAAAAGAGCGGTGTAGGCTGGTGATTAATCCAGACCTATCTAGATTGCTGGATGCGCTGAACCAACATGGTGTCCCTCCTGTCATAACTGATGGGCGGTCCAAAAGGGGATCACTGCTCAGCATGAAGAGTCAAAGTCTAAAGTGATTTCAGATGGTTGGCTAGAAGTTTGTGCTTCCTGGCCATGTGATCTCTTGCCAGACAGTGACCCGGAAGTTACTCCAGAAGATGCACAATTCATGGGGCAAAAGTTGACCTGGCTTATAGTTTCTGAAGGTCTCATGATCTAGGATGATGAGAACACTAGTAGTGATGATGAAGTCATGAAGATGTTATCTTTGGACTGTCGGATGGAGGTCATTTCAACAGAGGAAATGGCGGGCCAGAAGGTTCAGAATGGACCTGGAACTCTTGGGCTGGAAGAAACTGAGCAACTCAGCTATTAGGTAATGGTTTAATCCAAACTTAGCATTTTATTTGTTACTAAAGATGAAGCCATTTCCTTACTTTACTGGTGGTTTGACACTGTTGATTATTGTGTCTGAATTAAATATGATGCTCCAAGGCTGAGGAGAAGCTTGGTGAAATGCAATTTCCTTTGTGTAGCCCACTGATGATTGGTTTATGGTGGTACAGGTGGGCCAGAATTAACTCTTGATCTATTTCGAATCGGCGGGCATATCAGGGGTTGACAAAAGGGAAGTAGATCAATTGGTTCTAAAAATAGATTGTGGTCGGTTTAATCAGATACAGCTAACTTTTATCCCACGCCTGCTGAATCCATTTAATTTGATATTTTTAATTTTTATTTACTAATTATTTAATAAATCCTGCCAACCCTATAAAATCGAGATAATCTATTGTCCTTAAAATAAACATGCCTGATTGGCTCGCGCATGAAGCAAAGTCTTAGATCAATTGACCTCACTTCCGTCTCCCATTTGATTTAACCAATCGAAACGCTTGGTGATTCTATCTTTAGAGCCAGCTTATTCCATGCAAGCCATATTTTTAACTCAGCATTTGGTGTAGAGAAACCAGCGGATTTAAGGTATATTTCAATCTCTATTTTCAATTATATCCTCTCCATGTCCCTTGCTGCAAATTTCTAGTCAATTGCTGGTTCAACCACACCGCGATCAATTGATTCCAAATGATCGTGTTTGCTTCTTGGCTGCTATAAAAGTAGCCAAGAAGAGGAGGAAATTACAACTCTATCGCTTCTTCAGCATGCACCCAACGAGCATCCTGGCTATTCTCTCCTTTGCCGCTTTCGACGCGGTTCCTCTTGACCGCAGAACCTTTGGCCACGCGAAGAGTCTGATGGCAATACCCTCTTTGATAAGCACAGTCACCGCCAACGCAGCAACCAGTGCCAATGCAAACGATAACAAAAATTCAAATGATAATAAGAATGCCAATAATAATACCAATTCCAATACCAATCATAATTCTAACTCCAATCATAATTCCAACAATAACGTGAACAAAGGAGTTTCTTCAAATAATGCCAACTCAGTTTCCAATGCATGCAATGGAGCTCCCTGTGGAAGTGCATCTAGCTCCAGCGAAGGTTCTAGTGATAAAAAATCATACACCTCTTCTACTAGTGGAGGATCCAGCGGTGGTTGTTCAGCTAGTGATCCCTCGTGTGGTGGGAAATCATCCACCTCCTCTTCTAGTGGAGGCACCAGCAGTGGTTGTTCAGCCAGTGATCCCTCTTGTGGTGGAAAGTCGGCTGCCTCCTCTACTGGTTCTGGAAAGGAGTACTAAACCTAGTACTCAAGATTGCTTTCAATATCATCATATCTATCCTATCTTATCAATGATTAAAGGAATATTATTTTTATCAGAAAGCTTTTAAATTCTATTTTTATATAGCCTGCTTTAAATCCTCACTCTGGTGTCGCGATGCGCAACCAAATAGAGAAATTATACAATTTCCATATTATGATTGCCACTCAACTAGCAAGACAAAGCCTTAATCCTACTACATGTGACCCTTATAAAACACAATCTCAAATCATTACAGGATCAATACCACATTCCTGATTCAAATCTCTTTACTATACAGCCTAAACTATATTTTAACAAAACTATACATTTCTCTTCCAAATCTTACATTCCCTTAACTTTTTCCTGACAATAGCGTTCATCAAAACACATCATTTATAAAGACCCATTAATTTTGTATTTTAAAAGGGAATTTGACAAGAATTAAATCTTTAAAGCCCCTTAAACCATTTGTCAAAAATGCTGCCAATAGGCATCATAAGCAAACAGGGTTAAACCAATCCTTTACAACCAAAAGACGTCCATTACAAACCACTCATGTCTCCATGCTCACAAGCATATCTCATGAACCTGCAATTGGCTGTTTAATTACCAACCTTTATAAATTTGGTTCCTGGTTAACGATATGTACCCTCGATTAAACCTTTTCCCTAACCCCAGCAGATCTGAACTAATTTGCATATCTAACAACCAACCCTTCCGATATGATTCCAAAGCTCTTTGCAACCGCTTTTTAATCCGGGCAGGTATCTCTATATCTTCAACCTTGATTGGATTTTTCTCGTATAAGTTTCACCATCTATTACTTGTGGGGGTCATCTTTCTATAGACTGACTAGAATTTAACGGCCAGTCCAGGTAAAGCTCAGCAAAAGGGTACAGGTGTACATTTAAAAAAGAGTTGTTTGTTCGGCCTTGAGCTATAAGTATATCGATGCTGGTAGCCAGATATATCAGGGGGTTATAGGTGTTGATCAAATCACCCCATCTGCCTTGGATAGAGCCGGTTTAAAGCTCATGGAAGTCAGCTTCTAGGCCTCCTGATTTCAATAACATCGATCAAGTATAGGACAATGGCAGATCTGAAACAACAGCTGCTTTATAAAAAAAACTGTCATCCGTCTCACATCTGGAAACAATTCTGGAAAACTGTCTTGGGTACAATTTTTCCAGAACTGTTTCTGTACACATCCACGGGAGGATGTTTTTTGGGTTTTTTTAAATAGAACTGCATATTTTTTCTTTCAGATTTTAAGATTATAAAGATACCATGATTGAAATTCAAATTCAGACCAAAAATAAAATATTGTTAAGTATATATATCAAACCTGGCTTTCCAGAAAAAACAAGGCCATTGTCAAAACAGCAGGCTCAACCTGCCAGCAAGGTTCCAAGTAAGCAGGTTTGCAACCCGCAACCCAACTATCCAGTGACTTGAAGCCAAACCAGGAAGTCAACTCAAATTTCCAAATCCAACAACATGAACAGATGATGATCCTTTACAGTGGATACCTCAATTTGGTGCTTGACTCATTACCAGGATCAGGCCACCCCCTTCAATATCCCGCTGTGTGATCAACACAATCATGCTCCTGTTATCCATGACTCACATTAACTATATAATCATTATCTCTCAATAAAGAATATTATCTAGTTTCTAAATATTTTCCCCCTTATAACTCTTCTAAAACAGCACAGTTACGACATTGGTAGAAGAAGGTAGGTTTTCCATCCTACTTTACCCCTCAAAATTCTGCATGTTGTCCGTACTTGCTGTGGTCAACAAATCCTTGATAAAATCATGTCTGGCCTTCCACTAGACTGGGCGTCATACATGCCTGGCACTGAAATACCTGATGGTTTTTCCTGTACCAGAACATGGTAATCCTGCTCTCTGCCTTCAACACCTTGTTGGCACAGGAGTTCTTCCAAGCACCCTCCACTGCCCCTTGAGCCACAGACGAGAGCATCATGCCAGCCCACGTAGCCCAAAGACTTTGGAGCGCCGCCTTGGAATCATTTGCTGGAGCCAATGACAACAATGCCATAGCATGGATTCAATCTTCCCAGAGTAAGCTGGCACAAATGAAGTTCCTGCAACTCTTCTGGATTGCAGAAATCTTCATCCAACTCACACATGACACTGGCATCTGGTGTGAAAAGTGGCACAAGGACCACACCAAGAAGGACTGGGATACCTTCAAGCAGGACTTCTTGGCAAGGTTTGTGCTGAAGAACACCACACTCATGATCATATGCCAAGTTAAGAATTTCACCCAAACAGGCACAGTGAAGGAGCTCACTCAGGTGTACAAAGAGCTCTGCCTAAGTGCCCCCTCAGACATGGCCTTTGACACCCCAGCTACCCACCCCATGTACTAAGACGCGCTCAAGTTTCATGTGATGAGACACGTCAACCTGGACCAGATGACCAACCTGCAGAGCCTTTATTGTGAGGCAGAGATAGAAGAGCAAACGTCCAAAGCCCTTCATAAAGCACATACTGGGAAAAAAGAGCAACCCAAGGACTCACACCCAGTGGTAAGTGCCAACTGTCCTCCACTGGGGAATAATCATAGTAACAATAATTCAAACCACAAGCCCGCTGGCTCAAATGGCCACAGGAATGGGAACAATGGACAGTCAAATTGTACCCACTTCTGTGTCACTGCCACACAAGACAATCAGGACAAGGGAAAAGCCCAGGGAGATCACTAAGCAAGCCAAGCTCTCCCTGCATAACCCCTGACTTGCCCAACAATGAGTATCAACCCAAGGATGTGGATCAGTGTCCAATTATCCAGGTGCCCTTGGAAGACCCAGTACTTTACATCATTATCAGACATCCTAGTAAACTGATGTCCTATCCTTTCCGCTTTTACAGTTACACTGGCTCAGCACTCCTGGACTTGGGCGCAGATTAAACTCTCATCAACAGCAGCTCTGTGGACAAGTTCAAGCTAGCCACCAATCCTTCACAGATCAAGAACGTGGTTTTAGCTGATGAACACCACATTGCAGTGACACAGGAAACTTCCCCCTTCTCTGTCATGCTAGAGAACCTGCACTCCATAATCCAGGGACCTGTCATTGACTTTCCCAGATTTGACATTGTGCTAGGACTTGACTGATTGTAAAGAAACAGCCCTCATGTAGACTGGGCGATCTCAGTATTGACCATCAAGTGTGAGGGCATCAATCACCAGATCTACCCTGACTCAGTGGACCAGCTCCTGCGTGACCGCGTCTTTGTGTGAATTACAGAAACCCTTGATGAAAAGGAGAACCTCAAGGCAATTGACTGGGACTCCTGTCAATGTGAGATCATACACTTCAAGGACCACCAGGATACTACTACTCCCCAGGATTGTGAAATTGTGGCCCGCCATCCAGAAATCTTCAAGGAGGCTGTACCTGGGTTGTCCCTGGAAAAACATATCCAACATTCCATTCAACTCAAAGGGGCTGTGCCCAAAGCACAACCTATCTACTGCCTGACCCTAAACAAAGACAATGCCCTATGTGCTTACCTCAAGGAAGCATTGGAGAAAGGACTTATCTGCCCCTCACAGTCTCCCTTTGGCGCTGCTGTATTCTTTGTAGCAAAGAAAGAAGTACTCTTCAACTGGTTACAGATTACTGAGCCCTAAGCAAAGTTACCATCATGAATCTCTATCCGCTCTCACTCATTGACGACCTCTTTAACGCCTTGAGTAGTGCCACAATCTTCTCCAAAATTGACCTAACAGCAGGCTACAACCAAATCCACATCAAGGAAGAGTATATGCCCAAAACAGCCTTCTGCACCAAGTACAGGTCATACAAGTGTGTGGTACTCAACTTCAGAATGACAAACACCCTGTCAACCTTTGTGACCTTCATGAACAAGGTGTTTGCCCCCCACATTGGCAAGCATGCCTTGGTATACCTGGATGACATTATTGTCTATAGCCTCTCAGTGGAACAACACCATAAGGATTTGTAGGCAGTCTTTGCTACATCAGCATAACACAAACTTCTGGCCAAGCCCTCCAAGTGCCAATTCTTCTGCAAGCAATTACCCTTCCTGGGACATGTAGTTTCAAAAGATGGCATCAAACCTGACAGCCAAAAAATCCAGGCCATTTGCAAGATGCCACCCCCAAGAGGCAAGTCTTAACTTTGCATATTCCTGGGGATGGTTGCCTATGTACAACAATCAATCCCTGACTGTGGAGCTTTAACAGCACCTCTGTCTGTCATAACTGGTGCCAAATCCAAATTTGTATGGACCCCCAATGTGACCTTTGCTTCAGACGTCTTAAGGAGAAACTCACAACCGCGTCCATCTTACAATACCCCAAGCAAGATGGAGAATATCAAATGGAGACAGATGCCTCTGATGCATCCATTGGGGGATCACTATGAATCAAGAACAATGGCAGTGACTTCCCACCTGTAGCCTACAAGTTGCGCAAACTGACAGATGGCAAATGTTGCTATCCCATACACGGCAAAGAGCTGCTAGTAATTGTGCACTGTCTTGTCAAGTGGTGCTGCTACCTGGAATTCCAGGAGAAATTCACTGCATTAGCAGACCACAAGTCCCTCATATACTTCAAACTACAAGACAATCTATCCTGACAACAGGCGCATTGGATGGAGCTTCTAGAAAGATTTAACATGATCATACAATACAAACCAGGACCAAAACTTATCATGGCAGATACACTCTTGTTCTTATATGTGAGAGCCACAAGAGGAGAGAATGGGCTGGACCCAGAATGGCCCCTCCTAGTACTCCAAACTAAAGACAAAGGCTTCCCTCCTGGCACTACTGACATCACAAAAGAAAGGGTCATCAAGAATGAACACCTCTTTGCAGATGTATACAGGGCATTATACTGCAAGATGACTGATGGGACCACCATCCTGTATATCCCTACACCCCAATAAGTTGATACTATTCTACGCTATCATAGAGATCTAGGACACACCAAGAGTTGTGACCTGTACAAATTCCTCAAACTTAAGGAATGGTGATCAACTCTATATTGGGATGTCCAAAAAGTTCTTGAGCAATGTGAAGTGTGTGAAAAGTTTGCAAAAAGCAACACCCTGCCTAAGTCTGTGTTGCCCATTCATTCCTAGCTGCCCTTCAAGGTATGGGCCCTCAACATTGTGGGACTCATGCCTGGAAAACATAACAACAAATAATACATCATTAAAGACATCAATTTTGCCACCTTCTGGTCAGTGGCCCAAGATGTTAAATCACACACTGGCAACAAGGTTCAACAATTCATAGTCAAGTAAATCATCAGCAAGTTCAGAAAGCCAGAACTCCTGATAACAGACATTGGCAAGGAACTGATCTCCAAAAATACCAATATATACCTCATCAAGAATGGAGTCCAGCACACAGTGACAACACCTTACCATCCTCAGGCCAATAAACAAGTGGAGAGGCTTAATGGTAGCTTATTGCAGGCACATGCCAAGCTCACTGCCGGGAGACGTGAGGTCTGGTATAAGCAGCTACTAACTGCACTACTTGTATGCCCAACCCGCATGAACAGATCCACTGGGAAAAGCCCCTTTGATCTTGTTTTAGCACACAGCCCAATATCATTCAGTCACTCTCAGGACCCAGGATGGAAATTCCCAGCAAAGCTCCTCCTTGCTCCAACCCTCAAGTCATACAGGCCAACAGCAATCAATTAGAAAGAGAAGAAAAATGTCTACAGAATATCTTTGTCCCCATCCAAAACAGACATGAGGTCAGTGACAAGGTCTGGGTAATGAATAACAACAAGAGTAAGCTACAGCCAGAGAAAGTGGGTCCTGCCATTATCCTAAAGATAAACAAAAACAACACTTACTTTGTGCAAGGATTTGGTAAACGCAAGCAAGATAAAGTCCTCCATCATGATTGCCTAAGATCCTGTAAAGCAAGACAAAAACAATGAGAGACTGTTCTACCCACCACTGAACAGCAGTTAGTCCAATACAACGCCTGGGCTCCCAACAATCTCCCTGACAACCTTCCCCCAGAGGAGGCCAACCTTCAGCTGGGGGGATGTCAAAAAGCAGGCTCAACCCGCCAGCAAGGTTCCAAGTAAGCGGGTTTGCAACCTGCAACCCAACTATCCAGTGACTTGAAGCCAAACCAGGAAGTCAACTCAAATTTACAAATCCAACAACATGAACAGATGATGATCCCTTACAGTGGATACCTCAATTTGGTGCTTGACTCATTACCAGGATCAGGCCACCCCCTTCAATATCCCGCTGTGTGATCAACACAATCATGTTCCTGTTATCCATGACTCACATTAACTATATAATCATTATCTCTCAATAAAGAATGTTATCTAGTCTCTAAATATTTTCCCCTTGTAACTCTGCTAAAACAGCACAGTTACAACACCATCTTTAATCTTTTTTTAAATTTCAGATTCCCCTAACTTAGGGGAATCCTTAATTCAGAATTGTGATAGCTTGGATGCAACACTTACAGCAAAAGCCACAATTGTTGCCTTTTTAATCTGCTGCAGCCCTAATCAAGTATAGAAGGGGTTTGGTTTAGTATTTATAGCTAAGCAGAAACAAATCAAACACATTTGTTGAGTTGATCTATTAACTAGATTTGCAGCAGATCTGAGCCAATGTCTTCTTTGTTATAAAGCAGCCCCCAGATCAAATGTGACCTTGGTTCTATTATAATTGTACAGGCTCTGATTTTTTTATAACTGGGGCCTTGATTTTTATACTGGTGAAGGATATGTTTCAGATCCAAGCCTTTTATGTAGATTAGGGATAGGCATTGAAATTGTTACAACTTGTGTTGAAGCCAAGCTTCACCCGCCACAATCTGTTTTGTGGCTTCAGCAGCTAATCACAGATCATTTTGTGGCATTCCAGCCACATCACAATCCATGCTGATTTGCTCTATGGCTTCAGGAGCAGGCTGCAATTGTACCTGCCACTCTTTTGTGACCTGCTCCTAAAGCCATAAAGCAAACCTGCATGAACTGTGACGTGACCAAGCACAATACTGTCCTGTTTTGTGTTGTGTCCAATCATGAGTATAGAAACTATCCCTTTCAATTGAAATAGATATTTATCATTTTCAATTAGTATTTTATTATAATTATCTAAATCAAGCTGTTGTTTAATAAAAACTATTGTATTGAGATAACAACAGATAGAGCTGTAACAAACTTTATCTAAAAACTAAAAACCAACCACTGAACCTGCTTGGATTTTACATCCAGTGCCTTGCACAAAACAACATCACATGCCCATCCTTAAACCCTGTTTCTATTTTACATTGGGTGCCTTGCACAAGATAAAGCCATCAGGGTCATCCTTGGAAACTGACTTCCCTTTATATTTTTTGACCTACACAACAGAGTGAGGCACAGATTGTGACCTTCTCCAAAAGTTGCAAACAAACAGACCCACCCAGATATTCTGTGGCCTGATCTAAACCCATCTTAAAAGCATCTATTTGGCTCTGGGATCACACAATGGCAGTGAATGTCCTGACCCTAAGTACAGCAGTTTCTGAAGCTTTGGCACTAAGCAAAATCAACTTGGATGTAAACAAGATATAAGTGGATATGATTCAATTGTTAATTGGTATAAACTCATTGGTTTTAATCTGGTTTAAATATGAGTTAGTATTGCTTAGCGCCAAAGCTCAGAAAACTACTTTATTGCTAGTTGTTTTCCAACTTTTTCTCAGGATGTTCCAGATCAAGTGGTGTTCAACCACACAGGAATCAATTGGGTTTAAGCAGTATATCCATTTTTTAGCAGCTATAATAGTAACCAAGAAGAGGTAAGAGAACTACAATCCTATCAATTCCTCAACATATACTTAGATATCATCCTGGCTCTTCTTACCCTTGCAGCTTTTTATGCTGCTCCTGTTGAACCTGGAACCTTTGGTCACCAGAAAACTCAAATGCCAACTATGCTGATGCCCTTATTATGAGTGGCATGGATATTAATACAGATCCTAATAATGATACAAATAATAATAACATATTAGCCAACAACAATATCTCTTGGTGGTCTACTGATGGTGTGAGCTGAGTGATCAACACTTACAATGGAGCTCTCTTCAGAGCAAACTGTACCACCCTTGAAGGCACTGGTGATGGCTGTTTATATACCAATACTTCATGCAGTGGGGAACCTGCAGCCCTCTCCACTAGCCCTGGACATGGTACTAAACTTGATCAAACTTTATTACCTTTCAATATATTTATTTAAGGTATGGGAACCAGTTATATCTATTTCTACCAACCTATATGTTTTGAACACACTTGTTTTTGGACATTGTTAAACTAGATACCTTCATCTATCAATACAGATAAGTTAAAAAGGCCTGTTTATATCCTTTTAGATCATAAACTATACTTCTCTACCAATAAAAAGTAAAGGTAACTAATTAAAATCCTAATAAAACAGTGTTATTTAATTAAGATGGCAATCTATATACTGTTGTATGGACTGTTAGAATTTGAAATAAGTTGATTTTGCAACATAAAGATAAAGCATCCCAATACTTAGTCTGATAGAACTGCCTATTTTGATGATATCATTACAGGGTGGTTATTTTAATACCCAACTTATTTTGGGCATATTTTTTCCAGGAACAGACCCCCAACCAGATGGAATAATCTCTAGTACACTATAGTATACCATTGATATAAAGTGCTAGAGAAGATGTCATGAAGTTGAATTTTGGTTCCTGGAAAATATGGTGGAGAAATCAGGTGGGTACCCTGATCTTCAGTCCATGATCCTTTGTTCTTGGTCTTTAGCTTTAAGTGTGTGTATAAGTGCATGGGGTACAGGCTCTCCCTTATTTTAAAATCAATCATATCACCATAAAAAGTTTACCTTGATTTATTGAATCTGATGTCTAACTTTGGTAAAATCTACTGGGAAATATACTTTATGTGGAGAATTTTATCAACATAAAGCCATCACTATATAAACTTCTGCCATGATTTAGGTTGTAGCCTAGATTTAAGGGAGTGAAAAGTGTGGATTTGCTACTTGGTTCTCTTTATCAGCTTGGCTCTTAATGTATCCTGGATCTCTGAGTTGATCTTCATCAAGATCAGCTTTGCCATTAATAATCTTGGAATTTAACCCTATGTGCTTTATCAGATAAGATTTTTGTCCTTCTATTTAATAATCTGTATCATACTTTCCAAACTCTGATCATTAGCTCATTTATTTCCTTAGATGTTTATGGTGGGAAAAAAGATACTTTTCTACTTTATTAAATAATACAAAGATACAATTTTTGTCAAAAAATTAATCCAAGGATATGATTAATATTATAAAAGTCATTTATGTATATGAAAACATATATGCTAGCATCTCTTTTTATAGAGATATTTCTGAGTAAACTCTAGTATATTTGCTAACCTAACCTAAGAAATTTCAGTAACCTGCAAAGCTATATATATTCTTTTTGATTTTAGAACAAATATCTTTATTTGGTCATATCTACAATATGTTGCACCTAGAGCCAATAGGGATCTTACTAGTCTGGTGAGCTATTGATATTGATGCATTCCAGTTATAATGTATATGAAGTGCCATCTTTTCACTGGGATTTATTTTTAGTAAACTTTTAAATTGACCAAAAACTTCTATCAGGGCCCTTTAATTCTTTTTAGGTCATTTTCAAGAATTTTCCCTAAAGGCAAGAGCTTTCAAATATGGTAAGTAAACCCTTGTTATTGTCAAGGGTCTGGATGTACAAGCATTCTGGCTGTGTCAACCTACTTAACATCCTGCCATTGCCCAATTTAGTCCCCTTTCAATATATTGTTTGACATACCGAGAATGGTAACCAAGCAATATCACCTGACCGTCCAAATATCCAGCAACTTGAACCCATCCTGCACATGACCAACCCCTAGGTTTGATCTGACTAAATCTCTGCCACAGCTAAAGCTATATAAGTCTAAAGTAATATCCAATAAAATAGCTTCTTCTATTCTTAATTCCATATTCAAAGCTTCCCCAAAGGTGCTCCTTATCACTGGTAGCAGCTACGGTTTTTGACCACTCTGATGAAAGAGAAAATGACTGAACAGAACCTGCCCACCTTTGCACACGTACTCAACCAGGATACATCCCAGGACACCTGGAAAATGTACTTCTGTGCCCACAACATCAATGAAGATATTCCTAGTGGATGCACCATATTCAAAGGACTGGTCATGCCCAAAGCATGTGCCAAGATAATTCAATACAGTTGCTCTCTACAACCACAAACAAACACACAATCACCTATTATAGGTGAAGTTTCCAACACCAAGTACATTGGTATTGACAATTTCTTTGGTAAAAACAAAGAAAACGTCATCAACTGGCTAGACCACACAGCCGCCAAACTCTGCGCCAGCCGCATTCTCCACAAAAAATGGGTCCAGGAAGCCAGCAAGCGCCTGTATGAGGCCGCAGCTAACTGGTTTGCCACCTGGGTTGGATCACAAACTGACAACCAGCTCAACAACTGGGAAGAGTTCAAAGCAGACATCACCCACAATTTCCGCGTCACCAAATCCCTCCAAGACATTGCAATACAGCTCAGTGATCTTCCTCAGAAGACCACTATTGCAGCTTACGCCAACAAGTTTGAGGAAATACGTCGCAAGATCCAAAACCCAGCACAATCTGATAACGTACATACCAGAGCCTCGTTCATCAACAGAATGAAACCCTCTGTTGCTGCTCTCATCTTCCCAGAGGCAAATACCTCCATGCCCGCGCTCATTGCAGAAGCCAAGTGCGCCAAAAAACACGCAAACATGGAATATGCTGCATGCAACAGCAATTGCCCCTTGAAAAGCAATGGCAGAGAAAAATCCAATGGCAACAAATGCCAAAATACCAACCATAACAATAGCAACTCTAATTGCAACAATGGCAATTGCAGCCAAAGCGCAAACTGCTCCCGTCCCAAAAAAGAGGACACCGCCAAAGTTAACAATGCTGAAGTAGCAACCTGCTATGAATCTGACCCCACATTCTCTGACCTCAAAGGTCTCAAAACAGAGGAACAGGGAAAATAGAAGGGGGAACAGGCTTAAGTGCCCCTATCTCCCCCCAACTTGACAAGAAATTGTACCAAGGCACAAACTTTGCTACTTGCATTCCCCGTGTCCCACAGTCCTCCATTTTTATGAACTTAAAAGTTAAAGATTGCTCACAACTTCTTGTCTACCCATGCACTTACAAATCACATACACATAAAATTTTATTTGACTCTGGTGCACAACACACTATGGTTAGCAAACCCTTTTTAACCAAGTACAAAATACCAGTTGTCAAATCCAACTTCAAGTACGCCAAAATGGCAGAAAAATCAAAGGTTCTACTTAAGGCAAAACAACTCCCTTCAGAATTGACCTCCAAGGAATACAAACGTCCATCAAATTACTTTTCATGAATAACATAAACTACGACATTGTAGCAGGCATGGACTGGTTCACCCAAGTGAACCCCAGCGTATGTTGGAAAACAAAAACCATGACCATCAAATACAACAGAGTCAATTTTAACATCCTCAAAGAACCCAATGACCTCATCCTAAGAGACACAGTATTTGTCCAGGTCATAAACCAAGATGACTCAGAACATCTAACCAAAGATAGTACCCTCCACATAATGAGGTACACTGAGTTCAATAACATACAAACACAAAAGATCCAATGCCCAGAACTTATGGCACTCCTAAAGGAATACACTCATGTATTCAAAGAAGAACTCACTGAGCTACCCCCCTGTTGTAAAATATTCAGCCTGGGTGCTGATTTCTACAAATAGTTAGTCTACTACTTCTTTATCTTAATACTATACCTGTTGTGGTATAGTGACATCCTGGGTAAGGACAGAAGAATATAAGAAGATAATATGACAAAACTGGTATTTATTTAGATAGTATTGCATTTATATAGTGTGAGGCAGGGGAATTGCCACCAGAGGCAGGGAGGCACAGAAAGAAGAACTTTCCAAATGGAGGAGAGTGGGTTGACACAGCTAAAAGTCCTGCGCAAGAGAACAACCGCTTTCTCACAGCTTTCCTTAAGGAGGTAGATACAAATAACTTTGTTGTTCTATTTATAATCCCAGAAGTGAAGCCTGTGCCTTGTGCGCGTTTGAAAGGCAAATTGAACACCTGTTTTAGGGGCGTTTTAAACGTCTTTATCACTAGTGGAATCAGGATGCAATAGTACAACTGCGCAATTGTTCCATCGCTTAATCCCTAGATGGACAACTTTTTGTCTAATCCATTCAGGATCTGCAACATTTCCCTCCACTGTATTAGACAACAGGTTTAAAAATGGCTGGCATCTCAAGGTGACAGCTATGGTGAACAGTCACTCTAGAAGAGTCACAAGAAGAGTCTTGAAGAAGGTGCAAGTGGTAATTCCAAGGAGGCGCAAGCATATCAGGCTAGTGGAGGTGATGAAGGCAGCAGGGAAGCAAGTAGTCCTGCATGATGTGGACGGCAGCTACCTGGACTTGGGGGTTCACTTAGATCAGCTTATGGTGCTTCAGTTGGCCTTAGGGGGGACAGACCCATTGTTTGCTGTGCTGTTCCTAGCTTTGAGTGAGCCCAGGGAGGTGACAGGAACTGGGTTATAAAGGGGTAACAGTATCCATTGGCAGTTCTCCATGAGGGCGGCAGAAGAATACTTTGAGGCTCAGATGAGAGAATTCCAATTTGAGGGTCAAGGCCTTTCAGTCTTGTAACAGGGGACGGTATCCAACATAGTGAAGTCAGTCTTTAGTGCTTAGGCAACACCTGGGGTTACCGACACCCAACCAGTCAGTTGGAAAACTTCTGACAACTTTGAGCAACATCTTCAGCGAGCCTTCCAGGAAGTGTTGAAGTCATACACAGTGGAGGGGACTGCCCATCTGGTGCCAATGGTGATGGCTGGCAACCTTGTTCTTTGAGGAACCAACCGCTGTGATACCAAGCAAGAGGAGAATATGGGGATCTTCCTTGAGTGGGCCTTATCCTGATTCTACGGGGTGGGTGGTCAGGTCCCAGTAGAGTATGCCCTTTGCGAGAGTCTTCTGTGGGACTGTATCTTCTTTGGGGTTGCCTTTCCTGTGGACATTGGGGTCAATTGTGTGTCTCTCTTGGTGGGGGTTCATTGCCCAATCCTTGGTCATTGGCTTTGTGTATCTGTAGGCAACCAGTTGTGTTTCTTGGCTGTCATTCAGGTGGTAGAACAGTTGGTGCAATACTGTAAGAGTCTTGTCAGTCTCCAATAAACACCTTGTTCTTTTATTCTTATTCCTCCTACTTTGGTGCAACACTATTGCAAACAGGGCAACAACCCATGGAATTTTTTAATTAGGCTTTTGTTTTTTTGGGTTATTGTCCTCATTGGGGCTTACTCTTGGTCACTAGGAGCAGCACACATATACTGAGCGTGTACTCTAGTGATCAATTGCCCAGAATGGGGCTCCTTAAGGGTGTAGGAGTTGAGGCTGGTCTTCTGGATAACTTGAACTGGACCTTGCCAAAGGGAGGTAAGTTTGGATTTGTGGCTGTACCCTCTATTGCTGAAGAAGTAGACTGAGTCTCCTACCAGGTTAGTGGGTAAGGCAGGGCGTTTGGATGCAGCTTGTTCTAGGTCCTGCAACTTATGGTTTAAGTTTATGGTGTAGGCCTCTGATTGCAAGCAATTAAGGGTTTGAACCAGCTTGTTGAGGTACGCCTCTGGGGACACAGCCAGGATGGACTTTACCAAGGAATATAGTAAAGGGGGAAGTCCTGGTTGCCAGCCGTAGAGAAGTTGGAAAAGCGGCTTGCCAGTGGCCCAATGGTACCCAATGTTGTATGCAAAGGTGGCTGCAGGCAGGAAGGTATCCCATTCAGTCTCATGTTGGTGACTGAGCTTCCAGAGTATCTGGACCAGGCTCCCATTAGTGCGCTCTACCATGCCATTTGTCTGTGGGTAATAAGGAGTGGATAGTGTCCCACAAATTCCCATCAGCTGGTTGAGGCAGGGGATGATATAACTGGCAAAGTTGGTACCATTGTCTGTCAGCAGAATCTGGGGGCAACCATGTTTTTATATGAGATTCTCCAGGATGAACGTGGCTGTCATCAGTGCAGATTGGTTAAGAATTTCCTTGGCCTCTACCCATTTAGTCAGATGGTCAACCACCACAATGATGAACTTGTTGCAACTGTTGGTAGCTGGCAGGGGGCCCACTACGTCAATGGCTACAGTGTGGAAGGCAAACCCAGGGCGTACCAGTCTGGGTTGAAACTTGGCAACTTTAGGCCTCTCAATGTTGCAGTCATGACAGTTGGCTAGTGTATCCACTATGTCAGTTTGCATTCCTTCCCAGAAGCAGTGCTACTGTAGCAGAGCCAACGTCTTCTGTATGCCACCATGGCCAGTAGTCTTGTGAGCGGCTACAACTGAGTCCATGCGTAGGGATGGGTGTATGTAGGGTAGCCAAGAGTCTCCACAAAGCTTCAGGAGTTGGATCGTTATTTGTTAGATTAATCTGTTTCCCATTAACTGTGCTACTTAAAACTTTAAAATTTTGTTTTGATTTTCTTATCAATAAATTCAAATAATTACAAACATTTTATCAAAATAAATCTTATTTAATCCTTATAATATAAAAACCTATATTAAATTAATCATTTCCTACTTACAGCTAAATTAAACTGTATTAAAAGCTAGTAACAATCTTATTTCATATACCATTATTTCTTGAAAGCTGATTAGTACAAAATGACATCATTCTAAAAAGAGCAACATAAAAATACAATAAAAACTGATATGATGCTTTTTGTTGGAAATTAAATTGTTGCCTAAAATCTTAGCTTTTTTAAAATATTTAATTTAAAATATAATAATTTTTGAATCACTCTTTTTAAAAAGAGGGAAGATAGCTTTTTTGCATATTTAATAAATAAATATTAAATAATTTTGGATTTTTTTAAAAAAATCTAGTAAAAGTTAAAAAAAAACTAAAACTAAAATTAAGACTGAACTTTTATTGAAATTTTAGTGATCTCATTTAGCATAAGTAATTTATTCTTAAGTTAGATTTTATAGAAAATATATAATAAGAACTTAAAAAGAGAGTAAAAGTTTTTCTTTTCAAAATTTTAAGTATTTAATATCAATAAAATAGCTTTATACAACTATTTAATAAAATTAACTTTTTATACTGTATGCTAGAGATAATATGTATAAAAAATTCAAACATAAAAAAGAATGTATCAAAATCTTGCTTTATTTAATTAAATTTTATAAAGGCTAAAATTTATTTAAACTAAATGGAAAATGATCTTAGTCATTGTATCTATAAAAATAAGATACAAATTTAATTATACAAGCAAATATTTATATGTGATTAAAAATAACATTTTTGTTTTGATAGATTTAAGATATATAAAGTTCATTTTTTAAGAACTGTTAAAGGTTATAATAAACTTAAGTTTATTTAAAAAAAGGTTTTTGAGTTGGTTACTAAAAGTAAGCTAAATAATGATTTATACTTTAAATTTAGTTTACTGATTAAAATATCATACTTTAAGAGTTAATTAGCATATTTTATTTCAAATTATAATTTTATAAGCTTACATTCAAAGCCACTTCAATATACTAAATCAGTATTTAAATATAAAGTTGCAGCACAATTCCAAAAGCTGAGATTAAGGGCTTTCTAGTGATACTAGTTTGAGCGAGATTGAAATACTATTTGCAGAAATATCAACAGTTAACCAGAATATAAAAAGGGGTAAATAAACAATGATATCAGACTTCAGGGGTGATATTGATAAATTAAGGAGATCAGTTGGGGGTCAGTTGGGGATTTATGCCTGTAGTGCAAAAGCTCAGCTAACATAGTATTTAAACAGCTCAACTTTACAGAAATTTACTTTACAATCCACACCTTTACTCCTCTGATAACTGCACATCTATTTCCAAGCAAGAACTGCCTGAACCAAGCCAAGGAACCCAACCACTATCATTATGGAACCTATCAAGTTTGTACTTCAGATGACACCCTTCTTCTCACTGGGGGCTTCTACTAAGAGAGAAAGAATCTCTATGCTTAAACAAGCATTCCTTTTTACTGCTGGCAGTGATCTTAACAGCTTTGTTGAGCATTTCTTATTAAAAACAGAGTTTGGAAAAAGTACCTTCTTACCTGTCATACAAAATTCTAAGACAGATGATTTCCTTAAAAACCTAAAGGAATTGATGTCAGAGTCCCCTGCCAAGCACCTTCCTTCCCTAAGAGCATTGGTAACATCAAGCTACAGTCTGAAAGAGCTTTGGGATTGTGGATTTAAAATGACAAAAAATGAGTATTCATATTCTAAAAAAATGCTAAAAAAGCATCATTAAATTCAAAAAATAAAAAAGGAAAAAATGATTCAGTAAAAAAAGAAAACATAAAAAATATTTTAAAACATATATTAAAAAAATCATTTCCAACTAGCCAATTCACTAAAAAAATCCCCCAGATTGATTTATGAAGAATTACAAAAAGAGTTGAGTGAATACTCAACTAAAATAAAATACTCATTATTGAAAACAAAAAAAGAAATTTATGAAGATATGAAAATAAAAAACAATATTTCTATTTCACTTTCCACTTTTTATAATCTTATTCCTAATAATATAATTAAAAGCAAAAAACAAACTGATATGTGTAACATTTGCAACTTAAAAAATACATTAGAAATGAAGAAAAAGGATTTGAGTATAAAGGTTGCCATTTCCTAAATCTATTAAAGAAAAATTGGAATCTATTGACCTGCATGAAAAGTTTTATAAGCATCAAAATAAAGAATATATTAGTGATATAAATAATCTTGATAATAATTCATGTGTTATAGTAATAGAATATAAAGAAAACTTTAAAATAGGTGGGGGTCCTATAGAGACAAATAATTGTTTTTATGAGAAAACACATATTTCTTTATTAGGATTTGCAATTGCTTTTAAAGAAAATGAGAAAATAAATATGAGTATCATGACTTTTTATCTGAAATTTTATCTCATGACTCTTTGTTTTCAGGTCAGTATTTAATAAGTCTGCTTAAAAATAATAAATTTAAGAATATTAAAAATATTAAAGTTTGGACTGATAATGGTAATCATTTCAGATCTTATGAATTCTTATATTATCTTTTTAAAGAGGTACCTAAAATTATAAAAGGAACAATTAAGTTTAATAGATTTTTTAAGTGTCATGGCAAAAGTATTGTTGATGGTCATTTTGGTGTATTATCTAAAATCTTTAAACAAAAGGAAAATGAGATGTATATAAAAAATATAAATGATCTCAAAATGGTTTTTGAGAGAGAGGAAGAAAGAAAGGGTCTATATGAGACACTTTTAAATAATCCAGATGTTTCCCAAAAAAACCTTTTTTCACATCTATGATAGAAAATCTGGGCCTAAAAAAAGCTGGCTTGAAGTCAAAGCATTTTATGTTAATCTTTCATATTTAATGAAAGATGGTGAGCTGTATGTTTCACCTTTGACATTTGAGGATGTTGAGGAGTACTCCAAAATAAATTATTTTGCAAAGTTCTGCACAGATGGCAGAGAAACAAAGAGAGCTGATACTACTAAAGGATTAGTAGGACATGTTCATGAAGTTGGACGCATAACAAAAACTTATATTTCACATAGGGTAAATAGTCTTTTAAATACAACAACTTTTTTTTCTAAAAATAACTAAGAAATTAATTATATGAGCCAAAGATAGGGTAACAGCAATTATAGCTTTGGGGCTGCTATTACTCTCCCATGCAACTCATATATTTAATTCTTGGCTTATTAAAATAGAAAAAAGGGTTTTAGCAAAAATACAGTTAATAGAAATAAGATTTATTTCTATTATTTGTATATTTTACACTCTTAAACTTTTCTTCAGTATGCTAAGCATTATACTAATGCTCAAAAAACATAAGTTTATGACTTAAATGATACCAAAGAAGTTAAAAGGCTTTGAAATGCTTAAGCTGGCGCCTTGGCTTAATCTAACAAATAATGACCCAGTTGTCCCTTAGAGACCTTGGTATCAACAGCTAACTTCTTGAGAGCTCTCTGTATCTCTACCGGCTCCTCCCCCCACAAAGAAGGATCCTCCATAAGCTTATCATAGAGAATGTCAGCCATGGGGGATACTAAGGCAATAGTAGGAAGGCGGGAGAGACAGTCAGCATTCTGGTGGGCGGCTCCAGCTTGATGAATGATTTTGTAGTCATAAGCCTGAAGTTTAATGGCCCAATGCGCCAGACGTCCTTCAGGGTCCTTGAGGGTCTTCAGCCATTGCAAGGAGGCATGGTCTGTTACAACTGTGAAATGTACCCCATGGAGATAGACTCTGAACTGTTGGTAGGAGTATATCACAGCCAGACACTCTTGTTTGGTGACAGTGTAGTTCCTCTCATGAACATTAAGCGTACGTGAGCAGTATCCAACAGGGTGTTCAAGTCCGTCGGAGTCCAGTTGAGAGAAAACACCCCCAATTGCCGCCAGACTAGCATCTGTATGAACCCCAAACAGCTTGGCAAAGTCAGGGTAGGCCAGAACAGGGGCTGCGGTCAGTGTTCCTTTGAGAGCATTGAAGGCAGATTGGAACACTGGGCTCCAGAATAATTCCTTATCAGTTTGGAGAAGCTGAAAAAGGGGGTCACCCAGGGATACAAAGTTGGGGATGAAGCGGTGGTAGTACCCAATCATCCCCAGGAAGACCTGCATGTCCCGTTTATTGGCTGGGGTCTGCATTTGCTCAATGGCTTCCACCTTCAGAGGTACAGGACGGAGTCCATCTTGGCTAATGATAAACCCCAGGAACTCAAGGTGCTCCTTGAAGAAGTTGCACTTTCGTGGCTTGAGCTTGAGATTAGCTGCAAGTAACCTCTGGAAGACTTCCTCCAAGTGTTGTAGGTGATCATTAAAGGTTTGGGAGAATACTTTAATGTCATCCAGGTAGACCAAGATACTGGTGAGTTTGATATTGCCCATTACTGCATCCATAGCCCGTTGAAAGGTAGCTGGGGCATTGGACAGACCTTGAGGCATCCTTGTGGGTTGAAATAGCCCTTGGTCAGTGATGATTGCACAGTTTTCTTGATCAGCAGGGGGTAGGTCAATCTTCCAGTACCCACTGATAAGGTCCATGGCGCTGAAGAACTTGGCGCCACCCAGTTGGTCCAAGGTATTTTCAATACAAGGGAGTGGATATGAATCCTTCTTGGTAACAGCATTCAGTCAACGGTAGTCAATCACCACATTGTTGCTGCCATCCTTCTTTTTGACAATCAGGAGAGGGGAAGCCCAAGGGCTTTTACTGGGGCCCAGTAAGCCAGATCCCAATAGCTTCTGAAGCTCTTTGTTAGCCACAGCATGATTGGCTTGACTGTGCCGTATAGGTCTGGAGCAGATAGGTGGACTGCCTTGGGTGTCAATATGATGAGCAACATCTGCAGCCTTGCCTAGGTCATAATCATCCTTGGCAAACACATTCTTATACTGGTCAAAGAGACCCATAGCTTGATCCTTCTGCTCTTTGGAGAGGCCAGATAGGGAGTTGCAGCTTATGACTAATAGCATCAGTGGCTGCTCACAGGGTAGACCCAACTCAGAGAAGTCTGCAAAGGGGGTGGTCTCCTGCAGGTTGTCATGCTCTTCCAGTTGTATATAAGCCAGAAGTTGGTGTTTGGAGACAACCATAGCTTCACAACTCATGTTGGCCAAGAGTATGAGTACCTCCTTCTCACTTGGCATGAGGATGCCTGGTGCAACCCATGGTTCTAGTCTGGACGCATTAGGGATGCCAAAGATTTCTCCATGAGTGCCATCCAGTAGAGCCAGCAAGAGGCCTGTATTATGGATCACCTGAGAGCCAGGTGGGATAGTCACATTACAGGAGGCGTAGACTTGGATACCCTTGGCTTCCCCAATTGAGAGAGTTAGCACCTTGACCTTCTTACTACACAGCGTATAAGCAACTAGAAGCTCTCCATCAGTGTACTCCAGATTGATGTAGTGCAGACGTTTGAACACTTCTTCCAGGGGTTCCAGGGGTTTGTTATAGATGCCAGAGAAGACATTAATGCTATCCAGATAGACCAGGGCACATGAGGGCTTGAGGTTCCCCATCACAGCGTCCATAGCTTGTTGGAAGGTGGTTGGGGCATTAGAGAGACCCTGAGACATCCTGGTAGGTTGAAACAGCCTTTGGTTGGCAAGGATGGCACACTTCTCTGGGTCATCTGGAGAGAGATCAATCTTCCAGTAGCCAGGTCTCAGGCCCATGGCCAAGAAGAACTTGGATGTGGGGACCCAGTAGGCAAGATCATCTTGCATTCTCACAGTGAAAGAATCCAACATTTCTGATTGAGAGGCAAAGACAACCAGCAAAGGGGCATCAGAAGGCTCTGTTGTAAAGGAAAAACAAGTGCCAGGGTCAGGTACAGGCTTGTCAGGGGGTAGAGGAATGGGGGATAGGAGGGAGGTGAAACCACAAATGCAGCCAAGGATTTCTCTTTGTCCTGGCTGCTTAGTAGTTTTTTGAGTGATCCTCATTGTACTCCTCAATGCCAGAATCATCAGTAAATTCTTCCTTGCTCTGAATAGCCTGAGGTTTAGTTGCTTCATAACCATCAGAAGCAATAAAGAGATTGCTATCAGGTTCCCAGGGAGACTCCAGGGTGTCTGCTGAAGGTGCAATGAAGGAGACATCCTCTTCATTGCTTCTGTTACAGTGGTGGTAGTCAGGAAGGGGCAATTTAGTATGAATCTTCTGATAGGGGGAACTATCAGCTTTAGCATTACCATACAATCCCATTAGAGTATCAGGGGTACTAATTGCTGAGGCATCTTCAAGGTGCTTGCTTAGTTGGTCCTGAAGGGATTCAAGGAGAGCACATTGAGCATCCAACTCATCTAGCCACTCTTTCTTTTCCTGAAAGGTCAGAAGTAATTCCTCTTCATGAAATACCATCTGTCTCTCTTGAGCCTTTATAGTATCCTGAAGAGCAGAGAATCCCATGATGCAGCTGTTATGGCTGTCTTCTGGCTTAGGAATTTTCTGTTGATGATCATAGAACTCCAGGGCAACATGCTGATTCATCTGGGTGGGTACCAAGGAAGAAAGTACATGTTCTATCTTAGTCATCCATAGAGCCATTCCAGAGTGGGAGTGAATAGCTTCTGATATATTTTGAGCAAGGTTTGGGGGGCTAGAGAAGGGGCCAGAGCAGCTAACAGTTTGGAGGGTTCCAGAATTAAGGTAGATTCTATCAGGAGAACAACCAGAAGAAGGAGGAGAATATTGACAGCATACTTCCTTCACCAAGGCAGGCTCCAAGGAGCAGGAGACAGGGTTTATGCCAGCTGCTTCAGCCATGGGGTCAGGCTGGATTGGTATCAAGGAGGTAAGGGCCTTTTCAATGGAGTTCATCCAGGAGATCATACTTGACTGGGAGCTGGCAATTTCCAAAAGTTGTTGGTAGTTAGGCAACCACTGGCTTAGTCCTGATTGACCATAGGAAGAGCCTTGGAGTCTACCAGATAGAGAGCCAGAAGCAGTGAAGGTTGATCCTGGAGTGGGTTGGGCAGAAGGAGACGCAGGTATAGGCAAAAACATCTCTCCCTCCACAAAAACAGGGCCGCAGGGGTAGGAAGAGAGGAAGCTGTGGTTTGAAGAAGCCATGAGCGCCAATGCTGTAAAATATGCAGCCTGGGTGCTGATTTCTACAAATAGTTAGTCTACCACTTCTTTATCTTAATACTATACCTGTTGTGGTATAGTGACAGCCTGGGTAAGGACAGAAGAATATAAGAAGATAAAAGACAAAACTGGTATTTATTTAGATAGTATTGCACTTATATAGTGTGAGGCAGGGGAATTGCCACCAGAGGCAGGGAGGCACAGAACAAAGAACTTTCCAAATGGAGGAGAGTGGGTTGACACAGCTAAAAGTCCTGCGCAAGAGAACAACCGCTTTCTTGCGGCTTTCCTTAAGGAGATAGATATAAATAACTTTGTTGTTCTATTTATAATCCTGGAAGTGAAGCCTGTGCCTTGTGCATGTTTGAAAGGCAAATCAAACGCCTGTTTTAGGGGTGTTTTAAACGTCTTTATCACTAGTAGAATCAGGATGCAATAGCGCAACTGTGCAATTGTTCCATTGCTTAATCCCTAGATGGACAACTTTTTGTCTAATTCATTCAGGATCTGCAACACCCCCAAGAAGAGGTCAAACATGGCATTGACTTATGCAAATCCATGCCCAAACCTGCACCCCTCTACAGACTCTCTCCCATGGAGACCCAAACCCTCAAAACACACATTGAGGACAACTTAGCTAAAGGCTTCATCTACCCGTCTGAATCCCCATGGGGGGCAGCAGTATTCTTTGTAAAGAAAAAGGAAGGCACTCTATGTCTAGTAACTGAGTATAGAGCTCTCAATGCAAGCACAGTAAAGAATAAATACCCTCTTCCACTTATAAAGGATCTGTTTGCAAGACTCTCAGGTGCCAAATTTTTCTCCAAAATTGACCTCACCTCAGGGTACAACCAAGTTGAAGTAAAGGAAAAGGACATACCAAAGACTGCATTCTGTACGCAATTTGGATCCTTTGAATGTAGAGTAATGAACTTTGGGATGACCAACGCTCCCGCAACGTTTGTCACCATGATGAACCAAGCACTAAACGGTCTCTCAAATACATTATGCTACCTTGACAATGTCATCATATTCTCAAAAACCAAAGATGAACACCTCACACATGTCTGCAAGACACTCAATTGACTCACAAAGCACAAACTTTACGCAAAACCAAGTAAGTGCCAATTTATGGAAAAGGAACTCCTGTTCTTGGGCCACATTGTCTCTGACAATGGCATCAAATAAGATCCATACAAAATAAAATCCATAAATAACATGCAATGCCCCACCTCCGTTAAACAAGTTAGATGCTTGCTTGGTATGGCAGCTTACCTAAGGAAATACATCAAAGACTGCGGAAAACTAACTGCACCAATCAATGACTTAACCAAGGGTAATGCCAAAAAGAAATTCATCTGGACTCCAGAATGTGACAATAATTTCCATTTATTAAAACAAGCTCTGATTGAGGCACCAATCTTGCAATACCCTAACAATAACAGGTGCTACAAGCTCAAGTCAGATGCCAGCAATACCACCATTAGCGCAGTCTTGCGCATCCTCCAGCCAGGGCAGCAAGACTTCCTGCCAGTATGTTACAAAAGCAGAAAACTAACCAATACTTAGCAGAGATACCCAATCCACAATAAGGAATTGCTAGCAATATACCATGCTTGCAAGAAATGGAGATGTTACTTATAAGGACATTTAAACGTCCAAGTACTAACTGACCATAAATCCTTAATCTATTTCAAAACTCAGAACGCACTCGCACAGCGGTAAGCCAAATGGATGTTCTTGCTGGAACAGCTTAACCTGGACATCCAGTACAAAAATGTGGCATAGCTGGTCACAGCCAATGCTCTCTATAGACTATGTCAGCCTAGAGAGGATCACCCTGACCACCTGGACCCTGGCTGGCCAAACCTGTACAACACTGAGTATAAAACCAAAGGGAAAGACCCCTCAACACATCAACTGACCCATGATACATTAGTAAGAAACAAAAAGTACTTCCATGTATCAAATGACACAGTATACCAAATTATTAATGACAAACATATCCCGTACATCCCACTCGCACAAAGAGTTGACACCATACTAAGACATCACCACCTGCTAGGTCATACAAAGGCTAACAACCTATACCTCACACTAAAAGAGATAGTATGGTGGCCCAACCTCAAGCAGGATATATTTGATGTTCTGAAAAGTGCACAGTGTGCAAAAAATACACCAGTACAAAGGCTCCTCAGCCAACAGTCAACCCAGTACCAGACCCTGAACCATTTAAGGTTTGGGGGCTAGATGTAGTGGGGCCCTTCCCAGAAACAAAGACAAACCAATGTTTCTTAATTGTAGCTATCAACTTTTCTACACGCTGGCCCATCTGCTGGGCAACAAAGGACCACAAAGCAGAAACCATCAACTGTTTCATTAACAAAGCAATCATAGCCGGCTATGGCACTCCAGACTACATCATAACTGATGGAGCAACAGAGTTATCAGGTCACATAGTTAATGACAACTTGAAATCCAAAAACATTAAACACTTCACAACCTCTCCATACAGGCCACAGGCCAACAGTAGAGTGGAACGCCTAAACAGCAGCCTTATCAGGACCCTAGAGAAAATAATGGATGGCAAAGCCAAAGACACATGGCCACTATACATGAAACATGCATTATTAGTATCCCAAGTCTGCACCAACCAAGGGACAGGCTATTCACTGTTTGAGCTAACCTATGGGTACAAACCAGAAGTAATCACCCGCAACAAACAGCCCTACATAAAGATCCCCCCAGGGAAACCTCCCACAGTAGAGCAAGCACCAAACCTACAGCACATTTGCCTCAAAGCAAAAATAGCTGAAATGAAGAGGCTCAAGACACAAAAGGTAACCTCCACAGAGGAACCACTTCCCATCAACTCCCCTGTCTGAATTATAGCTGGCAACAGAAAGAAACTAGACTCAGTACACAGGGGACCAGGAAGAGTCATCAAATACAGACCAGAGCACAACACTTACCTAGTAAAATTCCAAAGTGCCAAAAACCTAATTATCAAGAAATACCACAGAACCCGTCTCTGCCTCAGTAAAGAAGAGCACTTGACCAGACTGGTTCCAACTAGCAAACAGCTCCAGGAGCATCAGGTGGCAGCTGTTAAGACAAAGCCCCCTCCTGATGCACCAGATTAACCCCTTAAGGGGGGGGGGTGTCAAGGGTCTGGATGTACAAACATTATGGCTACTGCTAACCTACTTAACATCCAACCATTGCCCGATTTAGTCCCCTTCCAATATATTGTTTGATATACTGAGAATGGTAACCAAGCAATATCACCTGACTGTCCAAGTATCCAGTGGCTTGAACCCATCTAGCACATGACCAACCCCTAGGTTTGATCCAACTAAATCCCTGCCACAGTCAAGTCTATATAAGTCTAAAGTATTATCCAATAAAATATACTTCTCTTTTTTCTATATTTCATATTTGAAGCTTCCCCAAAAGGCGCTCCTTATCATTATTTTAATTTAATCAAGTTCAACTTCAAATCTCACAGCTTTATTACAGCTATTAGATGTTTATGGTGCCTTGATAAGCATTCCAAGGGCTTTAGCAACTTGGCAAAAATCTTAAAGGTTTCTTGTCACTTGGTACAACCAATCCTTTTTTATCAACTTTTCTCACTTTTGATCATTTTTAATGCTGTGGCCACTCAAGCCTGTCACAATAAGCTATTTATTTCATTAATGAGTTACAGCAGCAAGCCCTCTAAAGGTATATTGGTTGCTTTAAATTTATGTTATATTAGTCTTTATTCTCATCTCTTTCCAACACTCCTAAAAGCACACTTTACCTCTCTGCAGCATTTTCCTTCTCTCTCTGATGTTGCCTTCTAAGAGAAGAGTTTATCCAGGGCAATAAAGATATTTTTTTTCATACTAAGCAATGTCATCTTTTCCAAGTGCTGGTTTCACTCCTGAATGGAACAGTCTTTGAATAGCTCATAGTATGTAGCATGTAGTTATTCATATATTTTCTGTGGGATAAAAATTTTCTACCTTCAAAGCTTCCTGGGCCTCATCTAGAGGTTCCCCAGGTACTTCCTTTCAAAGTTAGTTTACTCTAGCCTTGGCCATATCAAATTTTTATTTTAGCTGCTTAAAATCCAGGTATTATATCTCTAATTGTAAAGACCCAACAATTGGGAAAGTACTTTAGCAAAATAAGGGACCAAGTTGGCAACTTGGAAACCTGTGAGCGCCGTCACAATTGGATAGACTGTCATCATCAATTGAAAGACTTTGGTGTGTACATTATAGTGTCCAAAATTACCAGCAAAATGTGTGAGTATGTAGTATATACAGGTGTATATGGCTACAGACTGGGTGGAGTGAGGCGATACCAGCGTGGGCCAGGAGTACTGCTCAGAGGAGTTGAGCTGTGCCAGCTCCTTGTAGTAGTACTCGCCAGATGGATTGTTGAATGGCCCATGCTGTTGATTATACTGGTGGCCCCCAATCCCTAGGCATGCTGTGAGGACAGCTGAGAAGATTAGATGATTAATCCTCTGGTCCTGGGAAAGGGCAGACAAAGCTTAGTGTCATTTTTAACTTCTTGTAGAGTAAAGTCTTTAAATTGATTTATGTGATACTATTGAGGGGTACTTTCACTCAATGATAGCACAAACTATCATCAAGTGATTGATCTTTATTATATACTATCATCCCTGGTTGGGCATGAATAGTGCAAAACAATGGACAGGGAACCCCAAACACTTGGTGTTGTCTGGAATTCCCTTTTAGGAGGGGAATTGGAAGTGGTATGTAGGCAATGAATTATTACTTCTGGGCTTGTATTGGTTTGGTGTATCATTGGATGCTTTCATGCATCCAAATTTGACTTCTGCAGTTAATGCAGGAATGGTTGTGCTGGGCAGCTTGTCAGCCCCTTCCAAATTTGGGCAGAAGTTCCCCCTCCTTTTGGGTTTGGGAAATTTGCCTTTATGGGATTCCTGATTTGGCAATTTCTCCATCCTTTGGGGGTGGACAGTCCCACTGTGGAGGTTGTGCTGTCCCCTGCTAGCAGGCTGGCTGGGTGGCAGGAGTGGGCGGGTGGGGGCTGGCAGACAGGGGAGTCTGGCAGGTGGGGACTGGCTGGCTGGCGGGTGGGGGGTGGGCAAGCAGGCGCCTGGCAGGCGGCCGTGCTATAAAAGCCCAACATAGAATTAAAAGATTTTTTAATTTCTTTTTGGTGCCCTTCCTGTTTTGGAATAGTTTCCTCAATTAGGGGGAACTGCTGCCATTTTTTATCTTGACCTGTGGGACCCATTGTGACCAAAATGCTGTTTTCTAAAGGGTTGATGCCAGGAATATTCCTGACACTAATGGTAGATGATTAAGCAGGAATTAAAAATGTTTACAACTTTTTTCTTATTGATTCATTTTCAAAAGAAAATGCCCTTGATGGCTTTTCTTGGAACTACCTCCATTTTCATCAGCCTGATCCTTACTGCAAGCCCAATATCAAACACTCCAACTATCTCTATTTTTGCTTGGGATGTGATATCAAACTAAATCCTCAACCAAATGGTTCCATAGTCTACATCCTTAAAGCTTCTCTCAGTATAATAATAACCTTTGACAACTACATTATGGATTTTAATACTTCAACAAAATAAATTTTATTAGTAAATTTTTACTAAATTGCAGTATTTTTTAAACCTATGGTGCTAAACAAACTCAGCTCAGATGCAAACAGAATTGAAGTAGATCCAAGTATATTGTCAATCAATATAAATACATATGTTCTTTATTTTTTACATCTGGGTTGATTTTGCTTATCATCATAGCTTTGAAAGCTGCTGCATTGTTTAATCTATTGGCGCTTAGATTATTGGACTCAACTACTCCTTCTTATCCATATATGATCCTTGTTACATGACATACTTAGCCTAAGCTTCCACTCCTTAATCTTAAACATGCACCATAATCAACATCCTGATGAGTATGCTCCTGACTAATCAGATTAGGTCTGACCATTCTGCTTAGATATCTTGGCTCTTAGTATGCTTTTAAGGACTAAGTTTGGGGGTTTAAACATTGGATCATCATCCCCTTAACTAAACCACCAAATAAAATATTTAAGTTGCAGCTTACTTACATCAATGTTTATAATGATCCTCTTATAAAAGCCCTGCAACACAGAATCCCATCCCAAGGTACCCAGGCCATCCTTTAGCTAAAGAAAGAAATGTTTCTACTCAATATCCTCATCTGTCAACTCCCTCTCTGATATGTAGAAAAAGCTCCTCAATTTTACTAAGTGTCTGGGTGTAAAGAAGAGTCTGTACCTGGATCCAATTAGAATACTCCCCCTACCTCCTGCTAAGATCATAGCATGGATCAGGTTTTCATAGGGTCGCACCACCTGAAAAAAGGCAAATCAGACTATCATCTGATCTATATGGCTCAACTGACATGATTTTAATTAAGGAAGTTAGGTAACTTATTAAATGGATTTATTCTGTATCAACTAGAAGGATAGAAATCCCTACCAGTGTATTGTTCAGAACTTTACGGGGTATTTGTATCCAATCCCTTGCCTAACTGTGGCCATTGTGAACTCTCTGGTGCATTAATAAACTTTAACTATAACATAAAGTACTTATATATTCAAGAAATCAAATGCTCTTGAACCTTAAATCAATAGATAATAATCATTGTAATAATATGAGAGGTATTAACTTTATTTTTTGCGATTTAAAATATGGACAACTATATTTAGAGTAGCTTTTTGGCATTTAAAAATGGTAAGCGTAGCAAACGTTCCAAGAATATTTAAGCCTAGTTCTGATTTTATGTAAATGAAATGTAAAAACCTATACAGTAGTTTCAAACCTGTTGATATAAACAAAAACAAATCAATCTAAAAACGAAATTGAAAATCAAGGAATTTATATCAAATTACAATAGATTCGGATCCGCTTTGATTTCGCTTACAGACTGAGTTATTTTCGTTTTTAGACTGAGATTTTTTGTTTATCTCAACAGGTTTGAAAACTGCTGTAATAAAAATGAGAGCTCTTATTAAAACCAACATTCTAAGGAAAACAAAGCTACTCACTTGAGTTAAGCCAACTCTTAAAGTTAGGCTTGATGATACCTTGCTTTTTTAACTTGATCCTTGGCTATTCTTAAAATGACTTGTTTGTTTAATTAGTTCCATTGTTACATTTGAAATTATATCATTTTTTAAATCCAACGTGCACCGGTGTTTAATATGTGCTAGGGGTTGCCCTGTCCAAGGACAGATATAAAGTTGAATCTAATATACCAATTCAATATGATTTATTGGTTTTCAGTTTGGGACTGTTTAATACCAATTTAATTTAAAAAATATTATTTAATCAGGCCTTCTTAAAATGTTAGTCCAATATTTATTTAAAATAAAACTGTATATTCCAAGTATAATTAAAAAAATAGAATAGAAACCTAAATAAGTGGGGTATTATTATAAAGTTTAGTAAAACTAAGGTATCAATTTAAACTTTAATATTTGATTTCTAGCTTCCATCAAAGCTTAGAGCTGATATGTAGCTTTAAAATATGCTATTGGATATTAAGATTGGTTTAGTATTCACAGAGATATGATATTTTAGTTCTTTTGGTGTCTATTAAGACTGGATTTATATGTATCAAATCAAGTCAGGGCCTTTGATTATGACAGGCTCAACTTCAGTACTTGGATCAGGTGATGAATTAGTTTGAAATATTATATTAATTCACTTGAAAATAAATAAATTCGAACTTTGAAAGCCACCCATCTCATTTAAACAATATTTATTTAACCAAGTGGCTTATATTCTCATTTCGGCATAATTTAGGCCACACTCCACTGAATTCAACCTTTGTACTTTAAAAGCGCTTGGAAGGGATTAGATGTAAGGATGAGCCAAATCAAGCTTTGGCTTGGCCATCGACTTTACGTTTAAACACTATAAAGATTCGATTCAGTTAATCCCTTAAGGCTTGAGCCCACTCGAAGCGCTATTATAGACATCCTCACAGAGAATCTCACTTTTATTTCCATTAATAATTTTTTAACAATAGAATATATATCGTGAATAATTAAGCTTTATTCAATCATTTTTTATCGGGCTTATATCTGCCACTTTATAAAGGGAAATTATACAAGGGACACTTTGGCCGAGCGGTTAAGGCGTGAGCCTAGAAAGCTCATGGGGTTTCCCCGCGCAGGTTCAAATCCTGCAGGTGTCGTTTTGCTTCGGCAGTACCATTTTTTATTTCGAGCCTAAAATTACTGGGTTTTCATTTATCTGATTTTGCAGGTTTCTAATGTACATGCTATCAAATAAATAATAAATAAATAAACAGGATTATATTTTTAAATTCAAGTATGATTAAGTCTATCTTGAAAATAATGGCTTACAGATGATACATTCTGGAAAGGCTTTATCCGATAAAAAAATCCAACTAACCCAAACTATTATTGTACTGAAAGTCAAATTATCAGGAGCTAAAGGCTCTTGGTCAAGGACAAACACTAAAAAACACTATTTATAACTAAATATAATTTACTCGTGATCAACTCACATTAATACTATATCTATTAGGGTATCCTATCCAGAAACACACCATCTAGAAACATGAGGTTTTTTTTTATCTTGAATTGCTGGCCCAAATGCCTCTGTTAACTTTAAATATAAATCAACCCCAAAAAATACTTCCAAAAAAATAAAATATACTCATGACCAGCCTCAGAATTGCTCAACATATCCAAATCTGTAATAAAATGAGATCCAGTTAGTGTAAAACATAATATGCAAATATTTAAAGCCAATACATCAAAAATTGTGATATTATCATATTGTGTCTTTGGGCTTTAAACTTTCTATATACACATATAAGATAAAAATAAGAATTGAAAACAAAAATTCTTTATTGGTAATTAAAAGTAATTAGTATTTGGATTCAAGTAACTTATCAATATCTTTGAGATGGCTAAGGTAGTCTGCTTTAGACTAGTAGACCAAGCCTTCTCTAGTGAAACCCACAAAATTGACTTGCTGGCCAACATTTTTGGAAATAACAACCTTGTTCTTTAAAGCCTAGGGGTAAGCCTGATTTCTGTATACATGCTAGATTTTCAGTCTGCTAATGATAACATAAAGCTTGGGCTTTTTCATCTTAATCAAGCAGAAAAATAAGCTGAATCATCCTTCAAGTAAAGATGTAATCTTGGTGTCAGGATTTCTGGATATTGACTAATTAACAGATTCAACAAATAATGCCGACCACAGGCTTATGGAATCAATGAATCAACAACCAAATCATATCCTGGTATCAAAAAATTAATACATTGTAATTAATGAATGTAACATACAATTACTGCTCATTAATCAGTTCCCTTCATCAAGCACCTCAAACATGCTTCTCATAATGATTACTATTTTAAACCTTAATTATATCCAAGAACAAGGGCTATCATATGGTTCATCATCTGAAACACTTTTAGAAGAGTTCATCATGGACTGGGGTGCCAGGCCAAACAATCTAAGATAAAAGGCTTTGAGCCTATTGTATTAGAGTAACTCTGATTGAGGACCAATCACTTCCATCAACTAGTAGCCAGTCAGGCTAGCTAGCCCTGGAAAGTGGTCCAGATAGACAGCCACTCCACTCAGGTTGAGGGATAGTTTTACAGCATCAGAAAAAATACTGAGCTGTGAAAGTTGTCAAGTGAGCTTCCTTCACAAACTGCACACACCCAAGGTTGGGCCCCCTACTGCAATGCCCTAAAGCTACTTCAATCTCTTCTAGCGTTGTGAGCTAACTCAGATAAATGCAGGCAGCCACTTTTGACTTCAATATCAGCTGTCTAATAAAGAGTTGATATTCCAAATCCTTTCCCTAGTTTGATTCTAATTAAGCGGAGAGAAAAAGATCATACTTTCACCATACAGTATTAATTCCTATAGTAAAACATAGAGACAACAACTTATGAACCTAACCTAGAAGCAGAAAGAACTGTCCCAAATCCTTTGGGCCTTGGGCCCTGTCATACTTGCTACTTCTGATAACAAAAAATATTTGGGGCCAGAGGCTGCGCCAAATTTATAGGTTCTCTGTACTTTTCTAATGTTAGAAGCCTTAGGAGATCATCTGATGGATGATAAAATACAGTAGTTTTAAAAGCTATGGTGACAAACAAAAATACTTCGGATTTAAACAAAATGATTTCAGATTTAAACAAGATCCAAGTTGCGCAAGATTCAGGATTCAATTAATTTAAATATTTTTGGTTAATAAATGAACTGTCAAACCAAAAACAAAATTTCACTAACCCATTATATGAAATTAAAGCAAACATCAAGCGGTGTAGTTCAAACCACAAACAAAATGAACTGACACAACAAGTGAAATGGATGGATGCTATTCCAGAGTATATAATAATCCAATCAGGATTCATATGAGACACCGACAGAAGAACTAAAATATCACTATCTCTGTGAATACTAAACCAATCTTAATATCCAATAGCATATTTTAAAGCTACATATCAGCTCTAAGCTTTGATGGAAGCTAGAAATCAAATATTAAAGTTTAAATTGATACCTTAGTTTTACTAAACTTAATAATAATACCCCACTTATTTAGGTTTCTTTTCTATTTTTTAATTATAACTTAGAATATACAGTTTTATTTTAAATAAAAGATTGGACTAACATTTTAAGAAGCCCTGATTAAATAATATTTTTTAAATTAAACTGGTATTAAACAGTCACAAACTGAAAATCAATAAATCATATTGAATCGGTATATTAGATTCAACTTTATACTGTCCTTGGACAGGCGACCCCGAGCACATATTAAACACCGGTGCACGTTGGATTAAAAATGATATAATTTCAAATGTAACAATGCGACCAATTAAACAAACAAGCCATTTAAAGAATAGCAAGGATCAAGTTAAAAAAGCAAGGTATCGTAAGCCTAACTTTAAGAGTTGGCTTAACTCAAATGAGTAACTTTGTTTTCCTTAGAATGTTGGTTTAAATAAGAGCTCTCTTTTTTGTGCCAGCAGTTTTCAAACCTGTTGAGATAGGCTCAAAAAAATCTCAGTCTAAAAACGAAAACAACTCAGTCTGTAAGCAGAAATCAAAGGATCCGAATCTATTGTAATTTGATATAGATTATCGATTTTCAATTTCGTTTTTAGACTGATTTGTTTTTGTTTATATCAACAGGTTTGAA